>JACCIB010000613.1:0-114855 GCA_018906965.1 Philotrypesis tridentata
GCTATGGCACCACCGCCCATACAACCCCCACAACCCCCAACTAGAGGTACCGTTGCTTCCGAAGCGACTGTAACCAACCAAGGGAACAGCCATTAAGATACCGGGTAATAGAGAATCGGTTATATCCAATATTGACAATAAGGACACAGGCATTGTAAAAATGAATCGGAGGGGTAAGAACGAGCAGTCGCAGGTAAGTGTTTATAAGTATTACATAAGCAAGGCAAGAAAATGTTAGCATTAGACGATCGTACCACACTCATACTAGTCTCTCAGTTGATACATGTAAAAAACGAACTCATAGAGGTAAGTCAAGAGAAGAGTGAAAGTGACGAGGAATACGGCAACAGAGTAGAATGGCTACTAGCTGCCTACATCAACAAAGGTAACCTGGCTAGAATCGAGCTATATGAATTAACAGATACTGTCGAAACCAAGGAAAGGTTAGCCACGGAAGTTTTTATCAACGGCTTAAGGCCAGAGGTCAGAAGGTATATGAGCAGTGCCAAAATCTACAATAGTTTCAGCCAGGCGAAAAACCACGCGGAACGTATAACGCGAAGGTTGAAAGATATCAACTTGATCAAGCAAGAAATGATGAGTATGACGGAAATAAAAACGGTATGAACTGTCTTACGGAATGGAAACTGAAAACTATCGAAGTGTGACTCTGATCGAACGAAATTATACGCTGAACACGAGAAGGTTCGCGGATGTACACTGCCCATCGTGCTATATTCAAATAATCATTGATCTAGAGAAAAGATTGGACCCAGTCAAAAATGTACACATCCTCTCCAAAGTATTAATTCCTTTGTCCTGTAAGCAGGGTGGTTACCAAGTCATGAACGTCAGGAGCGCAAAAGGCTGCAAAATTTGTCAAATCATGTTCAAATACTGTCCAGAGATCAAGGACGAAGAAACAGAGTTAATATTCATATCTGAGTAATCACGATGAATGCAATCAGTGATTACGAAAGAGAACATTATATTTATAAGGAATCAAATAGATGTTTATTATGTCATAAGAGGGCACCCAAGTTTGAAAGGGACCTCACAGCACTTTGCATTTCAAGGGCACCATTAGAGCTGACACCCCAAATAGGCTTGATCAGGTGCCAAAAGTGTCAAAGCATAATCAATTTTTACAAGTGCCGCATCGATCAGAATATCAAGAATGGAAGGAGAAAGACGGTAGTCACCAGGAAGGTAAAACAAATTATAGAACTCGACAAGTCCATAGCAAAGCAAGACGAGTGGCTCACAAGTAAGAAAATTAGACAAATCAATCACGAAGTAATTACAAAAGCCATTTGTGAACAAAGTGAGCGAGACGCTCAGAAGTTCGGGCTTATTAAGCCGGAGGACGAAGAGGGGACGATCGAAACACTATCAACGGACGAGGAGGACCTACAGGTAGAACCTCTCGAAGTCGAGCTCGAACCTGGACCACTAACGACCGTAAAGGCAGTAGAACAAATTATTTCAGTCAGCGAGCTGGAGGCCTTGATTGACGAACAATTACAACGTGAAACTCGGTCAAAATGTTAGCATTCAATATCCTAAGTCTTTTCGTAATAGGAGTCCTAACGGGAGACGTTATAGTCAACCCTAGGGAACATGGAGCTGGAATAATGTATTCCAGAGAGGACGACGTCGCGCTAACCATGGGAAACTGGACGGTTATCACAGGAGTTCAGGTAGGAGTAGCATTCAGGTACATCGATGTTTTCCTCCAACTATGGGGAGAGCTCAGGAGCCGCAACACCACCGAATTAGAACCCGAAGGACGCGAAACGATCTTGACGGGACAAATCACTCAGTTAAATCAATTATATGCTGATTTCAATGACTCAACGCAAATACTGAGTGGAATAGCTGACCGAGTGGAAACTAATCACACACTCGAGCTTATCGACAAAGTGAGGGGACTAACCCGTACCACCGAAAAGAACCTCGAAGAAGATACAAAAATCATTACGGCAAGCCAACTAGATGTACGTTTTGAAGCTTTTAGAGTGGCCATGGATCAATTATCAAGGCAAGTATCAAACGAGGAACAGGAATTGACATACCTGGAAGGTATAAACTTACTTAATGAAAATATACGGCTAGCGGAAATAGCCGTAGGAGTTGCGAGAGGGACTAAGCGCGCATTCGATACGCGCACGCTCCAAGAAGCTATGAAAGGTCAGCTGATACAATATCACCGACAGCCTCCGATACCACTACATTAATTGGATGAAGATACACTCCTTCAATTCGGGTCACTGAAGCGCGAGCTAGTGGGAGAGGAAATGATCTTGCAAGTAAGTGTACCGTTGGTCTCAAGACCAAAATACCAAGTTTACGAAATCGTAACGATACCGGTGTTCGTCCTGGCTAATACCTCGAGTGACGTAGCGGTAGAGATCGTACCAAAAGGTAAGTTTCTCGTAACAACCTACGACTTAAACCGGCATTTCTTCCTGAGTGCAGAGGAATGGGACCGGTGCTTAAAGGTGCAAGGCACACGAGCATGCCAAAGCACTAAAGCTATACTAACTAAAGAAGACTGCGAGGTCGGCCTAAAAAGGATACCAGAGTCCTACCAGGCTATAGATCAATGTGAACTACGCTATCGTACAGGTAAGGATTGGTATCTAGTAAAAACTTCAAACCCAGCTAAATGGCTGTACTCTGTATCAACACCGTTACGAATCTTGAAGATATGTAATAACAGGATCAAAAACTTACTCCTCATCGATACCGGAGAGATTCTGATTCCAGAAGGATGTCAGGTAAGGATAGGTGAAGAAATTTACCTCGGCGGTGCTTATAGAGATAGGAAAGAATTCTGGCCGAGAGCTCGACTAGAGATGGACCTGCCAACCGTGCAAGAAACATTAGACAACGACACATACTCAGGAAAATCGGATGAGCAGAATGACAGAATGCTCCAACCTTCCATGCAACCCAAACTACGGGTAGTCGAAATTCACGGGAACATCACCACCTCGGTGATGGCAGGTATGTTAATAGGAATAACATTAACCATAGCAGCGTTAGTGGTGTACCCCCTTGTCAGACGATGGCTCAAAACGGACCAAGACGACGAAAAGGCACCGACTAGCAGACACACGAGTGTATGGCTCGATCCCGAAATGCGATGCGAATTTCAAGGACCACGGAGGGAACTCCCTGAGTTACCGGTGGAAGTGGGAGGCTCGGTGCCAGAAAATTTGATGTACGCTCAAGTGACCAGCCAGGAGCCAGCATATACGGTAATGCGACCCATCAAAACATTGATTTTTACAGACACGTCCGAGGACAACAGCGGGGAAACGGTGTACGACACACCGCGAGAGCCCCCGGAAGCGACTAGGTGGTGCTCACTACCCACCATTGTAGAGGGAGAAAACGAGGACTGCCCGGCAAGCCATATCTTCATTAATTGGCAGAAACAAAGGGGGGAGTCCTGTAGAGAGAAGTACAGGAAAAAGGGAAATATCAGTACGGTGTAAGTATAACAGGTAAGTTTAGGAGTCGGCAGGTAGAGAGAAAGGGAGAAAAAACTTTTTCTCCAATGAGTAAAAACAAACAACACGCGACTACTTGCGGAGAGAGTAAGAAAGAGAACTATCTGAGTTCGAATACAGCAAAAGAAGGTAGAAGCAGCCTTACACCCGAATAAGCCAAGGTAGAGACATATCACGTTCGCAGCACATATGAAATTAATACAAGTCAACACATCGAATAAACGCACTCGACTATGGTCGCATAACAATTTTTTTTTGTCGTTCTGAGAGTGTAGGAAAATTTTCGGTCAAGTTTCTGTCTTGTCGTACTTAGACGATGAACGAAAATATTCACTGAACCGTATATATATATATATGCATAAACGTAATAATCTTTCGTGCTCGAAAGAATTAGTATTACACGGGGCATTAGTAGTATTGACTATCTAAATTTACATAAATTACATATATTCATATATATTATATCACTATATATATAATAAAGGTATTCATACTTGATCCTATATAACTGGATCTTTATTTAGCAGTGACCGTAGTTTAAAGTTATGTGTATGCATATTAACCTTTAAAATAGCTTAATAATAATGACTTGGTCTGAAGTAATACAGGATTGCAGGAAAGTAATAAAAAAAAAACAAAAAAAAAACAAATATATGTGCCATGTATACACCTTTATAACCTGTGTAGTTAGTAAAAATGCGAGTTGTACCTTTTTATGTAACGGTTTTCATTACATAACATAACTTATAATCAACAATGCATACCATGGCGCAGTTGAGGAGAGAATCGAGACTTCATGTAATTCTCACCGCAACTACGAGAGCAAATTACGAGCAAACTTTAAGGTTTTTTTTTGTTATTTGTCGCCTTAAGTCAGGAGCTGTAGTAAGCACTGACACACTATTGTGCTCTTGTACTCCCAAGAAGCCGGATTTGTATAAGTAGTCGTTTTGTACGAGGATTGTCCATTGATAATTAAAAAGCAGTAATCTAAGTATTGTATACAATTTAACGCACTAAGCCGTTGGAAGCAAACTCCGTTTCAAAGTGACGGAAAGATCGGTTAACTTAAATCACTGATGGCAACGATGGTATAACCGGTAATATGATAAGAGGTGACTTTAAGAAGCCCTCATTAACATTGAGCTACGTGAGAATTTTGTAACGTACCATGACGATAAGAATGAATGCAGAAAGATATCTATATGTACCAAATGTAACGAGTATTAAATGCATATAGGAATAGTGTAACTCTGTCAATATAGTTGGATTTGTGAGAACATGAGGCGAAATAATACTTAGCGATCAAAAAAAAAAAAAAAAAACAAAAAAAAACTAAGCAGCTATGTAATCACATAGCAACCTTATAGCCGAAATTTAATAACTATATTCAATGATTAAAAAGTATAAGCATCAGTATTATAGAATCATATAGTAACTATATTCAATGTTTAAAAAGTATAAGCATCAGTATTATATAATCCTATAGCCACTGTATTCAAAGTTTAAAAAGTATAAGCATCAGTACTATATAATCATATAACCACTGTATTCAATGTTTAAAAAGTATAAGCATCAGTATTATATAATAATATAACCATTATATTCAATGTTTAAAAAAGTATAAGCATCATTATTATGAACCCACATAGCTATCTTATAATCATAATTTAATAAGTTTAGTGAATGTTAAACTAATTATGAACTTCAGTATTTTATCGCAAATTTAATCAACTGTGAAATTGTAACTACGAGCATAGGAACTATCATATCATATTGTTCGCTACTAATGTAATAACTCCTATGAACCCAAGTAAGAGTTACTACGAAAGCGCGACGGCGCAAATGAACATAAGTACGAGCACTCTTAACAATATAATACTAGTCACATAAATACGTATAAAAAAAACACAAAAATCTATAAAAATATGTAAAAGTAAAAAAATTATAAAAATTGTGTGTAGTAGAAAATACGAATAGTCATTTAACTAAGCAATTATATAATCAATCAATATTATCAATGTAACGCTATGTAACCATCAGTAAGAGTAATTATACCCATATTATCTCGACTATACGAAGATAAACAAATAGACTTATAATAATTGTAGGCAGTCCGAGAATGCTGAAGCATGTAGGCGTGAGTGTAATAAATTACTATAAACATGTCGTTGTTACAACTACCATTAAATGAGTTAAATAATTGGAAAAAATCAAATCGATAAAAAAAACAAGAACTTCTATAATGAAGAAATTTAAAATAAGAATATTTACCACTAATCAGTATATGTATTATCCGCAGGGATAGCTCATCAAATATGTCGATATATTATAAAATAAGTAACGATGACACAAAATGATAGTTATCATAGAATAAGGTTTAATTAATGTTCAATATATATAAATTCATATGCCAGGAAACAAGTAGAATATTTTCAAATGAGAGTAACTACAGTAAAATTGACTATTTGCACTAATGGTAACACATAACTTACTCAAACACTCACAAGTAAATAATTTTTTTTTAACAAAAGCAGCAAAACTCTTTTTGAATTAAGTATATCAGGTAAATAACTGTCAATGTTAACAAATATAACTTGTAAGCTTCAGTAGTTACCCTTAATGTGAGCAAATCTTTGAAGGCAAACACAATAAATACATCATAGGACAATTATTTTAAGCATGTTGAAAACACAAAATAGTACATAAAGTTTGTTATTCAGTCGTCATCATCATCGTACTCTTCTGGAATAAAAACAGGCTGATCAACGGAGTAAATGCGAGGTTTCCATTCCTGGAACAGGAAACAAAAAAAACAATAAAGAAGTTGAGGAGAATTTCCAAGCATCCAGAAGAGCAACTATAAATACCAGAAAGAGAGATGGAGGACAGTCCATCCCGGCACCACAGATACCACAAAGGGGAGAAGGGAAGTCCCAGCCCTCGAAGTGACAAGGAAGTGAACCGTGGCGGTCTGACCGGAGGGATTCAATATGAGTACGAAGAGGGAAGACCTATACAGATCCAAACAAGAGCATTAGTAGCAGGACACACAAGGAAAAAGAGCGCAAGGAACTTACCGGAAGAAGAAGCGGCTCGAGTTCATCCGACGAAGAGGATATGGTAGGGTCGTTCACCTCTAAAGATGAAGAAGTCACTGAACACTCGGGCTCACTTCCGCGAAGAGGACTCAAACAACAACGCCTTTGGAATAAGTATAATGAGCAAGCCGCCACCACCAAAGTGGCAAACGAGCAACCCAACGCAATAATAGCACACTCAATATCCGAGACCATGGTTAGTTTTCAGCACGACGGTCGAGAACAGACTGATGAAAATCCCGACAACTCTAAGGAAGAAAAGGTAATAAAACAAACCCCTGCATGCAGCAATTACGAGTGCACGAGGATTTCAGCCAGAAGAGCAGGGGGAAGAAGCATCCACCCCAAGAGGATGACGTTATAAACAGAGTGAGAAATTGAAGCTCGAGGGAAATAATATATGTAATCTTTTACAAATTCTGTTTACCGCGATAATCAAGCTCGAAAATTCCAATGTTCCCCAATTGACCCTACAATCCAATCATTTTCATATTTTGCACCAAGTTCAAGCTTATTCAGCGCCCGGCGCTGATCTACAGTCAGCAGGGGGAGTGTAACGTCATGATACGTTACCGACAGACGATGTGTCGACCCGACCTACTGCCGGACCCAAGGAGTGACAGCGAGTAAGAGGCTGGCAAACTTACCAAGTTGTCCACCAGGGAAGACCATGCAAAAATCAATATCTCCCAGACGGCTAGACATATGAAAAAGTTTACGACCGAGTCTACACAGGGGGATGAAGCAGGCCAACAAAGAGCATGGTGAAAAATCACTTAAGGTCGTAAAAGAGGGAATTAAACCCCCCACCTTAGGCTTGGACAACGTCTACACTCATGTGGAATATATATATATGTATGTCTAAACATAGAATTACCGCAAGAAAATAAGAAGAACTAAGATCCTCCCTTCCTCCACCACACCCCTTGTCCTCATCTGAACAATCCCGACTTCCTATAAAAGCCCAGAGGTACCATGCCTCAGGGGCTGTCTCCGATTATCAATCTAAGCGGACACTCTGTCCGAGTATCTCTCGACTCTGTAAAATCCAAACTTAGAATAATTTCCTCGAGTCTCGATTCTAACTCGAACTCGTGCTTTCGTATATAAGTAAAGTCGACGCGATTGTAAAACTATCGCTTACAACAAGTAAAACGTCTTCTACTGTCATTGTACTGAATAAACACGTTTGCCTTTGAAGTAAATTCAAACCGAGTAATAATTCATTTCTCCCGCGCAAACCCCAAACGCGACGAGCGCAATCACCGAGGGGAGAACTGACATCAATCGAGGGGATCTGACTGACGCACGAGCTCAGGCCAGCCACCAAGCCGTCTCGCTAACTCGACACAAGGTAAGTGATCATATTCTATTGGACCCGAGCATGCTGTAAGCAACAAGTAGGACTTTAACCTTGCCTAGGAGCTAGACGCCGTAGCTGTACGCTTGATCTCCCTGCCCCGCTGTTCGCCGCTTTGCTACCTTTTCCAATGACGGGCCGATTGACGCGGTCCGTGCTGAATAAAAGGTCACGTTACTCCGGTTATTAAGTAAATATATTTCTAGTCCAAGTGATCGTAATCTGTACGCTACCCGGGACGTTACATAAGTCAAATATCCTTGAAACTATTACATATGGAGTATATGGCACCCGGGTGCGCTTTTCAAAGTATAAAATCTTGATTAGTTTATTTTAATTATTGTAAATGTTAAAACTGAATGTATACGGATATTCTATAGTATTTTTATAATGTCGTGCAACAAAATTTCTCTGGATTACGCTAAAATTTCACTGTTTTACCTACATTTTTTTAACAAGTCATTTTTAATAAACTTGTGCTTTTTAATAAATGAGCTGTTATATTTATTTCTCACAGAGAAACCAAGACCTGTGATATTCTGGGACTTTCACAGGTTCTTTTATAATGAGTTAAGCTATCTTTTCAAATGTTTGTGTCTTCGATATTGATGATCGATCAAGTTGAACACTTGTTTTTAAGGCTTAAAAGGTTTATACGTAGAATCACTCAGAAGCATTTTGGTCACTCTGAAAATTAAAAATAACTAAGTTTTCGTTAAACATACCAATCAGAGGGATATCATGAGAAATTTGAAGTTTACCATATAGACCAATTTCAAAATAATCATCATATAAGGCATTCAAAATCGAAGAGCTAAAAATTGGTCTAGACGATTGACTTTAAATTTCATATGCTATCCCTCTGATTGATTTGCTCAATTCAAAAATAGTTATTTTTAATTTTCAGAATGCCAGAGTTCAGGCAGTTTCCAGAATGTGGGTTGAGCGTCTCTTTTCCTAAAAGGTAAAAAGATCATACAAGTTTTCAAGCCCACTACTTAGAGGTATAGTATAAGAATTTTGAAGATGGTATAGTTTAGCAGTATTGAGATAATCAGAGATTAGAAATATCAAAATTCAATAATTCAAAACTGCTGAGCCGTATGAACTGGAAAATTTTTAGATTATCCCTCTAAGTGACTGGCTTGACAATTTATATTATCTATATACATTCAACAGATCATAACGGAATGGAATTTTTTTGCCATGCCTGGTTAGGTCACTCTAGTGTATATATTGTAGTTCATAAATAAACACTACGTTAGTAGCTGATTGCTTTAAATACATCTTACCTTAAAAGCTATAAATTTAGAATATATTTAATAAACTATAACTTGTTTGCTAAATGACTCAATTCAATTTAGAATAGAACTCAATAGAACTCAATAGAACTCAATTTAGAATATATTTAATAAACTATAACTTGTTTGCTAAATGACACTATTCAATATTGACACTAAATTTATGATGTCAACCGTGTAAGTATTTATGTGAAAGTCATACAGGGGATACCACAACTTTACTGACACTATTTTTTACAGGTTTTCATAAAGTTTGAATTCGATTACAGTTTTCTAAACGTTTACCGAATTAGGTGGGTTGCATTAAAAATGATAATACATCTATCATAAAGAATCATAGGGATATTGGAAATTAACTTACATATACTTCTTTTTATTCTAAATATTATTTTTATTATTCCATAATATAGATTGAACAATTGTAAAGGATACGATATAAACTTGTATAAATATTAAAATGCTATATCACTCATGGTCTGCATGACAATAGTATACGTAACGTACGAATGCTTTCGAGAAAGCAGTTATCAGTTAATTAATTAGCAATAATTTTAGACGTACAGATTTCTTTGATGTATATTTGCGAAACAAATCATTATGGAACTTAACATAAAATTTAGTGTCAATAAAGGAAAAAAACGCGCTATTCTATTTACCTGGAGGGTGGTGTGGAAAAGATAGATTTCTTGGTAAATAATAATGATCTAAAAAAACTATTTACTCTACAGATAGTGTCTAAAAAATAATCATTATTATTATTACAATAATCCATGAGCAAATGTACATTAATATTTTAAATTTATTACTTATTTAGTTGATGTTAACTATTCTTTCTAATTTACATATTATATACCTTTTAAAAGTAGTGAAATCTCTCCCCCCCCCCCAAACAAACCTTTTCAAGGTAAAAGGCTGGCAAGTATAAGGTCGTTTCTACATGTAAAAATTAAAGATTAATTTTACAACTCTTGATAATCTTAATGTAAAAAAAACTCTTAATAACACTTATGCAGACAAAACCAAACTTTTATTAACATTCATACAGACAAAATAAAAATTCTTAGAGTTTACTCTAAAATTCAACTTTAATTTTCAAACTTCGACAACTCTTATGTAGTCGAAATTATAAATGCTGTATTCTATACAGTTATTTAATTATGGAAATTAAAGATCTTGATAACACTTATATAGACAAAATACTAGTAGCTTTACTGCATACTCTTAAGACGTGTTGATATTATAATTGTCAGATCAACAAATAATATATCTTCTTTCCTCTTGTGAATAAGTGATCGAACACAAATACTGGAAGAATATGTGATTTTGGAAATATTGGAAAACAAATAATTATGTTAGGATGAATGTCTTCTTTTACCTCTGCGATGAGTTAATCACAATCACTCAAATCATGATGCTTATACATTAAGCTAAAAAATCCGAAACTCTCATGTATGAAAACATGAACGTGTAACCATCTTCGCGTTAAGGGTCTGTTGGACAGATTACCATTTCTTTAGTGTCACTTCTCCTTCGATTATCTATACCTTCGATTTGACATAAATTCTCATTTTAATTTTAAGAAAAGAAAGTTACGATATCAATAAATAAATTGGCAAGTTTTTTGCTATAAAAAATAATTGTTTTCAAATAAATAAATAACCGATTAAATTGAGGAAGGATTATAAATATATGTGTTCATATAAACACTCAATCCAATTGCAGCATGTGAAAAGGTGGATAGCCTGTGAAAAGGTACAGTCGGGTACAATTAAAACTTTGAATAATTGCGACTGCTGCCACGTTCTGTACATGTAATAGAATGGTATGATGTTCTTACATGACATTATCACATGACAAATGTGCCCATAATATGTAGTAATATCATGTTTGTCTAAAATTATTATGTAATTTAACAAGATTGTTTCGCATCATGAAAACTTTTTCATTTATTTATGGAAGCTGAGAGCGGATGTACAATATACTCTACTTAGTAATTCAGTAAATGTATTGCTATCCTTATTTCATTCAAAATCTATGTCCAGGACGATTATATACAATTATATATGAGATTTAAATTCTGTTGATTTACATACATTTAAAAAAAACAGGAACAAATTCTATCATGTAGAACGCAATTTTTTGACGGAAAAACTTGCCGCCCCGTCCTATCATAGATAATCGATGAACCACTAAATGTTCAATTCATCAGCAGCCATTCCTGGACGGCGGGCGGAATTGTTGCGCATCAACATCACAAAATTGTATGGTGAGTCCCCAATGAAGTCCTATCTATATTTGACACGCTTTGACCTATAAAAAATAAGTTAAAAAATGGAAGGGTTTGAAAGAACGCGCGCCAATGTAAAGGGCAGTCTCACGCGTTTTGTTAATTATCTCAATGGACTGACAAATGAAACCGTCGATGAATTTGACTTGCGTGCTAGGTTAACAAGCTTTGAATCGGTACTCCAACGGTTTGAACTCGTACAAGAACAAATTGATGCACTTACAGCTAATGCTGACGCGCCAGCTGAAGACCTCGAACGCGAGCAATTCGAAAATAGTTATTATTCTAATATCGCGAAAGCCAAACGATTTCTTGCGCGATTCGATCAACCGCGGGTAAGTGGCTCGAGTTCAGTAGCCACCGAATCGGTAAACAATGAAATAGGCATCAACTTGCCTAAAATTAATCTGCCGACATTCAACGGTGAATACGGAGAATGGATTAAGTTCCGAGATACGTTCAAATCTCTTATACATGATAATAACAAACTTTCCAAGATTCAAAAATTCCATTATTTAAATTCAGTATTAACGGGACAAGCTCTGAACGCCGTAAACAATCTTGGCGTTTCTGAAGCCAATTACGATGTTGCGTGGTCGACCCTTAGCTCGCGATTTGAGGATACAAGCACTCTGCGGCACTATCACGTAAAAAGTATTTTTGAACTTCCCTCGGTAGCTAAAGAATCCTACTCGGAGTTGCGAAATTTAATAGATAATTTGAGTAATCATTTGCTAGCTCTAAAAGCATTAGAGGAACCCGTAAACCACTGGGATACGCTTATTGTGTATATTTTAACATCAAAATTAAGTTATCCTATCAAACGTGAATGGGAAAAATCGCTAATGTCTCATACTGGTTCGACAATCCCTTTGAAACAAATGACTGAATTCTTAGAACAACATTGTAAATACCTGCAACGACTACAATCTGAAAAACAAACTGAAGTAAAGTCTATTAATACATCAAATTCACGCGGTGCTAAAGGCAATGTAAAATCATTTGCATTAACCACGAAAACGTGTAGTCTGTGTAAAGGTAATCACGCTATATATGCATGTCAAGAGTTCAAGAAGCTGTCACCTTCTGAACGAGTCAAAAGGACTCAGCAGCTAAAATTATGTTTTAATTGTCTATCTGACGCACATCATAATGTAGAATGTACGTTCGGACCTTGCAAAAAATGCGATAAGAAGCACAACAATTTGCTTCATGTTGATAAACCTCAACCATCCGCGCCGGAACAGGACAACAACGCGTCGGGAAATTCAGCAACAATTTCACATCATTCTCAACCTGAAACGTCCGATAACTCGAAGAAAATTCTGACTTCTCGTATTACTGCTCCGAAGGCAACTGATTATGTACTTCTCGCAATCGCCGTAATTCATGTGTTCGATCGAAACGGAAAGATGCATGCATGCCGCGCGTTGCTTGACCCGTGCTCACAAGCGCACATCATAACGTCAGAGATGTGTAAACGGTTAGATTTGCCACTACAAAAAACATCAATCGAAGTAACGGGAATCGAAGGTAACGGTCGAAAAATAAGCAAGAGTGCAACTTTGAAAATTAAATCGCGTCTAAATGATTTCTCAACAAAAATCTCCTGCTTAGTCATGGACAAAATCAGCGATAACTTACCGTCGCGCGAAGTAACAGCTAATACTATTCAAATTCCAAAGGGAATCAATCTTGCCGATCCGCAATTCGATCATTCGCGTCCGGTAGATATGCTAATAGGCGCCGCTCTTTATTACGATCTTGAATGCAGCGGAATGATTAGGCAAAAACCTGATCAACCGTTCTTCAAGAAAACGTTACTTGGATGGGTCGTGGCCGGACGTATTGAACTTCCACACTTAGCAAGCGCGCGCATCTCTTGCAACTTGATAACAAATACCGAATTAAATGCTCAATTAGCGCGATTTTGGGAAATAGAACATTCGTATTATAATAAGCCCATTTCAAATAAAAATGATGTCTGCGAACGACACTTTGCAGAGACAACAGAGCGCGACGTGAACGGACGTTTCGTAGTTAGTATTCCGTTAAAAAATAACGTAAGTGAACTCGGTGAGTCCAAGCAATCTGCTTACAATCAACTGTTATCAATCGAACGGTCTTTGACAAAGAAAGATAGTCTTAAAAGGGACTACATTGAATTCATGACGGAATATGAACGATTAGGTCATATGACGGAACTACGGACAAACGACTCTATTGACGATGAGCCAAATTATTATCTGTCACATCATATTGTCACAAAGGAAGAGAGCACGACAACTAAAAAACGTGTCGTCTTTAATGGCTCCAAACCTACTGTGCATTATGATGATAAGGATGAGCCTGGCTTATCGCTCAATGATGTACAACACGTTGGTCCGACGGTACAAGATGATTTGTTTTCAATTATCCTACGGTTTCGACAAGATCCATATGTTATTTCTGCTGACATTACAAAAATGTATCGTCAGATCTTAATAAAACCCGAGCAGAGAAAACTGCAACGAATTTTATGGCGATCTGAACCGAGTGAGCCCGTGAAGACGTATGAACTGAATACCGTAACCTACGGCACGGCGTCAGCCCCTTTTTTAGCGACGCGATGCTTAATGCAGCTTGCCGCAGAAAATACGGATAAATACCCGAACGCGAGTAAAGTTTTAGCCCGCGATTTTTATGTTGACGACCTACTCACGGGAGTCAAGTCGATTAACGAAGGGATGAATTTAAAACGCGAGCTCACTGCCATTTTAAAATCAGCTGGGATGGAGCTGCGAAAATGGGCATCGAATGAGCCACAAATTCTGACCGGGCAAGACGAAATAAACGCTCAGTCGGTGGCCCTGCATGCAGACAAAGACCCAAAAACTTTGGGTCTGATCTGGAATCCGATTAAGGACAACCTAGAGTATCGCGTAAAAATCTCTAATGAGCGCAAGGTAACGAAACGATCCATTTCCTCAATGATTGCTCAAATATTCGACCCACTGGGACTTGTTGGTCCAGCCATAATAAATGCCAAGTTAATTCAGCAGAAATTATGGTCATTAAATCTGGATTGGGACGAGTCGTTACCGCTTGAATTGAAAAATGCATGGCTTAATACTTACAATGAATTAAATGATATAAACAACATCAATGTTACTCGTCATGTCTCTATCGAAAATACTCGGGCAGTAGAATACCACGGGTTCTGTGATGCCTCGGAGGCAGCATACGGCGCCTGCATCTATGTCATTTCAATACAAGAGGACGGTCAACGTACTGCACAACTTCTTTGCGCCAAATCGCGAGTCGCGCCTCTTAAGTCCACATCAATTCCACGACTTGAGCTCTTAGGAGCGTTATTATTATCGCAATTAGCTCACAAGGTTTCTGTAGCATGCAATTTAGACAAAGGGGTATGGCATTATTGGTCTGACTCACAAGTTCTATTAGCATGGATAAAGGCTCCATCAAATAAATGGAAAACTTTCGTTGCTAATCGCGTTGCGGAAATACAGGAGCTTACAAATGATAATTGGAATCATGTAAGTACTGACACTAATCCTGCCGATTTAATATCACGAGGTATAAAGGCTAGTGAACTTCGCGATTCAAGCCTTTGGTGGCACGGGCCGTCTTGGCTGTCGGTTGACACATATCATTGGCCAATAACAAAGCCAATTTGCTCTGAGACAATGTTAGAGCAAAGGCAGGCTGTCTTTTTTTCGCGAGCAAACGCTGAAAAGGGCACCGACACGCTCAACCGGGTTTTGTCATTAATAAGAACGGCTGCTCATGTACTTCGATTCATCAAAAACATTTCAAGTAAACGAGTTAAAGAAACCGGAGATAAAAAACTCGCTATTAATCTAAAATCAATTCCGTTGTCCATCAATGAAATTAGAGATGCAACACAACAATTACTTAAACTCGCAAAAATACCTGTTAAATTCAAGCATGAGAATGTAATAAATTTCAAACGTTTTTCATCATTGACGCGTTTAATACGCACTACAGCTTATGTCTTTCGCTTTATCGAGAAGGTTTCTACAAAACGAATCATCAATAAAGCAAAAAGAAAGGTGGCAACAAACTTAAAGTCAGTACCATTGTCTACCGATGAACTTCAGCAAACTACAACTAAATTATTGAAATATGCACAACAAGAGTCCTTTTCAGACACAATTCATATTTTACAAAGGGGAAAGAAGCTCGCCAATAACAATTCAATTCTTCCATTATCACCTTTCGTAGATTCTCAAGGATGAATTCGTGTAGGTGGTCGACTGAAAAATGCCAATATACCATTTAATCAAAAGCATCCGATTATTCTGCCGTCACGTCATGCTCTAACAATACTATTGGTGAAACATGAGCATATAAAATTTATGCATGCAGGAGCTCAGTCAGTCCTTAATTCATTACGCGGGATGTACTGGCTCCTAAATGGAAAGAGCACAGTAAAATGGATTTTACGCGAATGCCTAATCTGTTTTAAAACTAAGCCTACAAGCATTTCGTGTATTATGGGCGATTTACCTGCCACTAGAATCACTCCTGCGCGAGCATTTATGAATTGCGGGGTCGACTTCGCGGGGCCTTTCTTAATCAAGGAAAAAAGCCGTTCAAGCGTCCCGATCAAATGTTACATTTGCATATTTGTGTGCTTTGTAACGAAGGCTGTGCACATTGACTTGGCAGTAGACTTGTCAACGAATGCATTTTTAAATTGTTTAAAAAGATTTGTATCGCGTCGCGGGTTGTACCAAAATATCTATTCAGATAATGGCACAAATTTCGTAGGAGCGCATAACGAGCTCAAGAAGCTCTTTAAAAATCGAGAGTTTCGAGATGCAATTCTAGATTACACTGCGCACGAAAACTTAAAGTGGCACTTCTCACCACCACGAGCACCTCATTTTGGAGGGCTATGGGAAAGCGCCGTAAAATGCGTCAAAACTCACCTACAGCGCGTCATTGGAGATACCCGATTAACTTACGAAGAATTATATACTATTTTAACTCAGGTCGAAGCGTGTCTTAACTCCCGTCCTTTGACCCCACTTTCCAATGATCCTAACGACCTCACTCCCTTAACTCCTGGTCATTTTTTAATTGGGGACTCCTTAAAGGCGCCACCACAATCCGACATTACCGATATTAAAACAAATAGAGTCGATAGATTTCAGCTTTTGCAACAAATGGTGCAACATTTCTGGAGACGATGGCAGAAGGAGTATCTTCCTCAATTGCAACAAAAATTAAAATGGAAATATAATGCTCTCCCACTCATCAAGGAAGGTACGCTAGTTATCATCCAAGAAGACAATGTTGCTCCTCTGCAGTGGCCGATGGGACGGATTTCAGAGATCCACACAGGAAAGGACGGCCACATTCGAGTGGTAACAATAAAAACGGCCAAGGGAATGATAAAACGTCCTATTACAAAAATCTGTATACTCCCTATTGATGACAATTCAAGATTATAGATAAGTTAATTGTAGTTTTATAATATCTTGTAATAATATTTTGTAACATTATTAAAAAAAAAAAAAAATTCTTGTAGCTTACTTGTGCATCCTTGACACAGTCATTTGTAAAATTATTTGTATAGCGTAATCTAATCATAGCAATAATAAGTAGCATGTACTCTAAAATAAGCTGATGCTGCGACATTACTTAATGTTAAGAATAATTGTTATGCTAATCCTGGTTGAAAGACATTCTTTCAAGGCGGGCGGTATGTTTGTCCTTAGTTATTAATATCTAGCTATAGGCCAAGTTATAAGTTATATGATAATTCGCAGACCGTCTCCCTTAATGACGGGGAAAACCCGAACCGTCATTTACTTAATTATCCTCACCCTCAATATGTCCCCGGGAAACCTCATAAACTTCCTAAAATCCTTAACTTCACCAACCAATCACATGCCTAAAAATAAATTTGTAAACGCCCACCTCCGAACCGACCGAGGTGATGTGTAACCTCGAAGAACAGTTTGTAATCAGAATTAGAAAATCTGTGGACGATGATGTACTGAGCCTTCGTACTCATCAGAAATAATAAACGTGAATTAACAATACATTCTACTCGTTTCACTCGTAGTAGAAAAAACACTTACACTATCCCTCTAAGCTGTAGGCTTAAGGGGATCAAGAACGTTTCAAAAATCTCGAAGCTATGTGTCGATAACTTAAAATTACAGTTTCCTCTGTAACTATTGTTCTTTTAAAGTTAGACGAATTTCGTAAACGTAATTGTACATAAAAAAACAAAATTTATCTTCAAGCATGGATAAAAGTTTCAAAATATTAGTTTATTTTAATAATTAGCATAAACAAGTGGTGCCATCTTCTATCTTTCCTTAGTTGAAGGTTTTTTTTGCATTCTCCTACTAGTCCGGGCTGATCAACGCACACCAATGGTAGCATTGCGTGGCAGGCCAACATGTGTTCACCACCTTCTGAGAATACAGCACAGCTTACTATGCAGTGGCTACCTACGCATGTCCCCGACGAAACGCGCGATGCTGAGAGTATGGGCAGAAAATACTACGGTGAAAAAATGGGTTGTGTCCGAAAATTTTATGAGGGTAAAGGGCGATCTCGAAGGCTGAACGTGAACAATTCATAATAATTCAAAATTTGCAAAATAAATACTTTATGAACAGATATGTAATTCTACAGAAAAGGCTTATTTCAGCAGAATTTGAATGATAAAAATTGAATGGTAACTACCTGAGATTATTAGACTAGTTTGATAATCTTCACTTACAGACTGTGAATTGATAACAGTGAAAATGCTACGATTTTCGTGATTCAAGTTTTGTAACTATAAGTAATCATTACGCATGAACTGACGTAAGCCAAAAATTACCTTTGTTTAAAAATTGTTTATTTGAAAATTGAGAGTAGAATTTTTTTCTAATGCTGTCTTATATGGGTACCCGTACAGAGAGGACTAAGCCTTTTATGACACCAGTGGCAGACCCTAGGCTAGAGCGTTCTAATGAGGATCACACCTGGTCTCACCTAAGGGTACAACCTCTACAAATAAAATTTTTCCTTAAAATTTTTCAATGTTTCAATCTTATGACTTTTTGTATAAAATATTATTCGTTTTTAAAATTTACTAATAATAACAAAACTTGAATCATAAAAATCGGATGATTTCATATTAATTAATTTAGGCCAAGCGCCCTAGCTTTTTTGTGGACTTAAAAGTAGCTCGGCAACGGATACCGCGATTATATAGAGAAAGGGAAGCCCGTATACTTTTGGACACTAAATCTGTGCGTGAACGTTGTTTATTATTAATAATAAAATGCAAAAATGCATTTTTTTAGTTTTTTGCTTTTAACTCGTAAAATAAGAGATTAACGTAAAAAAGTAAACAGAGAAAAGTTGTAGCTGATTACATTGCGAAGAAATTCATATATTGAATGTCTCTATCCGATGAATGGACATGGAGGAAACCTCGAAAAACCGTGGAAAACACCGCAAAATCGACGTTTTTTTAAAAATTGAAAACTCAGCCATTTTTACACTTTTAAGGCTCAAATTTAGAATGAAGGAAGGGCTTTATACCTACTTTCATGTCGCCAAAAAATAGAGCTCTGCGCCAATTACTTTTTGCATAATTGCAAATTGAATTTTTTATGTACGATTTTAGTGCACTTTTGTGTGCGCGAGCACGATAAATTGAGGAGTCCTACTGGAATTTGGAATACAGCGTTGAAAATTTTATGATTTGAACAACGAAGTGTATATTTTGGATTTGCGAAAAAAAGGTTTTGAACCGATGAAAAATCAACTGAAACGTGAGCGAAAACGGACGAGCACGCGGCAGTGGTGGCAGAGAAAGTGTATATAGATATACAAGCGCGCTCGGCCGTTTTCGCTCACGTTTCAGTTCGTTTTTCATCTGTTCAAAACCCTTTATTCGCAAATCTAAAAAATTACATTTTCTTGTTCAAATGACTCCAGTTTTTGGGGACATGAAAGTAGGTATAAAGCCTTCCCTTCATTTCAAATTTTAGCCTTAAAAGTTAAAAAATGGCTGAGTTTTCAATTTAAAAAAAAACGTCGATTTTGCCGTGTTTTCCACGGGTTTCCGAGGTTTCCTCCATGTCCATTCATCGGATAGAGACGCTCAATACATGAATTTGTTCGCAATTTAATCAGCTACAACTTTTCTCTCTTTACTTTTTTACGTTAATCTCTTATTTTACGAGTTAAAAGCAAAAAACTAAAAACAAATGCTTTTTTTGCATCTTATTATTAATAATAAACAACGTTCCCGCACAGATTTCGTGTCCAAAAGTATATGGGCTTCCCTTTCTCTATATAATCGCGGTATCCGTTGCCGGGCTACTTTTATGTCCACAAAAAAGCTAGGGCGCTTGGCCTAAATTAATTAATGTGAAATTATCCGATTTTTATGATTCAAGTTTTGTTATTATTAGTACATTTTAAAAACGAATAATATTTTATACAAAAATTCATAATATTGAAAAATTGAAAAACAAAACTTTGTTAGTGTAATCATGAAAATCTGAGCACTCACTTTATCAAGTAATTACCAGTCGATTTTTGTCATTCAAATTCGGGTAGCGTTTTCTAGTTTTATAAATCGTTTACATCTATTAAATTTTTTTGTTAGCCAACTTATTTATTCAAATTCGAATTTAATTTCAACGATCTAAATGAACCGTCATAAAAGGGACACTACGGCCTGCGACCCCGGTCTACCCACAGGTCAAGTAGTATAAACTGCCGCGCGGTCTAAGCGTTTGGTACCAGGTGGTGAACACGTGTACCAAGTTGCCGTTACCTTTTACTAAGAGCGTAGTACAG
The DNA here is from genome assembly GCA_018906965.1 of Philotrypesis tridentata. Taxonomy (NCBI): domain Eukaryota; kingdom Metazoa; phylum Arthropoda; class Insecta; order Hymenoptera; family Pteromalidae; genus Philotrypesis; species Philotrypesis tridentata. The sequence continues at coordinate 20,415 of JACCIB010000613.1, forward strand.
CTTGCAGCGAGTGGCTATGTACACTTATTCCCGGTGAAATGCACGATGCTGAAAGTGTGGGTAGAAAAAATTTGGCATGAAAATCTATGGTGAAAAAATTCTTGCTCGGGCCGGTCGCGCGTGCTGTTGGAGCTGCATTACCGATCTTCCGGGAAGACTTGAGAAATGAAATTCTGCGCCTCCTGTTGCCTGTCAAAGAAATAACATTTTTCCTCTTTCTTACCCTCTTCTTACCCCTCCGAAAGGTAAAAGCGGAAGAGTTTGTTTGCTACACGAAGATTCGGTTTTATTCTTTCATGACGCTAGAAAACTTAATATTTTTGTGACTATTATATACATTATATAAATTAGTTTACGGGTAAACTCAGTTTTTATGCGTTCTTTTCGTCAAATAACTTTTATAATGCATTTTCTCGGATGCATGGTACGAATGCAGCGCTTTTTATCGCCTAGCGGAGAAAAGTGGAATTTATTTTTTAATATTTTTTCAAATTTTTTTTAAATATTGCAGTCATGCCGTAAATTTTACGTCTTTATGAATTATTTCCCAAATTTTCACAGCGATCGTAACAATAGCCTCGGAGTGGTTTCGAATATACGAAATCACTGCTTTTTGAACGTTCTTGATCCCCTTAACAACTATTTGTATGGTCTTTTTTCTTTTTAGAAAGTAGAACATGCAGTTCCCTTGGGAAAAGCGACGCTCAACCCATATTCTGGAATCGGACTGTATTTTGGGCACTCTGAAAATTAAAAATAACTAAGTTTCCATTAAACATACCAATCAGAGGGATATCATGAGAAATTTAAAAATAATTATCATTTAAAGCATTCAAAATTCAACAGCTAAAAATTGGTCTAGACGATTAACTTTAAATTTCATATGCTATCCCTCTGATTGATTTGCTTAATTAAAAAATAGTTATTTCTAATTTTCAGAATGCCCAGAGTACAGGCAGTTTCCAGAATGTGGGTTGAGCGTCTCTTTTCCCAATGGAAATGTATGTTCTGCTTTCTAAAAGGTAAAAAGATCATACAAGTAGTTGTTAAGCCCGCTGCTTAGAGGGATAGTAGAAGAATTTTCAAATGGTATAGTTGAGCAGTATTGAGATAATCAGAGATTAGAAATTTCAAAATTCAATAATTCAAAACTGCTGAGCCGTATCAACTTGAAAATTTTTATATTATCCCTCTAAGTGACTGGCTTGACAACTTATATTATCTATATATATTGAACAGATCATAACGGAATGGAAGTTTTTTGCCATGTCTGGTTAGGTCACTCTAGTGCATATATTGCTGTTCATAAATAATTTGTACGTTAGCAGCTGAATCGCTTTATTTACATCTTACCTTAAAACTTTAAATTTAGAATATATTTAATAAACTATAACTTGTTTGTTAACGGGTTATCAATTTTCAATTTATAGGCTAAAAAAATGATCTATTAGTTGTAGAAAAAAATCTTTTTCCAAGTTAAAGTACAGATATTAAATGTAATTTTACATGTTTTAAAAAATTATTTATCTATACTTACTATATAAACAATCCCATGTAAAATTCACTAAATTTCAGCATTTATTTGCATTAAAATCTCAGCATCCGGGTGATGAATAAAGGTCAAACTTGATGGAAAATCTTCTGAATATATTTCTTCGCAGCTTGAATGGAAGACTGCTGAAAAATATGAATTTCAAATATTTGATAATATTGGTAATTATAGAGAATATTATGTATGATCATATACGTAACATTACTTTTAACTTACTTTAGCCAATTCTGCTCTGTTCAGTCTGTGAAGGAAGGTTTCCTGGAGTTCTCCAAGAAATTTCAGTTTGATTGGTCTAATAGATGCTGACAAAACCTGCGGCAACTGACTTAGAATCATCAAAATCCTAAAGCCGAGTAAAATGCAATTAAAATATACACATTAAAATCACAAAAACAAACTAAGTATTACTTACGGGCACTATCTAGCATATTTTAATTATATTTTTTACTTCAACACGAATAAGCTAAAGTATATTAGGTGACCCGGGTGCTGAATATTAGTCTGCAATGGTACCTCGATACTGAAACTAAAATAGTTGTCAATACTAATTTATAATCCAAATATTATAATGTTTACAATTATTTTTGCCACTTACCATTAATATATTCTTTAAAGGTTCTTGTAAACATGTCAAATGAAACTCTTCAAATACAATATGAAAGCCAATCAATCCATATTTACCTATGAACAAAAAAGAAATACAAAGAACTAAATCTTTATAAATACAACTACTATTTACTAGTTTACAATACTTATCTGAATTCTTGTTGTAGAAGTTTTTGAACTTTCTATCCAAACTAATAACAGGTTATATGGTTATATAGCAGTAAACAAATGCATCACCATATGGTGACTTGAAGACTGGATCAAAATATTCAAACAGCTGTTTCCTAGGCTAAGGAACTATTGTATCGATGAAACAGAACTGAATCTTCTTTATCATTGCTGTGCAGCGCAAACTAAGTGGGGGCAATTTCAAATCGGTTAAGTTTTTTTAGTGTTTTCAAATTTGAATTTGCTTTATTTTATAAGATTGTAGTTTTATGTTATTTAAGAAAAGTAAACTAGATTGGCTAGATAAGGTTGTTTCTTCATTTAAATTATAGAATAATTTTGAAATCCTCCACAACCCTTATGTAGCCAAAATTTAAAGTATTTGTTCTAGAATCCAAATTAAAGCTTTTCAAACTCTCCACAGCCCTTCCAACCCCTTGATAAGACTTTATATGTTTATGCATATCAACTTGGAAAATGTAAATCTCTCATCTATAAAATATATGTATGTACTGTAACGGCACGATTACTGTTCCCGTAGGAATCGGTCGTGTACAACCGTGACTCGTACAGTCACGTTTATTATCTCGTCGTTGTCTCCTCGCGATTAACATGGCTCGGTCGGTTCGTGGTGTCCGTGCGTATACACGGAACGAAGGCGGCAGGGGACGGGGTTACTAATAATAGAATACGCGTGAATTACGAGAACTAAAGGAAAAATATATTATCATAAGTAATAGGTACAGAGCTCGTACGAACGAGCGAATGTGCTCCACCGCGCACTGCGAGAGAGAGAGAGAGAAGAGAGTTAGTACTTACAATCGCACGTCGATGCCGGAGGGTCACAGAACTGCTCTAGATCGCTGCAGTCGTCCAGGCTCGCAATCGGGTCAGCTAATATAGCATGGTGTCGGTCGCGATCGGACGAAGGTGGCATCTCTCGGTCGTCGCACGGGATTCGGGCGGTGCACGAGTACGGGTGTAGAAGAAGCACGGGCGCGGGGGACATGTGCGTAAGCCGGGTGCTACCGCAATACTAAATACAAGGCCGCGCGAGATACGGAAGCACGCTCCGACCCTTGTTACGACGTTGTCATATTTGGCATCGCGTGATTGATGGGTCGGCAACATCGCGGACGGACGAACTCGCGCTCTCTCTGTCTCTCTTGCTTACTCAGTGTCCGCTGGTGGTAGCTAGAACAGAATAAGTTTTAATACAAGTAAATACGGCATAGCCCCGGAGAGGCGATAACGTGCGTATTATATATGCGACCGTTATAGTACGTAAACTTTTAGTATTACTTCACTACCTTTGATTTTACGAAAATTCAAATTTCAATTTTCAGAAAAGAAATTTGTGATATCAATAAATAAATTGGCAAGTTTCTTTTATAAAAAACCAATCGTTTTGAAATAAATAAATAAATGAGTGTATAAATGCGAAAAATAATATCTAGAATAAAAATTATTTAATATATTATACCGATAGCATTTTGCAGGAAGAAGTTGTAAGGACTTCGATTTGTAGGCTTTTGAATAAATTGTTATTTTTATCCCTATAAAGCGATTACATTGAAGAATCAACATACAATAATCCTAATGTAGTTTATAACATTAAATGCAGTCACCATCAAATAGACCTTTCTTTTAGGGTTGCCTTCCACTTCGTGGATAAATAAACCGCAAAAGATTAAACAACATGATGCAGTGAGACCGTGTTGAAATTTTTTTATGGAAAAACATGCCGTCCGGTCCCATCATAGATAATCGATGAATTACTAAATGTCATTGTAATCAACAATATGCTATAAAATATCAAAATATAAGTCAACTGACCTTTCTATTTTCCTATATAAATGCACAACTTTTTTAAAAAATAGTTATTTTTAATTTTCAGAATGCCCACAGTACAGGCAGTTTCCAGAATGGGGGTTGAGCGTCACTATTCTCAATGGAAATGTATGTTCTGCTTTCTAAAAGGTAAAAAGAGAATACAAGTTTTGAAGCCCACTGCTTAGAGCGATAGTATAAGAATTTTTAAGATGGTACAATTGAGTACTATTGAGATAATCATAGATTAGAAATTTCAAAATTAAATATTCAATTTATATTGGGCTCTATCAACTTGAAAATTTTTGCCTATTCCTCTGAGCGACTGGCTTGATAACTCATAAGTTCTCGTTACCTTATACAAAACAAAACACGCTTTTCCCTTGGGAAAAGTCTTGCTACATCTGGAATCTGAGTGTAAAAACTTCTAAACCACTTGTCTTCTGAACTGATATAATAATTATAAATCTTGAAAAAACATTTTTCACGTCACTAGCTTCTCACAGGAATTCCTTGCCTTTGTAATATGACAGTTGCGTAACCTGCCAATAGAAATGCTCTAAAAACTTTCTCCGATACTTAAACGATGAAAATACAACACTTTCACTAGCTTGTCACACCACAAGAAAAATCTTTCCTTGTATAACCTGATAGTTGTATGCCTTCCAATAAAACTTGAAAAATAAAAGAGAACATTTTAACATAGAATCAGTTCACAAAATCTTTCATTATAATCTGTACGATTTATAAAAAAGAAAAACTAAATACTTATCTAGTTCTAGCCTATTAGTCATGTGAGATGTCTTAACGTATATTGAAGAGAAAATCACTTTACTAGTTATTTATTGTATCATATATATATGATACTTATTCTTGAAAACTACATGTGTATTGTATATAAAAAAGTGAGCTGTCTCGGGACTGCTGACAGATGTGAAACATCGAATTTGATAATTATTGAAAGAAGTTTACCGTAAAGGAAGAAAATGAAAAAAAAATAAAAAATTTTTTACATCAATAAAAAATATCAAGTTTAAACGATATTCAAGGAAGTGTTAGAATATTTGACGTACTTAAGGGGTTATGACAGTGTTAAAATTTTGAAAATACCCATTTTTTTTTATTCACTTTTTTCATAGTTAATAGTCTGTAGAATATGGTCCTGAAAGCCGTTTTTGGCTAAAAAAATTTTCCTCGAAGATATTAAGAAAAAACTAACAAATCTGTTTCAAGTAAATTTTTGAAAAATCGTTATTTTTAAATATTTTAATTAGGCCAAACTTGTGGAAAGGATTGTTCTAACCCACTTTTTACAGAGTAATTTCATGAGAAATCTTACTGAAAATATGACTTAAAAACCGTTTTTCAAACTGTTTTTTTCTCAAGAGTTATTAATTTATTTCCGTAAAATAAATAAAATCTGTAAAATTAATTTATCTATGTGTGATTTTATGTTACTAAACTCAATGTGTTAAAGTAAAGGCATTCGACAAATTTGAATTTGCCACTCGAATAGATTGTGCCTCACAGCGTCTGGTCGAGAATGAAGATTTCTGTTTGATCGGTATAGTAGAATTTTCTATAAAGCAGCAGAAAGCAGCCAAACAGCTGTTTCTCATCCAAGACACTAGATCAGTGCAGTTAGTCTGCTAGCTGCTGTAGCAATGCTTATAACCTTAGTGGTGTTGCAAAAGTGCAAGAGCTTCTGCAAAGTAGAAAAATTATTCAGATAAGTATTGGAAGCTAATTAGTAATAACAGTGTTCATAATGAGCTTTTTCTTTGTTGGTTTATTTTTTGCTTTTAGGTATACGGGTGCAAGCCAGCAAAATGGGAGCTTATATTGACTGCCTGAAGTATTATTTTGCATACTTTTTAAGAACTTGAAGTGTATTTAATAATGGTAAGTATTGTATGTAACTGTAATTCATAAACATAACTTGATTATGAATAGCTAACGATAATTTTTATTTTATTTTCAGCTTCTAAATGCTATTATCACACAGCATGACAAGCGCATACCATCAAATATACTTTATTGTATGTATATTTGAGTACCAAAAGCAAATCAAGGTATGCCGGATATTTTCTGTAAGTATAGCTAAGTTCATTTGAATGATTTACATTATAAACTTTAAATGCCTTTTACTCAAATTTAGTTATTTCATGCTTTTTGTGTATTTGCCGCAGCTTTCTGAAGGAACCGTACTATCAATCATGATGATCCAAAGTGGGAAACCTTCTTTATGAGTATGCTCACAAACTGAGTGGAGCAGAATTGGCAAAGGTAAGTTCAAAGTGAATGTTACGTATGTTTACATGTGTAACATTCACTATAATTACTAATATTGCCAATGTATGTTTAATTAATTATATTAATTTTGTGTTTTTCAGGAATCTGTTCCACTTAGTCTGAGACCAGACTCATAATGAAGATTTGGCACTTTGATTCATCAGGATTGATGGTACGGTTCCATCAGAAACATGCGGCAAGTAAATAAATGTGATGAAAATCATGATTTTTGGTAAGCAAATACCTTTAATTGTTTTTAAATGTTACACTCACTTTATGCATATTATTTATGCATAAAAGTAATGTATAATACTTGTATTTGAAAGCAAAAATATAGTTTTTAGAGCACCTATATATCTATTAATTTTTTACAACACTAACCATTTTTCTTTTTTTTCAGGTTTTAATACTGTCATAACCCCTTAATGGTTTTGCAGTTAGACGTGCAATGCGAGAATTTCGCGATTTTTCAATATCATTCCAACCTGTCACTTTTTGCACTGAGGAAAACCTGGCTTTAAACTAATCTGTATATATAGTAATTGGTATTACGGCGCTATGTAGCTTAAAAATTTTGTCATAATAATCGAATTCATTCAAATTCGTGGTGGCACTAAAGGCGACAGACACACACGCGCGCGCACACGCACACGCACACACATACATACATATGCACATGCACGTACGCATGCGCACAAATACGTGCGCGCACACACAGACGCGTACACACTCACACGAATGAGAAACATAGGAAAATGCATAAGGGCGACAGAGACAGACTTTCCCTCCCTCAATTTTCTCTCGCTCTCACTCTCTGTCCGCCTCTTTTTTTGTACTGACTATCGATGAGTCTGACCTTTTTTTCTGTCAACAGCCCAATCTCGAAGGTTTGCATCGGTCACAGTGGGAGACGAGAGAATAGTGGAGAGGGAAAGCCTGTCTCTGTCGCACTTCTGCATTTTCCTAATTTCCTATGCCTTTCTGTTACGAGCTGCCGTGGCATAGCCGGGAAGAGAGGACTCGACACGCGACAAGCTTGCTGTAGAAAGCGGTTAGAACGCTCCACCATATGTTTTTCGGGTTTTTTTTGGTCGCAATTTTCTTTTGTTTTCATATACGGTTTTACTCCTCTGCGAGGCGCGCCTATAGATGTTTCACACCAAAAATTAAAATTAAAATGTCAATACACCATTGTCTACTCGTCTGCACACATAAACTGTACATACAATACATATTAATAGTATATACGTAGAGCTGACGTCGCGATGACGCAGTCCGCGGAGAACATTTGTTCCGACGGGAAAAGAATTTTCGATTACAAATTTCACTTCACAAATTCTTTTGATAGAAGCCACTTCACAAAATATAATCCTGAAGTGATTTTGTTAGTTTTATCCCAAGTTTTCATTTGAGTACTGATAAGTGAGAATTAGAGCTCTTAATGCGAAGAAAACCGTACATCAAGGTTGCAACAGGGCCAATTTAAAGTATATATGTCTGGCTAGCGTCCGGCGGTCGCGTACGTACTAAAGTACCTTATACTTGCCATCGAGGCGCTACCACGCCCCTTGATTATTTTTTATTTTTGATTCGTGTTCCAAGTTGACATGATGCGCGTCCATATTAAATATATGAGTATAAACTCCAACTTGTAATAGAGATATTTTAAATTCAAAGTGTTATTTCGATAAAATAAATGCCTGACTGAGATTCTTTGTAATATTGTTGAGATCAAGAAAAATATACAGTGTGCTCGCGAGACTCGCATCGACAGCCGCGGCGGAGCCTGCGCCTGGACGAGTGGAGGAGGAATATTTTACTTTTTCGCCAAACTTCTGAAATATATACGAAATAAACCGATTATTCTTTTTTGAGACATTTTTGATTTATAAATTTGTAACGTACATGATCGCTGGTTCATCAGCTTTTGACTCATGTACAGTTTCTAGGATATATTATTAATTAGTATTGTAAAAACAGTAACAAGTGCGTCTCGCAAGTAGCATATTTGTATGCGAGTTATTTTGTTTCTCGGAGCTTGTCGTTATCAACAAATCGTTATTTATTATTATTTAAGTATTGATAAACATTTGTATGTTCTTTTTTTTGCGAAAATTAATTGTTTAAAGCGACAAAACATGTAAAGCAAGTTTGCACATATAACAATATATCTATAGCGATCCTGGCGCCTCGACGAGTGGAGGAGGTAACTCGTTGCTTCATCGGCGAAGCAGCTCCGCTCACAAGTATAAAAGAGCGCGTGATTTCGGGAAGAGCATTCATTCTTCCACTGAAGCTGGAGCTAGAAGGAACAATAAGTCTCCTAGCTAGCTGAAGCACGCGGGAAAGCGCTGGAACCCCGGAAAGCCTTGAATGCGGAGAACTGAGTCTCCAAAAGGGAAACCGACTAAACGCGAAATTACAGTGAAAATTCTTTTGTCATGTATGAGGCTATGTTTTTATGTTTTCAATAAAAAACGAAGTTAATTGAAAAATTTAAGTTTTTCCCTTAGTCCCGTCACATGGCGATATGCAATAGTTCTGCGGTAAGTCAGACTAAGCGCTCGCATATTCTTTCTTATGCGCTGGACTACCCTTGGACTCAATGCGTGGTCTAAGACGGAATAGACGATTTTTAAATAATAATAATAATTAGAATAAACAAATTCTAGTGAGTCGCAAACACAGCATTGCATCTATGTTAAGCGCTCACGCAATTTTCAGCTTGATTGTTCTTTATCAGCCATTGCGTATTGATACAGAACAATTTTCCATACGAGAGGATCAAGTAGCCATCCAAAGCTAAAGTCTTCATTTACTCGGAAAAGCATTATATCGTTTCAACGAAAATCAGTAGCCGTAACCTGACGTAACTGATTTTCGTTCGCATTTTTCTCCCCAATACCTGAATATTTTGATTCCAAACCGTGTATGCCGATAGGTAATACCGAGGCGAAGGACAAGTATCTCTTGAATTTGCGTAATTCCTTATATTTATTCGATCTCAGTACTTCTTGATCGTACCGTTAGTGACGGGTCATTCTTGGCTATCGGATCCCCTTAATAGAACTTTAGAAAAAATTAGAAAAAGATTTTATTGGGCATCTTGTAAATCAGATGTAGAAAATTGGTGTAGATCTTGTAAACTTTGTATTGCAAATGAGTTCCATTCGAAAGACTTCAAATGGATATATTAGGTGCATTTTCAATTTCGTCTTCAGGAAATGAGTACTTTTTAGTAGTGACGGATACTTTTACAAATTGGGTAGAGGCTTTTTCTCTCTCAAATATGAGAACTAAAATAATTGCCGTTATGGCGTACCTTTAGAGATTCACACAGATCAGGGCAAACATTTTTTTTCCGCTTAGTAAAAGAACTAGCACTTTTATTTGAAATTCAGAAGGCCAGAACAACACCTTTACATCCTCAAGCAAATGGTCAGGTTGAACGACGACATCAAACACTTCTTTCATAGTTTACAAAACATGTACGCGACAATCAGAAGGATTGGGATTGTTGGGTTTCACTCTTTCTTTTAATTTACAGATCCTGAAAATATGCCTCGACCAGAGCCACTCTAGCTGAAATGAACACCGGTTTCGACTTAAGACTTCCTTTGGAATTGATTCGAGGTTATCCACCAACAGAGGTCCAGGTTGAAGTAGACAAAAACTACATTCATCAGCTGAAGAATAGGCTCCATATAGTTCAACATCTTAGTCGAAACAAAATCGCCATACAATCTGAAAGGACAATAGCTTGGTATGACAAACGAGCTCGCAATGTCGAATATACTACTGGACAAACAGTTTCTTAAACCTGAGCCCATCCCAACCCACAAAGAACTAAAGGAAAAACTCCTAAATTGCAATCAAATTGGGTTGGTCCCTTGGAAGAAAATTAATGACGTCGTGGGCTGCATACGTCGCTCACCAAAATGCATGTCCAAGATTGTTCACATACATAAATCGTCTTGGATTATACACTGAAGACTACTCTGCTCATGGGTTTTGAGCCTTGGTTTTTCCATGAGCGTAAAGGTAAATACCGGAGCAGAGACTTGAGATGTGGTAACATGGCATACCAACCCTCCACTCATGTTTGAAAATGGACTAGACTAGATCCTGATTACAAATACGATTAAGACTCCCAGAAATGAAAGAGAGAGACATAGAGAGGGGTGAAAGAGAGAGAGAGATAGAGAGAGAGAGAGAGGGAGAGGGAGAGGGAGAGGGAAAACCGAGAGGGGCCAGTAGAGGAGAGCACGCATTGATTAAGAGAATGGAGGACCAAAGTGTCTCCATTGCTGCAACTAGATCAGCGACGCAGCACTCTTTAGAGGACCCCCGAGCTGATCGGATCTTTGAGGAATCCTGCTGTTAGATTTTCTCTTTTAGAGTTTACTTTTGCTTTTCAATTAAATTAAGTTTCGTCCATTTATTTTGTATCACCAATCATTGGCCTTCACCAGTTTTATCATCGTTGTGATTAAGCATACGTTGACCCAATAAAGGATTTGAATCGAAAGGATTTCATTTCATGTTCCTTCGACTAATTTATTTAAAAGTTTCAGTTTTCTGACCATGCGAATATTCGACTTAAGGCGATGCTTTATTAATTAAATATAAACATTTATTAATAATAAAATGGAAAGTGTTCGTATTCGGCATGCCCCAACAAGTGAACCATTACGGGCAACCTCGTTTTGAGGTTGCAGGCACCAAGCTCGGCTTTTGTTTGATTTAGTTTTGATTTCTGTTTCATTTATCTTTTTATCACATTTACTTTTATATTTAGTAATAATCACAAGTGATCTAAAAACTCACCCGTGATACTAGCATTCATAGACTTACCAATGCCCGCCTACTCGAACATAATCTAGTGGATGTGGCAATAAACAGGATACAAATACGTCATAGTATTTATTCAATACTTTAGACAACCATACAGAAATATATTCAGTTTTAAGTTTCTCTAAAGTACTTTCTGCTTGCCCTGCAAACAAAATATATACTTCCTTAGTTTTTTCAGTTTTATACAAAATTATAAGAACTAAAGCACGTAGCATCAATGAAATTTTCATGAAAGCTTCTATTAAATGCTTTCCATAACGTTAAGGGGACACCATTACCTTAAACTGCAAAGAAAGGGAATTAGGATCATCTATATTTAGGATGTTTATTTGTTGTTGAAATTGTTTAAATAATGTACCTATCATCAAAATTAAAGGTTTTCAAACTTTCCATATCCCTTCTAACCCCTTAACAAGACTTTATATGTTTTTTGACGTGGTGGATTTTCCGTCCTCTGGGAGGCGCGGCACCGCGTGATGGTACCTGTTCAGGTTTATCGCGAGCTCGTATTTAATTAATAATGAACGACTGAACTCGCGATCTGGTTACTCTGGTGCTCCCGGCTGGAGAACTCCTTGTGCTTGGGGTCGCAGGCGAGATATATAGGGAAGGGAATACACAAAATAAATAAACGCTTAACGTAAAATGAATACTCCGTAATTTATTTCGAAAATTGATTAGTTTCTCTACTCGCGGACGTCCTCCGGCGAGTTCACTGGCGCTAACGCGGGTTGGCTCTAAAGCTGAAAGCTTGCGGCGGAGATGTATCACAAAATACACACCCTACCTGTCTCTAACTCTATAACTGCTCATCCTCGCTTGCTGACGATGTCTCGTTCCCTGTTAAAGCGCATGCGAAAGCAACTTATAATTTAGCTCGGAAACACACACGGGGGGAAATACTCTTTGGTCGCTCTGGATACTTTCTGACAAAAACTCTTTATGCGCTCTGTTCTCTGCCAAGGTCCAATGGATACTCCTTCCCGTAGTCATTCGGCGGCTACACCGGTTCGCGGCGTCTATCTCTATATCGCTCTCTCACACACACTTTCCGTGATATCGCTCCCTCGCGCCTATTGCCAAATTACACGCTTCTGCACCACATAGCACGTTTACACTCTCGCGCCCTCTTTTTCAATTCTTCTAGACGCCCACCTTTTCCCAATATCACACAGTGCGGCACGTTGCGACCATTCTCTCTTATCTGTCTCTAACACTTATTCTCACTCGCTTTCTATCGTCATCCTTCTCACACTCGTACTGTATTCGGTTGCTTGCCAACATGGCGGCAGTCGCTCGCGCGTGTTCGCCTCCCAGCTCGCATGCTACGTATCTTCCTCTCTCTCTCGCTCTCGTTGTTCCAACGCTGTGCCGTGCTTCCATCTCTCTTGCTCTCGCCTCGGCTGCCGCGCTGCTGCGCGCTGCGTTCCCCTACTCTCTCTCTCGCCTCGTGCTGCTACTCTCGGCGCCGCGCCGTCCTTCTCCGTCGTTACTCGTGCTGTCTGCTCCTACGTTATCTCTGTAAACACCACCGAGTATTAGACGTCGTCGTCAACCTCGTGAGGTGTCCAGGTGAGCAGCTGTTGACGAGATCTCCGTCACAGTTTATACACATCATCTTGGAAAATCTAAATCTATCATCAATAAAATATGTATGTACGTAAACCACGTTGTATTAATGGTCCATTGAACAGCCAACCATTTTTTTTAGTATCACTTCACTACCTTTGATTTTACGAAAATTCTAACTTTAATTTTCAGAAAACACAGTTGTGACATCAATAAATAAATTGGCAAGTTTAAAAGTTAAAAAGTTTTATAAAAAACCAATCATGTTGAAATAAATAAATAAATGAGCACATAAACACGAAAAATAATACGAAGAATAAAAATTATTTAATATACTATAACGATAGCATTTTGCACGAAGAAGTTGTAAGGGCTTCAATTTGTAGGCTTTTGAATAAATTGTTACTTTTATCCCTTCAAGGCGATTACATTGAAGAATCAACATACAATGATACTAATGTAGTTTATAATATTAAATGCAGTCACCATCAAATAGACCTATCTGTTAGGATTACCTTCCACTCACAGCATGATGCAGTGAGATCGTGGTTAAATTTATTTTATGGAAAAACTTGCTGTCCCGTCATATTGTATGTAACGATAGATACATTTTCAAATGACACCTCTGCTTCATCAAAGTAAGTTATCAATTTCTGAAATCAAATATAGAAAATTTTCTGATAATTTTAAGCTTAATTTTTGAGAAATTAATGACGTTAAAAAATAGTCAGAGTTCACAGGTTTAGTTTTAGTTATCTACTTTATTAAAAAAATTCCTATTATCATTTAAGGCCATTATTCTCACAGTTTAACATGTATTTAAAGTTCTACATTTATATAGGAAAATAGGAAGGTAAGTGTCAGGATCTAGAAGCGAGCAGCTTCAGCCAGCACCAAGCAAGCTCTTAGAGCCCCCCCCCCCACTCTTCAAGGACTGAGCGTTGAAGAGCGCCAGAACGGCTCAGTTTGTTCAACGGACCTTGACCAGTGAACAAGCGCCACAAAAATTATATTAACTAACAGCGCGATTACCAGTAATAAATAAGTATATTAAGTATAGTAGATTTTCTTACAAGGGGGGAAAATGTAATTTCCGCACGCACGTGGTATGACGGCCGAGGCGAAGCCGAGGCCGTCATAAACGTGCGTGCAGGAATTACATTTTACCCCCATGTAAGAAATAGTATTTTTTTCTATCCCCGGTCGAAAGTACATTGATTCATTTAAAAAACGAAATCTATCAGATTGCTTGTAGGTTATGCGCGTTTAAGGACTGTCGATGCCCGCCCGACATTTGCAGCACGAGCGAAGCGAGTGCTGCTGGTCGGGGCGGGCATCGAAAATACATAAACAAGCAGATTATTGTAAATTGCTTAAATAAAAAGCAATATAAAAGAAGAGAAAGACAATATTGATAAATTGATGATTAGAAGATTCAAAGTAGCAAATTTTTTTCAGATAAAAATAATAATCTATTTATTGCAATTTTCACATGAATAAAAATTATTTACAATGTTACCATGAAAAGTACAATTTTCATATTACTATCGTCATCAGATGTTATATTTGTGTTAGCCATACTGTACTTTTTTGATTACTCGTAGCAAGTTTTTAAGACTTAACCTCGTGCTGCATAAGCTCTCAGCTTTGATACGATGTGATTTGACTCGCTTGTTTTGATGTGACTCGACCATAGAGCGAAAATATAGTACGACGCTTTGAAATTGGCGCTACTTTCACAGCGCGATCGTCATCGATTTATCAATAGGTAAAAGTACTCCTTTTTCTTGTCTAAGCAGACGGCGAAACAATGTACTTTCGCCCAGGGGATAGAAAAAAATAAATTCTTTGTCTTATTTATTTACTTCTGCGGCACACAAGGAAAAAAATCCCAACAGGTTATGGGCCCAGCACGCTTCCACTGCGCATGGAAGAAGCTTGCCTTGTGTTATTACGCGGAAGGTCGAATTCGTGTGTGACTGTGATTTTAGTGTTGTTTTCTTTTAGCTTGAGTAAGTGAAATATTCAGTTCGACTCGGCTCAGCGTGTAGCGGAAGTGTGCAGCGCGACGCGACGCAGCTCGAGATCCAGGAATTCACCTCCTCATCTGCTCGACTACATCTGCTTGACTACATCGATTTTTCGGCTTTATCTGTTGATTTTTATAGCCACCGACAGCTCGAAAATGGCCAACAAGAAAAGTCGGAGTTTCATGCACGATCTCAAAACGAGAGGTGAGTGTAAAATTCGATCAAGAATAAAGTCCGAAAAGCGATGCGATGCTGATCGAGATTCTGGGAATCGCACGAGTCTCTCCGACGTTTGAAAAACAAACGAATGACCGCTAGCGCTGACGATCGCGCTGCCGTTGCCGCTGTTGCTGTATAGGCTACGCTGAAAGCTGCCGCTTGCGCTGGCGCTGCCGATGCCGCGCGTATTGCCGTCTGCGCTGGCGCTGACGATCGCGCTGCCGCTGCCAATGCCGATGGCACTGGCGCTGAGCGCGTGCGAATAAACTCGGCTCCACGCGGAAACGTCTGAGAGCGAGAGCGGCGAGTCGTGGTCACCTGCACAGGCTGACGCCGCGCCATATTGAATCTCTGGAGAGAGGGATAGCGCAAGTATACGGCTAATGCTAGCGCTGGTGTTGGCGCTGGCGCTGAACTCGTCGCAAGCTGACTTGGCAGCGCGTGCAAATACTAAGAAGCGCCGACTCGTAAATACACATACGGGCTGATGAAGCGCCAAATACGATCTCTGTATATGAGATCAATACAGTATGTATATACTGTTGGTGCGTGTAGTTGTAAGCGTGATGAAAGGTTCTTCTTAACTTTCAACACAAAACTACACGCGAAACAAATTGCTCGATTTAAAACAATGCTGGAATACATATAATTGTACGTTTTAAAATAAATCTCGGTGCGAATGGATCCTTCGAGCCGAGAAAATATTTATTTAAAACAAAATTGCAAACCGGTCAAATTTAATTAATTTAAATATTAAAGCTTGAATAAATTTAAGCTTGAATAAAGTTTAATTGCATATAATTAACTTGATTGATTTAAACAGATCAGAAGAACGTAGCTCTGTTTCTGCTACTCCAAGATCAAGAGCTGGGGATCTCCGAGCATCATCCGGATGATTATATTTTCCCAGACATAGATGAAGCTGGATATGTTTGTATTGTGACGTCACGTGGTCACAAATATGAAATAGGTAAAAGCTCGAATTACTAACGTTAGTAGTTGGATTAAAAATTAAAATTTATACGTACATAATGAATTTTTTTTTAAAAAGAAATTCTTAAAGCATGCTTTTCAGTCCCAAGCTATATTGTCGACCGGTATATACAGTGTTGTGTATGTTGTTGCTGCTGCACTGTGTGTACTGAAAATTTTACAGACCAATCATGGGTCAGGCAAGTAACCATACTCTTTTGATTGTTGTTCGTCACTTGAGTGTGCTTAATTAAAACTGCCTTAAATTATTGTTGAGAAATTTATTTTGATTGTTGTTCGTCAAATAAATGACTCATTTGTTAATAATATTTCTAGATAATTCTACATCATCACCATCCATGCTGGAGTCTCTGAAAAGAGAAATAGAAAGAGTTCGAGTTGAAGATGAAGCCGTGGAGGCCGAGTCCGTTTCTAGTCGACAGGAAACGCCTCAACCCCTTAAGTTCGACAAATCAGAAGAAATTGACAGCGATGTGGCCAAAAAGTCCGAGTTAAATGAGTTCGAGAATGCTGGGAGCATAGAGCCTGGTGCATTCGCTCTAAAAGAATTGGAGGCTAAGTTTGAGTCTCGGTTAAAAGGTAAACCTACTCCAATCGAAAAATCACAACAAGTGGTAAATTTAAATTTGGGACTGAATAAAGGCTGTCAGAAGGGGAAATTTTTTAAGTCCAAGTTTGAATCAAAAATTGATTTGCATGCTGGAAAAGTTAATGAATCAGAATTTCTTAAAAATTCTGATTCCATGAACTCTAGTTATTCTGGAGTTAAGTGTCACTTGAATCCTAAAAGGAATGAACTGTCACCAATTGTAAGCTCTTACAAACCAAATTCATTTTCAGAGTTAATAGAACGTCTGGCAGTGGCAGAAGCTGCAATTAGTAAATTCGACGACAAAATTGATCATGAATGCAACAAAGTGTATCAAGATGTGGTCGAAGAGTTTGCTAATTGCAGACGTTACGTGACTGAGAAGGTAGAGTCGATTGATGGCCATGTTAGACGATGGGTTGAAGATGAGGAGTGGGAAAGTAATCAATTTAAAATTGATAAACCAGCTGGATTTGAGAAGGATGGACCCACTCAATCTGAGGACTCATCAGCTCGATTAAACAAGGAGTTATCGTTTAAAAAGACGGAAAAACCTATAAGTAATGAACATCTGTCCGAATTGATACGAGCTGAAATAGAAAAAGCTGGATTGCAAAGAGACACCGGAAGTGTCACTGATAAAATAAAAATTGAATTAACAAATTCTCAAACTTCTCTCCGTAGAGACTATAAACTCACTACAAGCTCGAATATAGATTCATTTATAGATTTCCTTAAATCTGAACTGACTGTTGCAGATCTATTGTATGTAATTGATTCGAATGCTATATCTCGTAATGTCGATGAATCAAAATTTGAAAAAGATAAAGTCAGAGTTAGAGATCTTATTATTAATAGAATAGATATGACATATTATGATAAAGTTTCTAATATAAAAGATCCAAAGGATTTATTAAATGAAATTAAAAGAATTAAAGAAAATGAAATCAATTTATCTACTGCAAGTTTGAGAAAACAGCTCCATAACATTAAATACAGACCGAATAAAGAAAAGGCTTCCGCATTTTGGGATAAGTTCGATAATATAGTTCGATTATATAATAAATTGCCCGATACTCCACCTTTGTCCGATGTAGAAATTCGTGATGCATTTTTTTAAGCTATTGTTTCGAATCTGCCACAAGTCAGAGAAACAGAGTTTCTAAATAAAAATGCAACAGGCAAACTGTTGTCATTAAGTCAATTAAAGGACTATATTATACAGCAGAGAAACATCAACTGGAGGAACAATCCATGGCCAAAAGTTGGAATCAGCTGGAATAAAAACGTACCACGCGCAAAATATAAAGCCACACTGCTTCAACTGCGGTAATAAAGGGCATAGAAGCGAGGACTGCAAAAGGCCTGGAAAAATGTGCTTCAATTGTAAGCGATATGATGGACATATTCGAGTCGATTGCCCCTATAAGGGAGAACAGCTGGAAAAGATTCTTCAAGAAAATGAGAATCAAAGAAGGTATAAAAATTCATTTTCTTTCCGGGGTGGTAAACGTGGAACTTATCGTCGTGGCGGTAAACGTAATGCAGATGCACCGAAAAGCAACAATGCTAAGAGATTTAAGTTCGATAAAGGCTCAAATCGTGGAAATTCGCGTGGAAAGAAAGGTCAAAACAAGCCTAATGAAAAGAATAAGGCAAACTCTGGTAAGTGTGAAGCTCTCTATGCGAACATGTCCGACGTTGTAGAATCTAGCGAAAATCAATTGATCAGATTTCTTGCAGATTCTGGTGCTACAGAACACATGACCAACTCAAAATTGATTTTTAGAACGTTTGATAATGCAAAACAGCTTGATATAAAATGCGTAAATGACAATGATGCTGCAATTATGAAATCGGAGGGAGTTGGTTGTGTTTCTGGTCACATGAGTAGTAATGATGTTTTATGCTTGAATAATGTAATTTACGCAAAATCATTGTCAGAAAATTTATTATCACTAAGAAAATTTGTTGATAAAGGCTTGAGTATTTATCTTGACAATAAGCGAATTGATATCTTTGACCCAAAATCAAACACTGTTTTTGTTTCTGGAATTTATGAAAAACCGTTTTGGGTAATAGAATTGGAAATGGATAAAATCAATGAAACGGAAATTCCTTTAATATCGCGTACAAGTAAAGTAATCGCCTACATTTCAACAAGGCGTCAGGAATATCCGTACAAAGCGGTTACATATACTAAACAAAATAAGCTTGAGGAGAAAATGAATGTTGATAATACGGAAAATCACGATCAGTCTAAGCTTGAAAAAGAAATTGTTGACAAAGATGGAACTTCTCAGCTGGAATATAATAATACTGATCAATCCGTTAATCAAACATTTAATGAACAAGTGCAGACCGATTTCAATACATCAGATACAGAATTTGACAATAATGAGCCGAGCTCTGGTTACTCTAACTTTGAAAACACGTTGAGAGATAGAAAAATTTGCAATGTAAATAAGTCTGATGATATTGAAAACATAAATTACGAGTTCAGTGCGGGTAGTAGAGTTAATGAATTGAATACCAATAAAGCTATGTTATGGCATGTCAGACTTGGACATGCATCATTAAAATATTTAAAAGAATTTCAAAGAAAATTTCCTGATATTAAAGGTATTCAAGACATTAAATTCGATAACTCTGTACTAGATTGTGAAGCCTGCATTGTTTCAAAATTCAATAAATTACCCTTTAGCTCGACTAGACAAAGAGCGAGTGAACCACTCCAAATTGTTCATGCAGATACAATGGGTCCTATTAGTCCTACGTCGCATCCCAAAAAATACAAATTTATATCTGTATTTATAGATGATTATTCTCGTTTGGCAATGGCATATCCCATGAAACATAAGACCGAAACCGGAAACTGTTTGGAGTTGTTTATAAATAGCTCGAGAAATTTACTTGGTAAAGACTCCAAATTCTGTTATATTAGATGTGATCAAGGAACAGAATTTACAGGTGGATATGCGCTGGAAGTCTTGGATAAATTTGGTGCTGAGTTGCAACTAGCCAGCCCTGATACACCAGAACATAACGGTGTTGCCGAAAGGTTCAAACAAACTATCCAAAAGAAAACGAGATCTCTTATATACGATACTCGACTGCCTGAGAATATGTGGGATTTAGCTCTCAATGCGGCCGTGTATTTCTATAATAGGACACCTCACAGCTCGAATGATATGGTACCTCCTCTGCAAAAGTTCGAACCTAAATTGAAACTCAATTTAAATCAATTAAAACGCTTTGGAAGTATTGCATATATTAAGGTACAAAGAAAAACAGGGCCTAAGTTCGATCAGCTGGGAAAAAGAATAGTTTTGATCGGATATAAACCGACTGGATATTTGTTTTTGAAGCCGGAAGAAGGCAAATACTACGAAAGTAGAGATGCTCGATTTAATGAAAAAATTGTCTTTGGTGACAAATACAACAAAAACAGTATCAAGGACTGGAATAACACACTGGAGGCAGTAACCAATGAAACAGGAATAAATAAGCTTGATGAAGACAAAACTGTTCCGATCTCTGAAACGGAGGGAGAGAAACGGAAACGAGGACGTCCGAGAAAACAGATTGAAATCGAGCCTACACCAAAGTCAAACATGGTCGAATCCGAACTCACACAGCTGGAATATAATGAAGTAAGTGTTCTAATCGCTAGAACACAAGGTGATCCAATTTCATACAAAGAAGCTATGAGCTCTGAAAATAAGTTCAAATGGCAAAAAGCCATAAAAAGTGAGTTGGAATCCATGAAGAAAAATGAAGTTTGGGAAATTGTTGATAAACCTCTAATAAAAGGAGGAGCAAAACCAAACATCATTGACTCAAGGTGGGTGCTAAAAGCAAAAGTTGGATTAAACAATGAAACCAAATACAAAGCTCGATTAGTTATAAGAGGTTTCAAAGATCGAAATAACTACAACCTGGCTGAAACATATGCCCCTGTTTCTGGACTGGCACTCATAAGATCAGTGTTAGTTATAGTCAACAAATTCGATTTTGAAATATAACAGCTGGATGTTAAAACTGCTTTTCTGAATGGAAAAATAAATTGTGAAGTCTATATGGAAATTCCTGAGGGAGTTGACTGCTCAGCAGAAATCAGAAATAAGAAAGTCTGCAAAATTCAAGGAGCTCTGTATGGATTAAAAATCAGTCCGAAGAAATGGTATGAAAAATTCACTGAAACAGCAGTCAAGATGGGACTACAGGCACATACTTCTGAGCCATGTCTGTTCACTTGGCGACAAGGAAAGAATCAACTAATATTATTGGTTTATGTCGATGACATACTTATAGCCAATAATGACAAAAGTAAGCTGGAAAAAATGTCGAAACTGTTTAAGCTGGAGTTTGAAATGTCTGATCTCGGAGAACCTAAGAGCTTCTTGGGTATTGAGATAAATCGAGACAGAGAAAATCATGTCATGAATCTAACGCTGGAAAAGTATATCGACAAAATGTTAAAAAGGTTTGGATACAGTGAAGCACACCCACAAAGAACACCTATGGTCACAGCACAAGTAATAAATCGTCAGAGAAGAGAAAGAGAGGAAGACGATAATCAGCTCGAGGAAAAATCTGGTAATACCAGATATAGGGAAATTGTGGGTTCACTATTGTATCTCGCAAATACTGTACGTCCTGATATAGCTTACGCTGTAAATGTGCTGAGCAGACATCAGATCAAACCAACTAAGCTGGAATGGTTAATGATTCAAAGAGTCTGTAGATATTTAAAACACACCAAGAGTAGAGGTTTGAAGTTTACAGGTAAGCTTGATGACATACAAGGGTTTTCTGATGCGAGTTTTGCTGACTGTAAAAACTCACTGACGACCAGCGGATTTGTCGTAAAGTTGTTTGGAGATACAGTAGCTTGGAAAACGCATAAACAAAACTATGTTGCTTTGTCAACATGTCAGGCCGAATATGTGGCTATGAGCGAAGCATGTCAAAGCATGGTCGCTTTAACCAATTCCCTCAGCTTGATTATAGACTGTAAATTCTTGCCTATGACACTCTGGTGCGATAATAGAGCAGCGATAGCTAGCTCTCGGGTAAATACCACTAATAAACTAAAACATATGTCCGAAGTTCGAGAACATTATGTTCGAGAATGTGAAACAAGAAATCTGATCAAAGTTAGCTGGATCGCTTCGAAAGATCAAATAGCCCATCTATTTACAAAAGCTTTACCGTTCGATTTACATTTAAAGCTGACTAACTTAATTCTTAATACTGACTTCAACAATTAATATATTCATCTTTACAGGAGAAACAATGTAGCTGGATCAGCTGGAAGTACTCGGGAGGGAATGTCAGGATCTAGAAGCGAGCAGCTTCAGCCTGCACCAAGCAAGCTCTTAGAGCCCCCCCCCCGCCCACTCTTCACGGACTGAGCGTTGAAGAGCGCCAGAACGACTCAGTTGTTCAACGGACCTTGACCAGTGAACAAGCGCCACAAAAATTATATTAACTAACAGCTCGATTACCAGTAATAAATAAGTATATTAAGTAAATAAATTCTTTCTCTTGTTTATTTACTTCTGCGGCACACAAGAATAAAACCCCAACAATGACATTTAGTAATTCATCGATTATCTATGATAGGCCGGGACGGCAAGTTTTGCTATAAAATAATTTCAACACGGTCTCATTGTACCATGTTGTTTAACCTTTTGCGATTTACTTATCCACAAAGTGGAAGGCAATCCTGACAGAAATGTCTATTTGTTAGTGACAATTTCTTCCTGCAAAATACTATCTGTATAGTATATTAAATAACTTTTATTCTACATATTATTTTTCGTATTTATACGCTCATTTATTTATTTATTTCAACACGATTGGTTTTTTATAAAAGAAACTTACCAATTTATTTATTGATATCACAACTTTCTTTTCTGAAAATTAAAATCAACGGTAGTGAAGTAATACTAAAAAAAATTTGTTTACAATATGTATTACGCATATAAATGCAAAACAACTGTACGTGCATATGTGCATATATCAGTTTTTTAGCGATAACTTAAAAAATACATTGGAATGTTCAAGATTTTATTGTACTCAATTCATCACTGTGTAAAAAGGAATCGATTGATATATATATATATATATCTTCTTATATTATATAGTTGTTTTGAGCTGAGTGGAATTTGCCCCCCACCTCGCCACCCCACGCCCCCCTCGCCCTATCTCGCCCCCCCCCTCAGTCATCCCCTCACCGTCCCATCAAATAGACCTAAAATTGTTTCAAAAGTTTGGTTATTTTTTAGGATTTTTAACACCCCTCGCCCAGCCCCCCTCGACCCCCTCACGCCAGTCAATATTTCCCCCTCGTCTCGCTCATCCCCCCTCAGCACCCCTCATTATTTGCAATCATTATAAGAGTAGTATAAGTTATTTTATTCTGCTTATACTATAGAAATAAACGGAAAATAAGTACAAATGATATTAGTGATTTGTATAATATTATATTTGAAAAGTTGAACCTTACTGCTCCCTCCGTAAAGTGCAGATTAAATACTCTATTATTTCCGCACCACCTTTGAGGTAAATCGAAATAGCGCCTTTCTTTATAGTGGTTTCCCCTTTAGTCCACATAAGATTTTGTATTTGATTTTATATTTGTTATAAAATATTTGTGTTATTGTTAAAACAGTCTCATACATATTTTCATAAGTCTATTTGTATTTTATTCGTAAATTTAATACTTTTACAGACATTATGAAACACGTGTGAGCGAAATCTAATTAAAAATTTTTATAAAGATATAATAGATATAATAAATACATTTAAATGTTCTTTAATAGTAATAAAATAATGATTTATAAAAATGTTGTTTGAATATTTATTTTCATTCTGAAAGAAAAATTTTAAATAAAAGAAAATTGTAATTATTTTAGATTAAATATTTGGTAAAGAATATTTGCAATATTTAGAAGATAATTTGTGTATAAATTTGCATTTCCTTGTAAATAGTTGAAAAGAGAAGGATTATAATTATTTACTAGCAAGATCCACCTCGCTCCTATCGTCGCTCGGTTACAAGACAACATTGCGTTAACACATTTACTTTTCAAATTAAATTTTTATTATTGTTATAGACTTGTTACATCTTAATATAATATATTATCATTTTCATTTTAATTTTAGTTTTGCAACATACTTATACTACATTATGTAATATAGTAGAGAAAATTGAAATGGAATTTTAATTATTAAATTAAATTAATGTTTTAATTTAGCGAAAAAATGTAGAATATTAAACTGATGAAGTTAAAATTAATCTGCTACAGCTTTTACGTAGTAACATATTGTGCCGTTGAGCGGCACTATTATGCTCATACGTTTTTGGACTGTAATAGTTAATGTAGACGGAGCTTAAACTGCAGTAGCATATGTGTTTACTTTTTATTGTATATACAGCTTATTATTTTCAATGACACGAAGACAATTTCCAATTAGGCTTGCCCATGCCATGACAACAAATAAAGCCCAGGGACAATCGTTTAAAAAGTTGGGTTATAATTACCATCCTCAGTATTCTCTCATGAACAGTTATGTGTAGCATTATCAAGGGTAAAAATTCTAAATATTTAAAAGTGTTTATCAATAAAAAAAATAAAATTAAAAATGAGAAAAAAATAAACAAAGGGAAGGGTGGCTAGTATGAAGGGGAATAAGATAATGAATATCTGAATAAAGTATTGGAAAGGTCTGGTTTTCAGCTTTAAGTGTGCGAATTGAAATATATATAAATATGGATCAATGTGTCACATACGAGCTTTTGGGCTCAGGTGACCGCCGGCGAAGCTGAGGTAGCACCTCGCGCGGGAGCGCGTGAGCCGGAGCGTTCTCACGCACAAAGTGCAAGCTTGCACTTTGTGCTGGAGACTGCAGCCTCCGACTTGTCGCATCGGAGGCTTCGCAGGCAGAATACCGGCGACCGCAGAACAAAACAGAGCTCTCCTAATCACTAAATAAAGCGTTGTGACTCCAACTTGGACCGTTTCACTCCAAGCACCCACCCACATATATAACAACTGGCATCCCTTGGGGGACTTGGACGCTGATTCGGTCCAAGTGACGAGTGGAAGGAACTAAAATTTTTTATTTTATCTTTCCGAGTCCGAACGGAATACGCGCGCAACCTCATCCGCGCTAAAACGACGCTACCGAGCATCACCGGTTAACAGTGAATTAGTGAATCGGTGCATCACCAGCTTCAACGCGTTTTATTTCCTTTTCCCTTCTTTTTCTGTTCGCCCGACTGCGTTAGCAGAGAGCAGGTCGCCGAGGTTCGGAGCCCTCTACACAATCCTCCGAGCTCAAAAAAAAGAGAGACAAAAAAAAACATTTCTCGTTGTATCAAAGAGCAACGAATAAGCGCAGTTTTATCAGTTCGTGCAAGTGCGAAGACAGTGCCGACACACAGAACACAAGTGCCGCCAAGCCATAGCGAGGCGAAACCAACCGCAGCACTTCCGTAAGGACACAGCGGAGCGACGCCACGGGTGTCAGTGCGGTGGGTTCCAAACCCGGAAATCTTTTTTTTTCTCTTCTCGAGAACTTAAGAAAAAAAGAGAAAGGACACAGAAGCGGCTGCAAGAGGCGCAGGCAAGGCCATCACCTGCCATCACTCTCGTGCCCGAACCTGGTTCTCAAGCATAGTGTCGGCACCGAGTAGCACGCACAGCGACGTGGCGGACCTCCGAAACAAACAGCCCAGTCGAATAGGTCGGTCGGTGCAGCACCGTTCCCTTCGACAGCGGAGAAGCACGAACCGAAGAGGGGAGCCCAGGCAAAAACGCCGCCGAACGTCGCCGCGAAACATCGAAGCTGATCCCAGCCAGCTAAGCCGACCTCGGCCAACTAAGCTCACCTGAGCCACCGGAGAAGCCAACCAGCCATCAGCCACCAGCACCAGCCGACACTGCAGCGAACATAGCCGGAGCAGCCAATATCAGTCAAGCGCATCACCCGACAGCATGCGAGCGTCAATCACAATCGTCATACTGTAAGTCCATTTTTGATAAAACACGCAGCTTGGTCCGCGAAGGCGTCCCAATCATTGGGTTCGACTTGTAAGTTGAAACCGCGCAACATAAACCCTCAGCAATGCGAGTGTTACAAAAAAATATATACCGCCAACATGACGCGCCTAAAGCTACTTAAATCGGCGAAGAGCATGATGAGCACGCGTAGCCTTAGGGACGATCGGGACAGCGAGGGCGAAGTAACCGACAAAAATAGAAACAAGCGCGATAGACGCAGCGCGGCGGAAAGCGAGCCCGAATCGGGCAGAAAGCTACTACAAGCGCGAAAAGTATTTCTGGATTATAATAGGATGTCTCCGGACACAAAGAGAAAACGCGGGTTAGCGGGCACAAGGACAGCAAGAGCACGCAAAAGTAAATACCAGGTATTCACATAACCGTGCGTTACGCACCGCACGCCAAAGTGGTAGACATAGCCGGGCGGCATATAAAAATGCCGCTCACTGGACCTCAAATCGCCCCAGATTGGCTGCCGTCAGGAACCACCGAGTGATATAACATCTTAAAGGGCTAAAAGTAAAATTATCAAAATTAAGAGCAAACCGAGCAGTTTCTGTCTCTCTGTTCTCGCGTCCCTCCTCCCGGTATCGCGCATACATAGGCGCGCAAGGAATTTTTTTTTCTCTTCTCTCAAAAATTCAATACAGATTAGCGCATATATACGCGCGCGAAAATTTTCTTTCAAATTTTATCCTGAATTGCGCATATATACGCGCGCGAAAACTTTCTTTCAAAAATATAACCCGGAATTGCGCATATACACACGCGCGGTTCACATACAAAATTACAATGAAGGGCCGAGGCGCGATAAATTGGACTACCTAAAATGTGCACGCTATTTTTAGACTTACGAGAGTCAATCTTAAATATAATACAAAAGAAAAAACTCAAAAAAAATGAGCAACGTACACTCGCGCGCCGCCTGCGCGCACAACTTTTCGACCGGACTGTACGCGGCGCGCACACGCCCGCGCGTCGTACGGAGGTGCAAAAATACATTATAGCCGCACGCAGGGATCGCGCGTACCGCGAAAACAATTAACAGCACCACACGCACTGGGAATGACCAACAAGTTCCGCGACACTAAAGGAAAAAAAGCATGAAACGAATTCTTCACTCCTCGGTGGAGTGGCGGCCTTTGTCGCAGCGCACCATCTCAATCATATGCATGTGCATGGCGCGTAACGCGCGACGATCGCGTAATCGCGTATTCTTACCGAAACGGCGAGCGGCAACGGCAATGCACTAGAAATAGAACAGTAGAGCGGTATTAAGCCTGCTCAAATCTAATCATAATCTAGAAACAGTAATTAGAATATAAATAAATATAAATTAAGTACATAAAAGTAAAAAAAAAAAAATGATCATTTTCCTTTTCTTAACTCTGAATCACCGCGCAACAAGCGACGCGATCGACCGACGCGAAAGTCGACGCGAGTCCAAAATTGAGCATACTAGCAGCGAGATACGATACGTAGATAATCGCGCGCAACCGTCCATCGCAGATTCCGCGAAAAACGTACCTCTATCGCGAAGAAGCGCGAGAAAAAAAGCAATCATATGAGATAGGCGAAACACTAGCCGTCAGAAAGGAAATTAGAATTCCACAGCCCTGACATGCTATGAATATCGTCTACGCGAAAAGAGGACGCGCAATTTAAACATCGTCGTAGGAAAATCCGGCGCAAAAAGTAATACAACCCCAGCGATAACGCGAGGCTCGAGCAGCATCAGCAGCTAGCTGCACCGCCGATACGCACTCGACCAAGAAAGCCAAGGTCGCATAAAAACGACTGTAATTTCGAATTAAAATATTATCTTATTATTTTTCGGGAGTACATTAAGCTTGAACGTTTTCCGAAATTCCCCCCCCCCCCCCCCAATTGAAAGTCGCGAACTAAGGTTGCAGAACAGTGGTCCGCGCATTCGTACGCGTCCGCGTGTCAGGGAGGCTGGCACTTAACTGTTTTAATTTCAAAACAGTCAACGAGATACGGGTTTAAAGGTGGTTCAGAAATGAATCACCACTCCCTATCCAGGTGGAGCCTATAGAGCGCCTGTGGTCGAGCCCTGCCAAAATTAAAAGAAAGGAGGAAATACTCCGGCAGAGACTCCCACGGGAGGCTAGAGAGGCTCTGTCGACCTGTCCGGTAAATTCTATTGACGCGCACTCGCGAATTCTACAAACGGTAGAAACTCCTCTTGGGAGCCTTAGGAGAACCGGACCGATCCGTGTCACTGCCGTCTTGCCAAAAGTGACCAAAATAAAGGTTCACGCGGCCGTCGGGAATGCGCAAGCAACCTAGCTTGGTTCAGCGTTCGAAATTAAAAACAGCTCCAGCATTCGTTGTTTTTTTGTACCGTTTTTTTTCGCGGCGCTGGACGCGCGCCGCGAAAGGAAAAAAAAAAGAATATAATGGACAATAACTCGGAGAGAGAACCTTTTTTAAACAAAATTCGAAACAGAATCGACACCGTGCGTATAATCGAGAGCCTAAACAACGCGTCTAACATCAAAATCGAGCAGAGGGAAACAGTTAAAGTAGAGGCCGCGAGCCGAACCGAACATCAAAATAGCAGAAATTCGGAAAGTTTAAGAACAAGATTGCCGCCTCACGGAGCTGCGCGAAGAATATAATGAATACTAGTAAATACAAAAAAAAACCAAGCCGCGCGTCTAATCGAAGGGACACGTCTAGATTAAGAATAATTATTGTACTATATCTACATTAACATGTTTAATAATAATTACAATAATCATTATATCATAATAATATTTTTATTTTTTTTATCCTTACAGCAACTTATATATCAAGATAAAGTAAGCCATTTTTCTATAAGCAAAATATTGTATTGTAAAATAATATACATTGTATTGTAAAATAATAATAAAATGCCTGCTCTGCGCCATATGTAAAAGCAGCAGCGGCTGCTCTATAGGGACACACACACACACACACACACACACACACACACACATACATACACAATCAACACACATTCAAACAAGAAGAAAAAATTAGAATCCAATAGCGCGAAATCCGCGCGCGAGCTGCGCTCGCTGGCATCCATAGGGACACACACACACACACGCAATCACACACACGCACGATCACCTGCGCGCCTCGGCTGCGCGCCTCCACGCTTGCCCGTTTTTTTGGGGTGCGAGGACGCTGCCCTCGTGGCGCTGGACGTGTCACGTACGAGCTTTTGGGCTCAGGTGACCGCCGGCGAAGCTGAGGTAGCACCTCGCGCGGGAGCGCGTGAGCCGGAGCGTTCTCACGCACAAAGTGCAAGCTTGCACTTTGTGCTGGAGACTGCAGCCTCCGACTTGTCGCATCGGAGGCTTCGCAGGCAGAATACCGGCGACCGCAGAACAGAGCAGAGCTCTCCTAATCACTAAATAAAGCGTTGTGACTCCAACTTGGACCGTTTCACTCCAAGCACCCACCCACATACGTAACAAATGCATTCATTGTTCATTGTTAAAACATGACCACCATAAAAACACAATAAAATCCCACAGATAAAAGAAAAGCTATATGAAAACGCACTCGTTGTATTGAAGGGCTCTCTACATGAAAGTGTCGAGTTATACCATAAAAACCCCATAGAACACCCATAAACCCCATGCTTTGTTGAGTTGAGAGCTGAGTATATTATATACGCATATACTAATATATATTGCATTGGATTGGTATTCTTTATCCAACCAAAATCGCATCTTCCTTAAGTATATTCATAAGTATATATGTCATATTGACTGAAAAAAAGTCTTAATCGATAAATTCAATGTTTAATCTGCAATTGTGACCTTGAGGTATAAGATAATGAATATCTGAACAAAGTATTGGAAAGGTCTGCTTTTCAGCTTTAAGTGTGCGAAATGAAATATATATAAATATGTCTCGTCATAATGTTTTTTTTTAAAAAATTAACTCAAAAGTATCAAAAAAAGTCTGAACAATTTTTAAAATGCAATTGTGACCTTGGATTAAAAGATACTTGAAATGTCAATGATGGCATTTAAAGCTGAGAGTGTAAAGTTTATGCATGTATATTGCAATATACATGTACAGATATTTATATCAATTTTTAAGCCCAAAAAAAGTCTGGATAACACCAATCGATATTCCGAAAGGAAGCTGCTTAATATAATAGAAGATTCGATACTTAATAATATCTTTAAGTTTTAACAATATATTATTTGGAACTATGGCTAAAGAATCAAATAACTTTATTATAATATTGTAAATTTTTCATATTCTTCAATTTTATTATTTAAATTACTCATTTCATAAGTTTGTAATTGTTCATCAAGTGTTTGTGTATATTTTATATACATAGATTCAGTGTTTGTATAATTACTTATTTGTCTATTTATATCTTCTAAATATAGCAAATGTTCATTGTTCTCAATTTCAACATACGAACCAGTGCTTGGATCCCATTCCATAGTTGAATAAATTGAAGTAAAACTTCTATTACGTTAATTGGAAAAATATATAAATTAATATATTGAAAATAATTTATGTTAAAATATTTCATTCCAAACAATATTTCTTCATTGTTTGATAATTCATTTTGTATACGAACGTTTTGTGGATGTTTGCATCGAGATAAAGCTACGTACAATTGTCCATGTAAAAACAAGGGTCTTCTAATATAAATTCCTATATAATCAAAACTTTGTCCTTGTGATTTATTAATAGTCATTGCAAAAGCTAAAACTGATGGAAATTGTTTTCTGTATAGTATAAAAGGTAAAGAAGATGATTTTCCTGTATTTTAAGATATTCTTGATATATATACCTTATTACCACTTTGATCTCTTGTTAGAATTTGGGCTTCAATCTTATATTTAAAAGGTTTTGTAATTCTTAAACGTGTCCCATTACATAAACCATCACTAATACTTAAATTTTGTATTACCATTACAATTGCATTAATTTTTAAATTTAATTTATGAGGTCGTAAACCTTCATTAATTGCATTTAATGCTTCCGGCGGAAAATTTATATGAATGTTTTCGTCAGTTTGATCTACGCCTTTATGTGTAGCATAATCAACACTATAATATGTTGTTACTTTTCTATTCAGTAAATTTAATATTTTATTATTTATTGCGACGTAGCAATAATTTATTACTGTGAATGCGTATCAAAAATTTATATTTCAATTTCAGCTCTCGATACTGGTATATCTACATATATAGCACTCGGGTCTTTATATATGCCTTAATATGTAGGTATCTTATGCCAAAATATAAGAAAAATATGCTAAGCAGTTCATGTAAGTACTACCCGATAAGTATACATAAGCATCTTGATAAACTTTAAATGCATTTTTCTCAGTTTTGCCTTCTCAGTTTTGCCTTCTCAGATTTGCCTTTTTATGATTTTAGGTCCTTTGCCGCAGGATATCTCAGCATCCAGATGATCAATTGACACCAGACAGGATGGAAAATCTTCTTAATATGTTTCTTCACTGCTTGAATGGAGCAGAATTGACTAATACAAGGTAAAAGTCAATGTTGCGTATGTGAATATATGTAATATTCACTATAATTACTGATATAATCATCTTATGAGTTACTAAATATTTAAAATTTATTTTTTGTAGAAAAGTCTCCCGCTCAAGCAGTGAAGAAACATATTCAGAAGATTTTACATCCTGTCTGGTGTCAATTCATCATCTGGATGCTGAGATATCCTGCGGCAAAGGGAAAAAAGTGCTGAAAATTAATGATTCATACATGTAATTGTTTACAATGTAAGTATAGATATATAATTTTTTTAAAATAGTTAAAAATATGTTTAATACCTATATTTGAAGTAGGAGAAAGATTTTTTTTAAACTATTAATAAATAATTTTTTTCAGCCAATTACTTATTAATGTCTTTTTTACAGGTTCAACTCAGGCATAACCCCTTAACAAACGCTAAAAGCAACTATTCTTCGAATTAATATTTAACAACATTTTTAGCAATAAATGTCCATTTCTGGGTTTGTATCCAATTTTGAAGGCCAATTTTAAAGTTGGAGAAACGCGGTAAAATCCATCGTAAGTTGTGTAAAAAACCATGAATTTTCATATAGAAAACATTAAGATCGGACAAATAGGAGCCGAGATCACAATTTTTTTTCAATCGCCGATTATGCCGAAACTACTTAATATTTTTAGATGAAATTTATCACAGTGCTTGTTGAAGAAATACTCTAGAAGATCATGTCTGTCCGAACAGCTATAGATGCCTTGGTTCGGCTAAAACGACTAGTGCAAAAGGCAAAATCAGCGCGCACGGCCGCACGGCTCGTCCGGTCGGGCGGCACGGTGGTGGGGGGAGCGCCACTGCGGCGGCGGACAGGATTTCGTGAACCTTAATTGTAAATTTATTTTCTCGGCAACTAAAGCAGCTATTGCAATACTTTTTTTCATTTAATGTGTTTTTTTCTCAGCTTTTTTGCTCTGTTAATTAAATTATCATTAAATTAACAGAAATATCTAAAATTGTCATTTTTTGCACAAATTTTGGTCAAAAAGCCGTTGAAATACCTAGTGACAGTTATGAGATTGAAGATATTGAGCGAACACTACAAGGACTCCTCGATGGTCGAGGTATAACAATTACTATCAAGCCTAACAGTAATACATTGCGCTGTGCGATCGAGTGCAGTCATGAAATAGATCTTCGACCGCAAGACTATAACTCTATTGCTCGTCTCCTAGGCTTCACTCCAAGAATTTTGAAACCCTATATAAGTCATGATTCAGACTTATCTGTAACCATTCTCAAAGTAAACGCTTTACGAGTCGAATGTAACATTACAACAGGAGCATACATAAATCAGCAAAAATTTCATACAATACATGAATTTTTTCCTGCCGTACCATCTGGCTACAAGATAATCGAAGTTCCTAAACAAATACTATACTTACCAATATCTGTGAAAGTGATTGATCACTTACAATTGTGTATAGTAGATCAAGATGGTGATTGAATTAATCTCCGAGGAGAAGTTATTACAGTTCGATTGCATCTAAAGAATGTTTAAAATGGGTATCGTTTTCAATGCAAAGAAAAGCTATATTAACGACACAGCATGTCATCAGCCAGTCAGTCGCAAACGAGTGATCAAATGATTAACACGTCAAAATCTGCAGTTTCTACAAAATCTTGTTCTCAAAGTGCAGCGTGGTGGTGGAGGTAGAGGAAAAAAAAAAATAAAATTGAAAAAATAAGTTGTACATTTATCTGCTGCTGTTGTGTGAAAGATGGAGGAAATTCGTAATGTACAAGCTCCAGTCGTCTTTGACGAGTTTGTTAAGTATTATGAGGTTCAAGTACATCAACCATACACATCACTCGCATTCAATAAAAGCGATGAAATTCGAATAGCAATTCAACATCAAGATTTGTGTGTCCTAACATCTAAAGGTTCTCTACACATTTGTGGTAAGATTACTAAAGCAGATGGTCGTGCTCTAACAGCAACTCATTTTGTAAATAATGCCATCAGCCATCTTTTTGAGGATATTCGATATGAGATGAACGCGATTGAGATCGATCGCTGTAAGAATGTTGCTATCACAACTTTGATGAAAGGTTACACTTCTTTCTCACCAAGTCAGCTAAAATATCTTGAAAATTCTGGTTGGACTGACGCTTCTCAGTTGGGAAAAATAACAGATGAGAATGGAAACTTTGATGTCAGTATTCCTCTGTCACTGATTTTTGGCTTCACCGAAGATTATGACAAAATTGTAGTAAATGTAAAGCACGAACTCATTCTCACAAGATCGAGAAGTGATTTCAATGCTGTTGTGCAACAGTCTACAGCTGCACAGGGAGCTGCAGCGTCCTACGAAAACTTTAAAATTGAGCTCGCTCGTATAGAGTGGCTAATGCCTTACGTCGTACTATCAGATTGGCGAAAAATACAATTATTAAACTACACTCACAAAGATGCACCCATTCCTATGAGTTTTCGTTCGTGGGAATTGTACGAGTATCCAGTTCTTCCAACAACAAGACAGCATGTTTGGACAGTGAAAACATCAAATCAATTGGAAAAACCACGCTTCATCATTCTCGGCTTTCAGACAGGGAGAAAAGCAATACGCACAATTAAGGGGTTATGACAGTGTTAAAATTTTGAAAATACCCATTTTTTTTATTCACTTTTTTCATAGTTAATAGTCTGTAGAATATAGTCCTGAAAGCCGTTTTTGGCTAAAAAAATTTTCCTCGAAGATATTAACAAAAAACTAACAAATCTGTTTCAAGTAAATTTTTGAAAAATCGTTATTTTTAAATATTTTAATTAGGCCAAACTTGTGGAAAGGATTGTTCTAACCCACTTTTTACAGAGTAATTTCATGAGAAATCTTACTGAAAATATGACTTAAAAACCGTTTTACAAACTGTTTTTTTCTCAAGAGTTATTAATTTATTTCCATAAAATAAATAAAATCTGTAAAATTAATTTATCTATGTGTGATTTTATGTTACTAAACTCAATGTGTTAAAGTAAAGGCATTCGACAAATTTGAATTTGCCACTCGAATAGATTGTGCCTCACAGCGTCTGGTCGAGAATGAAGATTTCTGTTTGATCGGTATAGTAGAATTTTCTATAAAGCAGCAGAAAGCAGCCAAACAGCTGTTTCTCATCCAAGACACTAGATCAGTGCAGTTAGTCTGCTAGCTGCTGTAGCAATGCTTATAACCTTAGTGGTGTTGCAAAAGTGCAAGAGCTTCTGCAAAGTAGAAAAATTATTCAGATAAGTATTGGAAACTAATTAGTAATAACAGTGTTCATAATGAGCTTTTTCTTTGTTGGTTTATTTTTTGCTTTTAGGTATACGGGTGCAAGCCAGCAAAATGGGAGCTTATATTGACTGCCTGAAGTATTATTTTGCATACTTTTTAAGAACTTGAAGTGTATTTAATAATGGTAAGTATTGTATGTAACTGTAATTCATAAACATAACTTGATTATGAATAGCTAACGATAATTTTTATTTTATTTTCAGCTTCTAAATGCTATTATCACACAGCATGACAAGCGCATACCATCAAATATACTTTATTGTATGTATATTTGAGTACCAAAAGCAAATCAAGGTATGCCGGATATTTTCTGTAAGTATAGCTAAGTTCATTTGAATGATTTACATTATAAACTTTAAATGCCTTTTACTCAAATTTAGTTTTTTCATGCTTTTTGTGTATTTGCCGCAGCTTTCTGAAGGAACCGTACTATCAATCATGATGATCCAAAGTGGGAAACCTTCTTTATGAGTATGCTCACAAACTGAGTGGAGCAGAATTGGCAAAGGTAAGTTCAAAGTGAATGTTACGTATGTTTACATGTGTAACATTCACTATAATTAATAATATTGCCAATGTATGTTTAATTAATTATATTAATTTTGTGTTTTTCAGGAATCTGTTCCACTTAGTCTGAGACCAGACTCATAATGAAGATTTGGCACTTTGATTCATCAGGATTGATGGTACGGTTCCATCAGAAACATGCGGCTGTAAGATCCCACGATTGATTGAGTATATTATTTGTCAATCGAATATGCTTGCTGAGTGGTTGCTTTTCGTGTAGTATACTGTATGACTGTAATTGAGAGCGCTGACAGTGTGATTGTTGTTGCATACGCCTCGAGTATATGAATGAGGATGCTGACATTGTATGTATTGCATTACACCAGTTTCGCGAGCTGGTTGAGCAACGGTGAGTGTGAGTTTCAATCTAGAAAGAGCAGTCAGCATTTTATACTGTAAGCGATTGTTTATCTTTTGTAACCTCTCTCTAAGTGGCGAGTTTTGATTGGATCACGGTATCCCCACGGATGAATTAAACAGCTAACGCCCTGGTCGAGGAAGAGGCTTTATAAGCCAAAGACTCGGTCCGCGCGGGGCCTTTCACGACCAAACCAAGTACCAGTGTTCGTTTAACCTCTTCGCACACGGTAAAGCAAGCTGTTGCCGTCACTACGACTTGCCGCTGAAGACTAGCTGATTATTTGGAGCTGTTGAAGAAGACTCTACCAGAGATCGTAAGAGGGTGTCAAGGTACTACCTGTACGCTATCGTAGGGCCTAGAAATCCACTGAACTCTGCAGGCAAGCTGGCATATTTGCTCCGGTCAAAAGTACTGTTCAACTTCAATACATTGCGACGAAAGGACCTCCAACATATCTGGCGTGAGTGGGTAAAGCCGCAGCTTAGTTTAGTCCATACAACTTGCCACGACTAGCTCGTGTAGTGTTAAGGTCGCACACACTCGCCCTAGAGAGAAGGACGCTTCATCCCACAGCGTGTGTTCTATCAGTAAGTTATTATCTCAGTAATTAAGACAAATCTAAAATAAAGAAGAACGAACATCATTATTGTAAACTGAATGAGAGATGAATGAGTGAGACCCTTTGTGTACCTTCGAACTTGTCTGGCTTCAAAATAATAAATCATAACAAATATCAAAGTAATTTAGACGTATTAGATGAAAAGATTATTTAATTAACAAAAGTACCTTAGCCCTACTAACCTATCCCTTCAACCAAAAGTTAATGGTCTTAACCCTAACTAAGCAAAGGACATGATAAAAACATCCTCAAGATCAATTCCGAAATAGCTGCATGGCCGCAGTTTGCCGGAACGTGTCCGCATTTCTCAACTCGTGTCCGCACATTTTGCCAAATCGTGTCCGCACCTTTTCCAAGTGGGTCCACATTTTCTTTAGTGTGTCCGCACACGCATCTGGTGGGACAATATACATCTTAGTCCACCTTTACAACATTCTAGGACAAAAATCCATCGTGTCCGCATTTTTATACTCGTGTCCGCATTTCTGTATTCGTGTCCGCACTTTTGTCGAATCGTGTCTGCACAAACGTTAATGCTTCCACACACACATCTGGTGGAACGAAATACATCCTAGTCCACCTACACAATATTCCAGGACACAAATCCAGCGTGTCCGCATTTTATAATAGCGTGTCCGCATTCTATATGCATGTCCGCATATTGCAGTTGCGCGTCCGCATAGACTAATCTAGACCAAGCAATAGGACTTACCAGCCATCCATAAAGGTAAGATCGTACAAGTGGATTTAGCTAAGGGTCCACCACTAGGGAATTTAGTACTTTATTGTTTTAGTGATAATTAACTTATGAACATAAGGTCTCGGGACCAAGGACAACTTTCCAAATAAAAATAATTATTTGTAAAGAACTCAGACGGTCTGGAGTCAAATCCGGCCCTTACACGGCAAGTAAATAAAAGTGATGAAAATCATGATTTTTGGTAAGCAAATACCTACCTTGGTAACAAATTATTCCCACTACCTTGGTAACAAATTATTCAGATAAGTATTGGAAGCTAATTAGTAATAACAGTGTTCATAATGAGCTTTTTCTGTGATGGTTTATTTTTTGCTTTTAGGTATACGGGTGTAAGCCAGCAAAATGGGAGCTTATATTGACTGCCTGAAGTATTATTCTGCATACTTTTTAAGAACTTGAAGTGTTTTTAATAATGGTAAGTATTGTATGTAACTGTAATTCATAATCATAACTTGATTATGAATAGCTAACGATAATTTTTTTTTATTTTCAGCTTCTAAATGCTATTATCACACAGCATGACAAGCGCGTACCATCAAATATACCTTATTGTATGTATATTTGAGTACCAAAAGCAAATCAAGGTTTGCCGGATATTTTCTGTAAGTATAGCTGAGTTCATTTGAATGATTTACATTATAAACTTTAAATGCCTTTTACTCAAATTTAGTTTTTTCATGCTTTTTGTGTACTTGCCGCAGCTTTCTGAAGGAACCGTACTATCAATCATGATGAACCAAAGTGGGAAAACTTCTTTATGAGTATGGTCACAAACTGAGTGGAGCAGAATTGGCAAAGGTAAGTTCAAAGTGAATGTTACGTTTGTTTACATATGTAACATTCACTATAATTACTAATATTGGCAATATATGTTTTATTAATTATATTAATTTTGTGTTTTTCAAGAATCTGTTGCACTTAGTCTGAGACCAGACTCATAATGAAGATTTAGCACTTTGATTCATCAGGATTGATGGTACGGTTCCATCAGAAACATGCGGCAAGTAAATAAAAGTGATGAAAATCATGATTTTTGGTAAGCAAATACCTTTAATTGTTTTTAAATGTTACACTCACTTTATGCATATTATTTATGCATAAAAGTGATGTATAATACTTGTATTTGAAAGCAAAAATATAGTTTTTAGAGCACCTATATATCTATTAGCTTTTTACAACACTAACAATTTTTCTTTTTTTTCAGGTTTTAACACTGTCATAACCCCTTAATGCTAGCTTATTTGATCACTGTAATATAAGTAATGTAAAACTTTTCCTCAACTCTCAGAGTTACCCGTACGGAAACCTTAATCTTGATATTTCAAATAATCAGTATGCTTTACTTTACGATATGTAATGGCCTAGTTTGTCCAGTTTTAAAGATGCTCCATAGAAGCACCTGCTCGGAAATGATTGTAATCTGCTATGAATTCTGGATGTACGTCCACCTGCGACAATCTTATTGCGTTAAATTTTGTAAACCAATTTCAGTTTCTGGTGTAGCATTTATGTTAATTATTTATACAGATCTATGCTCATATAAATATTCAGCTATTATAGCTCTGAGAGAGAGAGCAAACTAAATCAAAATAGAATGGTTGCAGAAATATTGTACATGCGAAAGACCGTAAAATAATGCACTTAGTAAAAATTTGTCATACTCATTTTTTATATAATGTTATTTATTTATAGTTTATAATCATCAGTATTATACTTTGTAAAAAACCTATGTCTAGCTGCCCTACGGCCATAGATGGTTACGGTAGGAAACTTTTAATAAACAAATCTGCAATCAATCAATCTCTCTCTCTCTCTCTCTCTCTCTTTCTCTCTCTCTCTTTCTCTCTCTCTCTGTCTCTCGCATACTACCGAGCGTACGCACACACGCCGCACTTACGTGCAGGAGCTTGCCGCTCGCTTCTTTTTTTTCAGGTTTTAACACTGTCATAACCCCTTAATGCTAGCTTATTTGATCACTGTAATATAAGTAATGTAAAACTTTTCCTCAACTCTCAGAGTTACCCGTGCGGAAACCTTAATCTTGATATTTCAAATAATCAGTATGCCTTACTTTACGATATGTACGCAAATTTTCAAAATGTATATTACGCTGAAAGCTCAATAGTAGATCCGCTTTTGTATAAACAAGAATTTAAAGATTTAGCACCTCTCATCCTCATTGATTGTTCCAAACAAAATGAGTCTCTCAAACAGGCACCTGTAGACGTCTGTCTCGAATTTGAATGTAAAAATAATGTATCTGCGAATACTACAGCGTATTGCTTAATTTTACATGATCGTATTGTCACATACAATCCTATAAGTGGTGATATAAAGAAACTTGTATGAAACTATATAAAGCTTGTTTGAAAAACTAATTAGTTAGTATTAAGGCAGCAATCATGGGTCAAAGTAACAGTAGCGAGTCTGCGAATAAACAGCAAACGAAAAAGAAAGATCATGGTAAATCCAGCTCAACTCAGTGGAAATATTACAAGGCTATAAAAGATTCTGATCTTATTTTTGAAGTAAAGAAACAAAAAAAATGAATATTGAATCCTCCTTTACAAGACTAGATACAAACGCTGGCTATATATATGGGTCAATTCAAATGAATATGTCAGTCGATTGGGATTATTCATAGCTGAAACAACACAGTGTTAAATGGATAAAAAAGGCTCTTCGTGGAAGAATCAGAAAGGAGAGGAATATCAATTTCTCGTCGAGTTGGAAAAATTGAATGAAAAAACTTCTCCTCCTCGCTCAGAAAATAATACAACTACTACTTACAACGATTCGAAAAAACAACAACAACAACAACAACAACAATATGGTTTTGAAAATAATTTTAATCCTTACAAAAAATCATTGTCAAGTTCTGACTGCTACAATAATAAAGGATTTGAATATTAATTCATGATGAATGTCGATATATTCGGACGACATTTGAATAACTTCAAAGGACCTCCCGGCATTGGATATAAACTCACTGCTGAGAGTCAGTATAATTTAGAAGACAAGAGACTGTGCAATGTAGCAGATCCTAAAGAACTAAACAACGTTATAAATTTAAACACTCTACACAGTGTTACTCAAACTGTAAAATCTGATTTACAAACTGAAATATCTAAATTAGATAAAATAGTTGATTTGCATAGAGATGAGATTGATGAAAAGTTGAATAACACTTACTACTAATATTGAGACAATTAACAAACTTTTACTTGAAATAAAAGAAAAAAGTGAACATGGATAAGTATTCTAGCAAACTCTTTTCCCGAAAAGCATGGTTATGACAAGTTGGATAATAATACATCTAAGGATAAGAAAAATAAAGATTCTGTTTGGAAAAAGTGTACTAGTATATACTCAACCAATAATCATTCTTGTCCTAAACAAGAAGATTATAAAAAACTCTAATCAATCAATAAAATAGATGTAGATTTTTTGAAAAAATAAAAAACTTTTTAACATAAAAATAGGTTTCGTTTATATTTCCTCCTCACTTCCTGATTCCACATCCTGATGTAACGTTGTGGCGAGAGCTGACGCGGGTTCGCGCGAGGTGGCTGAGTGGGGAGGCTGGCGCTGGTGGAGCTAGCGTACTCGCGCGCTGGGTGGGAGGCGCTGGCTGGCGTACTCGCGACTGCGTGGGGAGGCTGGGGCTATACCGACCGGGTGGGGAGGCTGGCGTACTCGGTGGGCAGACTGGCGTACTGAGTGGGGAGGCTGGCGTACTCACGACTGGGCGGGGAGACTGGCATACTCGCGGGCTGGCGAACTCGCGACTGGGTGGCGCTGCTGGCAGGGGCCTTATAGCGACCTACTTTTATCGACTGTGTTACCCATTGAGCAAATCTACCTTATCGACTGAGGAAGTGGCTTGAGACCCGCTCGGCGTGGTATCAGCGCTGCGCTAACTATTAGTGCTATTAAATTAATGAAAGATACATAGAAATTTCGGCAAATAACAGTACGATACGAGTGTATCGACATAATCTACGTTAAAACATAAAACTCGCCCGATCCCACGCTGTTTTTTTCCGAAAATTTTCTTGAATAAATACAAGTATTTGTATCTAAAAACTTACTTTTACTTAGGCTATTCTTAATCCTCTTCACTAGATGTAATAAGCACCGTGTCCGCAATGCTAGAGCCCCCGACGTGTCTAGATCGAAGTTTCGATCAGATGTAATTCTCAACAAAGATTTAATAAACAGTATATTTTCAGATGTTTTTAAGAAGCACTCGTACAGGCACTCTAAGTCTTGTGCAGTCGTCAATTTATTTTGACACCAAGACTCGAGTTGTTCTAACGTTAGTTTGCTACGTTTTAAAATGATCTCAATTTCGTGCAATTCTTGTAATTGCTTACTTTTAGAAAGACTACTTTGGAATTGAATAGTTTCAATAACTAAATTATCTTGTAAGCGTACTAATTGTCGGTTCTGACATATTAAAGATTCTAGTAAACTGTTTAACGCTACTATTGTAGAATTGATATGAATTCGGGTTCGGGCCATGTATTGTATGTGCACCACAGCACCAGTGGTAGTGGCATATACAAACACGTACTGACAAGTGACACTCTTGACGGAACACGGCTACAGTGTCGGGCGCGGGCTCCTCTCTCTTTGCACGCAGGCCACGGGGTTTCACTTCTCTCGCGCTCGTACACACTACACTACGCTCTTACTCTTCTCTCTCTGTCCGATTGAGGGGCATGCACGTAAGCCACGGCTTCACTTCTCTCGTGCGCGTGTACACTGCGCTTTTCTCTCTCTCTCTCTCTGTCCGATCATAGAGCATGCACGCAGGCCACGGCTTCACTTCTCTTGCACACGTGCTGTCCGACAGGCTACAGGTCTTAACCAGTTTACTGGTGTCGGGTGAGCTCCCGCCGTCTCTCTACGCATGCTCGGCATGCAATCGTCTATTGATGGCAGGCCACTAACTACATATAAAATAGAGAGTGGTGAGAGCAGAGAGATATTTTTCGGCGACACTGTTGTGGCGCTGTTGTCTACTCATTAATGGGATAGAAGCAGAAGCGGCGCAGTATAAAATCGCCAAAAAGTCGCCACTACAGTCAACATTCACACAAAATCGCCACATCTGGTCACTCTGAGGAGCATTCGAACTTGCTGCCAGAAACCAGTGCCACTTCTTAGAATCGTATGCTTGCCGTGTGTGTTCGATCTGCGCATTTATGCTTCGGCTGTACTATAAGAATAAGTTATTTGTATGTAAAATAGTTTGTGCCTATGAGTGACTTTCCTGTTATCAAGAGTAGCGTACGTTTAGATTAGAGTTAGTCGAAGGTTGATCTTCACCGGTGTCGCATCACCATCTGGTGGCACCGGTACTGTCGAGTCTAGTCGATTGTTGTCCAAAGTAAGGCTACGTCTATTTATTGTTTAAATATTTTTTAATTATGTCTATTAGTTTTTCAATTGTTTTTTGATTGCAATTGGTTTATCCGGTAGTTTATTATTGTGTTTGGCGTGGTTCAGCATTAATCGAATTTTGTATATATATTATTAAGGTAAATTCTGGTTATCTCATTTATTAACATTAATTATTTTTGCAATATTTATTTTGTATTAAATTGGGTTGTAGCCATGAAGAAGAACCGAAGCGGCTCGAAACGTCGGCTAATGTAATAAATACATAAATTTGCTCAAAGGGATGCATAATTGTCTCTCATTTACTTTTAAATCATTATTATCGGGCTTAGTACAG
Organism: Philotrypesis tridentata; assembly: GCA_018906965.1. Lineage (NCBI taxonomy): Eukaryota > Metazoa > Arthropoda > Insecta > Hymenoptera > Pteromalidae > Philotrypesis > Philotrypesis tridentata. Next base: position 63,078 of record JACCIB010000613.1, read on the forward strand.
CCGATTGCGGGTGACGTTGCCAGGACGAAAAGTATCTCGTCTAAGTCGCGTGCCAACTCATTCAACAGTCTACGCGACTAAAATCCTGATCGGTCAGCCGACAGGTTACACACCGCATCTACATCCCTTCCAATTGCAGATACGCGCTCAGTAGATAATATGAGTTTCCCTCCCTTCAGATTGGCAAGCCCTATCTGATGCCGACCGCGGAGCATTTATTGTATCGCCGATAGCAGCCAACCAAGCGACGCACCAGGCGATGTCCGCTGACCTTGTAAAATTAAACAAGACCGTTACTTTGAATACACAAAGACGCGATAACGTTGAACCGGTATTACGTACCGGAATACAAGAACTAAACAACTTGAAGAGTGCTGGTCCTCGGCCCGAATTGAAAATCGGTGGTATACCCCACAGGTACACTGCGCAACCCAAAGTCATAGCTAATGCACTATTAGATTTTTTTAGACATGGGTGACATCAAGAATCACGTTGTATCGGCGAGAGTCCTTAAACCCAGAATCCAATCTTCGAATATGGCGACGCCTTCCACCAGTCAATGACCATCTACGTTACCGAGGGCTGATGACACGAATTCTAAGAAGCAGCTAAAATCAATAGCAGTGCGTTTTTTATCTCGCGACTTTGCTATGCAAGTATTAAAAACTGAGGTAAAGACTTTGGTAAAATATTAGCCAATGAGAATTTCCCGGAAATGCCCAAAGCGAATATCGAACTGATTGTTTTCGTGATGCTCCCTGCCGATACGTACAAGCTTCGTCGCTAAGCGCGTGACCTTGCTAATGAGTACAAGTATCAGCATGTTTGGGTCAGTAACGGTACTATTTTAGTCAAAAAAGATGACAAATCGCCAACACTATCTATTGCAACTCCTAGCGACCTAGCCAACATAAATTGACTAGAATCCGCAGTCATACCTCCGCGCATTTCTATCCGCGAGGGTGCCGCTCGATCCACGCTAATGTAAACTCTCTTCGCGACAAACTATGAGCTTGTAGATAATTTCGCATGTAAACATCAAGTGGATGTGCTGGCTGTTACTGAAACATGGTTGACTCCCCTTGTGCCTGATCGTCTTTCTAGATGGTTTTTCACTCTATCGTAATGACCACGGACTAAAACCCCTTAAACTCTCAGGTACCTCTAGATGGTCAGCGACGCCGCGCATAGCATCTAACCGTAAACCTCCAACCGGCCCTGCCATACGGGCAAAATCTCGATGGACAAAACGTAAGCTGATTAGAACTCACAAGCAGCGCGCGTATGTTCAAGGAGGCGACGTTGGAGTATATGTGCGAGTGGGCATCAGATGCAATATTTTAATGACGTCTAGCAACGAAAATATTCGAGCGATAACGTTGTGGGATTCGCACCCCTGCAATGTAAAGGCCTAGTTTGTCCAGTTTTAAAGATGCTCCATAGAAGCACCTGCTCGGAAATGATTGTAATCTGCTATGAATTCTGGATGTACGTCCACCTGCGACAATCTTATTGCGTTAAATTTTGTAAACCAATTTCAGTTTCTGGTGTAGCATTTATGTTAATTATTTATACAGATCTATGCTCATATAAATATTCAGCTATTATAGCTCTGAGAGAGAGAGCAAACTAAATCAAAATAGAATGGTTGCAGAAATATTGTACATGCGAAAGACCGTAAAATAATGCACTTAGTAAAAATTTGTCATACTCATTTTTTATATAATGTTATTTATTTATAGTTTATAATCATCAGTATTATACTTTGTAAAAAACCTATGTCTAGCTGCCCTACGGCCATAGATGGTTACGGTAGGAAACTTTTAATAAACAAATCTGCAATCAATCAATCTCTCTCTCTCTCTCTCTCTCTTTCTCTCTCTCTGTCTCTCGCATACTACCGAGCGTACGCACACACGCCGCACTTACGTGCAGGAGCTTGCCGCTCGCTGCGCTGCTCGCTGTTGCGCGCCATGCGTTTGATGCTCCGGCCGTCGCCTCATGGCTCGCCAAGGTGTCATAGCGACCGCTGTGTTCCGTAGTACGGCGCCTGGCTCGGTGCGTCTCTAACGGCAGTGTGTGGCAACCGCGTCTATCCCTACTCCTTATCGTGGACGACGACACCAAGCAATCGGCCCAGTTCGGCGCTGTTCGGGATCAGCTGTTGCAGCACTTTGGAAACGTGAAAAGCAAAACAAAGGATTTATTGCATACTGCGGTTAATAGCTTTTATGATTAGTATACACTACTGTCGAACTCGTTTATTTATAAGTTAGGACAGGATGACCCGATTGAGTCTATGAAAACGGCTCTTACTAATGTACAGTCGGACCTCTCTAAGGTTTCTTATGCAAGTAAACTCGCTGGACAGGCTCCGAGACCAGCGATTTTTTCTGACAATGTTGCTCTTGATCGGGTTAAGCCGTTCCCTATACCCTATGCATTACCGCATTTTCAGAGCGGACCGTCGAGGTCTCTAGTGCGCTACAGCTGGTGGAAAGCAGGCTTTTGGTCGGACGTTGAAGAGGCTATTTTGAATTGTAATGCTACGGCTTTCTGTTACACCATATTGTTCGGTGATTTTAATATAGAGTGGCACTCCATTACGTTGTCTAGTCGCACATTGGCCGACTCTCTTGAGGGCTGCCGCCTCTAGGTGATGCCTTTTACTCCCACTCATCACGCAGACGAAGACACACATTCGACGATCGACTACATATGCGTTTCCAATGTTTAGAGAGTTCGAAGCACGATGTCTGACTAGCCTTCCTCCGCTTCGAGCTAACGCTTCAAGAGCCAACCACTACCAGGCGCCGTAATTTTCGAAATTGCGTACTGACAGATCTTCTTGTGCATATTAAGGGGTTATGCCTGAGTTAAAATTGAAAAAAATCAAATTTTTTTTTATTTGATTTTTTAATAGCAAATTTACTGTAGAATATACTGTTGAAACTCCTTTTGCCCGAAAAAATTTCGTTACAAAATTATAGACAAAATACTAAAAATATATAATTTGTCAAATTTAAGTATTTTTCATATTTTATTCTATAGCGCTTTTGTTTATTCAAAGCCATTACATTTTTATAGAAAATTTAACGTTAAATGTGCATACAAACTCCTTTTGATAAAAGACAGTTTTATTAAAAATAACACAAATTATTTATTTATGAATTATTGCATATAGTAAATAGCTCATTCTGATAAAAGCATAGATTTTTTTATTGTGAATGTTAAAAATAAAATAAATTTATCTGTTTCATTAATTTAATCTTTTTAATAAAATAATAAGCATGCGTGCAAACTAAAATATTTTTATAAATTACCACCTAAAAACATGGTACCATACAGCATATGGAAAAGCCAATCACTGTTTTACCAACCTAGTTAAGTTTGCTATCAGAGAGACTTTCGTCTGCTTGATCTGCAGTCTAGTGCAAGCTTGATGTTGTGAATTTTGATCTGAAGTGAAAACTTCTGAGTGTCAGTGGTGTTTAAATTTAGATAAGTATTTTGGACTCTAAATAACACATTATTTGTGAAGAACTTGTTCTTTGTGAGTGTGTTCTTTATTTTTAGGTATATAAGCTGTCAATGGCATGTGAACGATAAGGTACTTCTGTGTTCGATGCAAGGTTAGATGTTGTGGAAGTTGGCTGTAACTATTAACAATCCTAGAAAGTCATGGGTAAGCAATACCAACAATTATATTCATATGAAACATACTGACTGTGAATGCGTATAAAAATTTATATTTCAATTTCAGCTTTTGATACTAGTATATCAATATGTGTGGCACCCGGGTCTTAATATATCCCTTAATACAGGGATATTTTATGCCAAAACACAAAAAAATATGCCAAGCAGTTTCTGTAAGTTCTACCCGATAAATGGAAATAAGTTTCATGTATAAACTTTAAATGCAGTTTTCTCAAGTTTTGAATTTTTGTGATTTTAGGTCAGTTGCCGCAGGATTTCTCAACAACTATGGGACCGATCAAGCTGAAATTTTGTAGAGAACTCCAGGAAGCCCTTCTTCACTGCTTGAACGGAGGGAAATTGGCTAAGGTAAGTTTAAAGAATGTTACGCATGTGAACATATGCATAATTCACTATAATTATGAATATTATGACCTTATGTGTTTCTAAATATTTAAAATTTTTACGTTTCAGTAATCCCTTCCGTTCAAGCTGAGGAGAAAGACATTTACAAGATTGTCCATCCAGTTTCGTCTATATTCATCACCCGGATGCTGAGAATTCATACGGTAAAGGGAAAAATCTGATCAAATTTAATACTTCACACATGGAATTGTTTGTATAGTAAGTATAGATATATAATTGTTTAAAAATATGTAAAATTACAATTAATATGTATACTTTAAGTAAAAAAAAGAATTTTTTTAATATTACTTATAAATAATTTTTTTTGCCTAATAACTAATAATTTGTTTTTTTCAGGTTTAACTCAGGCATAACCCCTTAATGGAACCGACTGGGGCTCACTGTATCTCTCACAGGATATTGACTTTAAAGTTAAGTTTTTTACGCGAGCACTGTTCGATGCTTATGCACATGCCCCCTACTGCGATTTTGTCCCGAAGAAACGTCGTGCTCCCTGGCTTACAGCAGATATCAAAAAGATCATTACAGATCGGAACAAGGCATGGAGACGCTTTAGACGCTCTCGTGACCAAGTGAATCGTGCTTTATATAATTCTTTGCGCAACTCCGCTAAGTCTCGCAATTCGGCCGAGAAATGGGCATCTTAAAGAAATTGAGCTTTGCTAAATTATGTAAGCAGATACCAATGCCAGCCACCCTAGACGAATTCAATGCATTTCATCGCCCCCCCCCCCCCCACATGCGATTCACGTCGCATCGATGCCGGGACGAGCCACCACAGTAGCGGATTTTGATTTCAAGCGAGTTGACGCAGCCGATATATTAAAATCTATGATCTCGGTATCTTCTAACATCCGCGGAGTCGACATGATCGCACTTCGGCATTTGCGCGATTGTCAACCAGTCATCTTGAATCCACTCGTTAATATAATCGACTCTTCTTTACAAACTGGCTATTTTCCCAAAGAGTGGAAGCACGTCATTGTTCGGCCTCTGCCGAAGAAAAATCAGCGAAAGACGTTGGCGAATTCAGACCGGTCAGCATCCTGAACTCTTCGTACAACCTGCTCGACAGTGTTGTTCTTAAGGGGTTATGGCAGGGTTAAAATTCTGAAAAAAAATTTATTAGTATTGTAAAAAACTAATATATATGTACATTCTCCCAAAATTATATTTTTCCTTTAAAATATAAGTATTATATATCACTTTTATGCATTAAACATGTGCATTAGGTGAGTGTAATACTTCAAGACAATTAAAGGTATTTACTTACCAAAAATCATGATTTTCATCATTTTTGTGTACTTGCCGCAGCTTTCTGAAGGAACCGTACCATCAATCCTGATGAACCAAAGTGGAAAGTCTTTCCAATGAGTCTGGTCACAAACCAAGTGGCGCGGATTCCTAAAAAGCACAAAATTGTCACAATTAATCATGCATATATTGACAATATTAGTAATTATAGTGAATGTTACGTATGTAAACTTACCTAACTTAACTTACTTTTTCCAATTCTGCTCCAATAAGGAAAATTTTTCACTTGGATTCATCAGGATTGATGGTACGGTTCCTTTAGAAAGCTGCGACAAGTACACAAAAATCATGAAAAATCTAAATCTGAGTAAAAGGCATTTAAAGTTTCTGATGTAAATCATACAAATAAACTCATCTATACTTACAGAAACTATCCAGCATACCTTGATTTGTTTTTGTTACTCAACAAATGCAATAAAGCATATTTGGTGGCACGCGTACATCATGCTGTGTGATAATAGTATATAGAAGCTGAAAATAAAATAAAAGTTATCGTTATCTATTCATAATCAAGTTATACTAATGATTACAATTACATGCAGTACTTACCATTATTAAAAACACTTCAAGTTGTTAGAAAGCATACAATATAATATACCAGTTAGTCAGAATAATAGGCCTATCTTGCTATTTTGGACCCGTACACCTAAAAGCAAAAGATAAAGAAATAAAGAAAAATCTCTTTACGGATAAATTATAACTTATTAGTTTCTAATACTTATCTGAATAATTGCTGTACTCTATAGAAGCTCTTATACTTAAGAACACCATTGAACTTATAAGCACTTAATTTCTCTCTCTCTCTCTTTCTCTCTCTCTCTCTCTCTCTCTGTCTCTCTCTCTCTCTCTCTCTCTCTCTCTCTCCCGACTGGACGGCTGAGTATCGCGTTTTCCTGCAAGGACCGGCAGTATTAGCGTGTTTTTAACACGTAACAGTTGCAGGTACCGACGCTTCCCCTCACAGCATATTTAAAAAACAATCGATTATTAACAGCGATGAAACACGTAAATTAACATTTCATAGGCATCTTGATATCTATAGCTATACTAACGCTCGGGCCAGTGGTGAGAGAGACTCACTGCTTCAGTGTCGGAGGAGCTCCGCTCACATGAATAAAAAGGCGCGCGTTTCGGAGCGAAGCGTTCATTCCTAGCTGAACCACCCGGAGAAGCGCTCCGCAAGCCCTATCCAGCTAAAAGCGGCTGTACAGCGAAGTTTTTATTCTCCATTTAAAAAGGGACTTCTAGTATTTTTTCCTTATTTAATCTTAATAAACCAAAGTTATTTTGAAATTTATATTTTTTAATAAAAATTCTCCCTTAATTAATATAGCGAGATGTAAACGCTCTGCATTAAGTCAGGCCAAGCTTTGATACATTTTTACTATGCGCTGGAGCACCTCTAGACCCAATACGTGGTCTGGGATATGGGTAGCAAATTTTCAGCTCGGTTGTTCCTTGCTGGACATTGCATCTTAGTAAGGAACGATATTCAGTACGAGAGGATCAAGAAGAAGCAAAATTAAAGTCTTACCCCGAGGCGCATTGTTTCTTCTTAGGTGCGACGAAGCAACGTGTATTGAGTTACGTGAAAATTCACGTTACTCCTTTGTGTCATTGCACATAGAAGTAACATTTAATATTAACTTACTCAAAAGTTTGTTAGTTCGCGGAATAATAAGTTAACTTTGTTAGGATGATATTTATGATGAAGTTTTTTAATGTTTAATAGTTCTTCAGTCGGCAAACATTGTACGATCATTATTTTTGTTGAAATTATGTTCTGATATAAGTGGAATCTAAGTGGAATATTTAATAGGATAATATTCTCTTCTTAGTTAAATCATGTTTAATGAGACTTTGCAGCTTAGTCGTATCCGGTGTGGGATTAAGTACCTAAATAGTAACAAAATATAAGATATTTGGATTACAAGGTATTGTTGTCTCCCGTGCATGAGTCTACGAGATGTGAGAAACCAACCAACGCACACAACTCCTCACGCTCGGATGGGTATATGATTCACGGAGACCGCTCGCAAATCTGCTTGAAACTGCGCACGATCCTTGTCGACTAAAATTTTTCTAAAAAATAATTACAGAACTGGGGAATCGATCCCATTGTATGCTGTGAAATTACGTTACTAAACAAGATTGTTCTTTTCAATATTCTCTTCTCAGTTAAATCGTGTTCGATAAGACTTTGCGACAACTTAGTCGTACCCGATGTGAGGTTAAGTTCCTAAATAGTAACAAAATATAAGTTTTATAACAATAAGAAGTGATTTAATGAGTTCGCTTCAAATATTCTAGATGTTTAGTCGATGTGATGGCCATATTGGAAGGTTTACCGAGAATAGAATATGGCAAGATTCGTATGCCCATAAGCACCGTTCCTTTTTATGCTATAGTATTCATATATGAATATGTTCTATATTAAAGTTAATTTTTGATTTTGAAATATTTATTCTAAATTTATTAGATTATGATTATTCATCTACTCTAATTAATAGAAGTAAAATTTAAATTACCAACAGAAAAAATAAGATGTATAAGACTTTTTTTACTACCATCAAATGAATATGCAGTTATATAAAACCAATGAAATAACATTGAGAGCAGTCTTCCAAGTATATCAACAGGAATTTCATCGTCTGGTGTACAGAGACCTATAAGTAGCCAAATCCCATATCGGCCTAAGACTTGGCGTTCTTCTGAAGATACTGAATCTTTGCTTGTTACGCGATTACTTGTTGCATATCCCATCGTTCCTTTCATAGCATTGGTTTCATGAAAATCTTTCATAATATCTACCGTAACAGATTCTGCTTCTTTCATTAAGCTGAAATCATAAAATGTATCCTGTATAAAAATTAGTATTGATCGGTAGTTTGAAAATAGTAGTTTGTAAATAAGTAAAAGAAGGTGTACGATGTTCAAAGAATCTCGCAAGTCTTCTTCACAAGTCAGTAATTTGCTCATCGCACGCTATCAATGTCGCGATCGACCAAGTATATTGCAGCAACCAGCTGCCGCCCAATGCTCGTAAATGCATTGCAAAACTACAGCTGAATGCTCAATATGTACATGTATTTCCAAATATTCGTCAATTAATAAATTAATAGACCTAGTACGTTACAAAAGCACCTCTAAATACGCCAGATACTGCACCGTAATAAAAAAACCGCTGCCAAGTCCCTAGCACATAGTTTCCTCCTAAACAGTTTTTTTTTCACATGCATAAATATATATCAAACTGTACATTGAAATGTTAATGATATAAAAACTAATTAATCTTCACATAATTACGAAGAAATTAAGCCGCTGATTATCGATAAATACCAGTTATTTGCTAAGTTACAAATTTTTAAACATTTATTTATAAAAAGGAATGAATCTCAATATCTCGTATCATAATAAGTTTTATAAGTTGCGTAAACATACAGTTCAAGGTATGTGCATAGTGTACTATTTTCCTAATGTTCAAGTGTAACGAAGCATTTTACTCTTGTAATCGTTGGAAAACCGAAAAACGTTTTTCAATTTTCTGATTATCTAATAGGAAAATTAACGTAAAATTTGATTATCATATGTCTTTAAACATTCTACATAAACATGCATTTCTTCAAAATAATTGCTCCCATTTGGGAAATCTGCCCATTTGGAAAATGTTAAAATTATGAATTCAGAATTAAGAATTTAAACGGAATAGATTAAGAATTCCCTAAATACCTTCTCCCCCGCCCATGGTGATTTATATTATTTGTCGCAAAGTATAACCCGGCTATCAAAATTTTTCGGTAAAGGGGGGACGCTGTGCACCCATAAATAGCGAAACAACATCCGTTAGTGCAATTGGACAAAATATCACACGCATGAACACATAGAAGGGAAACATAGAGACAAGGGGGAGGAGCTTGACCCTCTAATACAGATGCACAGACTATGAGGCCCTTATAAGAAAGCGCTTTGCGCAGGTGGGCGAGTGGTAAAAGTGCAAACATACACTTCATGTGAAAAACCATGTGAAAAATGCAATATTTTTCAAAATTTCAAGTGCATTTTACTCGTTTAATCGTTGGAGAACCGAAAAACATGTTTTTCAATTTTCTAAATAACCAGGATCAAAATACCGAAAGTCAAAACACCGAAAGTCAAAATACCGAAAGTTCAAAATACCGAAAGGTCTAAGTACCGAAAATTAAAAAAGTGATTCCTGACGTCGGGAAATGATATTTATAAATAATAGTTTAATTGAGCCTCATGTTGTTTATTAAGCTATATGTTATTTATTAGAGTCCCCAATAGACTAAGTGCCACATACAAGTCCTCGTGATCAATTGACATGTAGTAAAGCTGCACATATTTTATAACTATGTATGCATGGTAAGACACAAGTATATACGAATCTCACGAAGCAAAATGTCTAGATGAAGAGGTTTGCTGATTTTTGGGAGAATTCACGCATCAGGTACTGAAGATAAGGTAAATCGGACAGGTAAGTTGGACAGTAGCATCGATTTCGCTCTGAAAGTCATTAGTTCTGTATCTTTTCGGCAGAACTTGTGCACTAGGAACCTCGAAGATGTCTATGTTGACAAGCTCACCGATTACGAACTGCAGATTTTCAACAAAATACATGCCTCAGGTATCAGAAAAGTGCCTTCTCAGATTGCATGTTGGCCATGCGAACATTACCGCGCACTATTTCGCGCAGCCACCAAACTTGACGTTTTGCTTACGTTGTATTGAATTAAATAGGAATTTATTCTGTAACAAAAGTTCACATTACACGTGATGCTTCTTAAGGTTGTAACCTATATCTCTTAAGTTTAAAAATATCTGCTCTATTTGTTAATTTACGTTCCATAAAAGCCCGTATATAACATGCAAACTTTAAAAACGAGTATTGTCGAATTGTGGTTGATGATAAATATTGAAATGGAAAACAGTTAATAGTACATTATGCACCAAGGGAGTAAAGCGAGCAAAGTAGGTACTGCGTGAAGTTGCCGCCTTCGCTTCGCTCGGGCGGCAACTTCACGCATTACCTGTTTGCTCGCTCTACTCCAAAGGTCCATATACTACTTTTCACCACATCAGGCGGAAAGTGCGTTCACTAAAAAGCAATATTACCTACAAAATTTATAAATTTTTGTTTGATTCAAAACGAAGCCCGCAGCCGAGAGTTGAACAATTGACGCTGACTTCAGTGTTTATTTGAAGCGAATTATATGGTTTTCGGCGCCGCGGCATCTGCGGCCCGAGCGAAGCGGGGGCTGCTGGCCAGCGCGCGCCGAAAAATATTATTTGGTTACACAGAGAAAAGCCTTTGTTTACGAATAAAAAAGCAGAACAAGAGTTTTCGGCGCGCCGGCATTTGCGGCCCGAGCGAAGCATACATAAGCGAATAACATTCCCTCAATACTCGATCGTATTAGTATACTAAATTTTTACTATTTTTACAGATAAACATATTATATAGATAAAATAATAAATGAATGGCATTTTATTTTATTATTATACAAAAGAGTCTATCGATCTCTCCGAGGCAAGTGCTTGGAAAAAAGGTAAAAATTAATTTATACCATTTTTCCTTTTGTTTCGACGTTTCGGTGAACACTGTCACCCTCTTCAGGAAACTGTCAATTTATTTCAATAAATAAATAAGCACAATACAATTATAATGTGTGACAAAATATGACTTACATAAAAAGGAGCACAACAGCCTATAGATTGAAATGTGTTTCTTCCCCGGCCAATCTCAGGCGGGGGAAGGAGCGTTGGGATCTGGCTCTCGTTAAATCCCTTTGCAGCGTTATCCATGTCTTTAGGTATTGTCGTGCGTCCTCTCCATATTTGTCCTTGATGTCGTCGAAAGAGAAGCGGTTTGAGACCGGCGAAGATCCACGGTCCATGTTAAAGTATGTGTGAATATGTGTATAACACAATATTCAAAGACTTTATCCCTCGGTGTTTTTTAATATTATATAAAAGAGTCTATCGATCTCTCCGAGGCAAGTGTTTGGAAAAAAGGTAAAAATTAATTTATACCATTTTTCCTTTTGTTTCGACGTTTCGGTGAACACTGTCACCCTCTTCAGGAAACTGTCAATTTATTTCAATAAATAAATAAGCACAATACAATTATAATGTGTGACAAAATATGACTTACATAAAAAGGAGCACAACAGCCTATAGATTGAAATGTGTTTCTTCCCCGGCCAATCTCAGGCGGGGGAAGGAGCGTGTTGGAGATACGCGGACAGTAGGGAGGGAGAGGGATTAGGCGGAGAAGGCCCACGTGCACGGTTCGGAGCCCGCATGCGGCGCGTGGCCGTTTATGGCTACGGACCCAGCGCACGAAGGGAAATAACCCCAATAAAACAATAGAAGCGAGCGATGCTGCTGCTGCGCACGTGCGACAAACTTGTAAAAAAAAAAAGCAATTAGCTATACTCAAATGTGCAAGACGTGCCGGGCGTGGCGCGAGCCCGGATTATATCTATAAAAAGTAGAATAAGAAAAACAAAGTTGTAAACGTCGCAGCAGCAGGCAATAAACTAATTCGGGTTCAGGCCGAGGGTCCAGTGGCAGAGGGAGACGATGCGAGAGGCACAGAAAGGGAAGAGAGTACGTGTGCGAAAGAGAGAGAGAGAGAGAGAGAGAGTGAAAGCGCGATGGACATAGCTACACTCCGCAAGGAGAGCGAGCCCGACGCAGATTTAGCTGCCCCTAGTGGGGATGAGCCCGACGAGAGACGACGTAGATCCAGCTGCCTCTGTATAGGGGGTGAGCCGACGATAGACGACGTAGCTCGACAGGCCCTGCGACTGATTGGTCGACCGAAGGGAGGAGGAGCCGCAGGGCCTGAGAGAGGGAGGGGGTAACGAGAAGAAAACTGCCACGGGCCGGCGGAGCGACACTCGACATTTGGCACTCGCATCGACGAGACACTTGTACATCTTGGAACTCTACATGTTAAATTGTACCGCATTTGTAAACTGTGTATCTACGCACCGACGAACACATTTGTAAATTATACACACATATATAACTACAAAATAAAACTACCATCAAACAATATATTGACACCTTCAACATATACTCCACCCCACGCCTGGCCTCAACAAGTGGTGCCCCGGGTGAGGAATCTTCAAGAACGAAGGGTGGAGTGAGCGACGAAGTGTTCACGTAGAAGAGAGGTCTCAGAAACCGAGTGCGCGACAACAACATGGCTCCGAGAAAACGTACAGCCAAGAACGCTCCAACAGCAAGGAGCAATCCAAAACGGAGACGAAGCACCCGACAGACAACAGGGCCAGCGAACGCAGCAGGGACCTTAGGTGAGGACCAAGACATGTTACCGCCACCACCAGGAGGGCAGCCGTCGTCAAGGCCGACAGGGCCAGCGCCAGCAGGGCAGCTGCCGACAGGACCAATTCAAGGAGGACAAACAGCACCGACGCCGCCAGCACCACAGCCGACACAAAGAGGGGTCCAGGAAGATTCATCGACCGAGGCAGGTACCGAGGACAACCCGCTCGTAATGTTAAGTCACGCGATTCGAGAGACGTTGCGCGAGGTGAGGGACGCCGCGGCAAGCGAGAGCGGTTCGCGATCGGGTCGAAGTGAGTTCATAAGAAAGTTACCAGAATTCTCTGGAGACGCGCTGGAATGGACTCACTTTAAAGAGACTTACCACCAGACGACGAAAAGATACGGTTATACCGACCGCGATAACATCGATCGATTGTTCGAAGCACTAAAAGGCGAAGCTAGAGACGAAGTTAAAACATTGTTCGCGGCCACTAGCGACGCGAACGCAATCATTGACACATTAGAATCGAGATTCGGGTGCAAGAATGCCGTTGCACGACAAATTTTGCGAGAAGTCCGGGAACTTCCTTCCATTGAGTCGAGAAGAGTCAATATAGTTCAATTTGCTACGAAAATCCGTAATGCAGTAGCAGCGTTAGCCTCGCTGGATATGAAACGTCATATGGACAGTACAGATTTATTAGAGACAGTCGTGCGCAAACTGCCTGATGTAATAAGATATGCCTATCACCGGTACGCGCCTCCCGGAGGAGTGGACGTCATAGACTTCGAACGATTGTCAAATTTCCTTACGGAAGAAGCGAGGCTAGCACAGCAGTCGGGAATACTTGATATAGATATGACTCCTTTAACTGACTGCGCAACGTCTCACGTAGAAAATAAAGTCAAGGCGCGAAACACGCACGTAAGCGACGAGCGCGACAAGAACCCGCAAAGACGGACAGCGCTTGTATGCGCGAATACAGGAAGCTTGCGAGTTATCGACGACACTAAGAGCAGCGAAAAGCAGTGTGCCTACTGTGAACGCGCGGATCATGAAATACGAGATTGTAACGAGTTTGCGAAAGAAGCATCTAAAAAACGTTGGTCGATAGTAAGGCGGCAGCGGCTGTGCTATCGATGCTTGCGACCGGGACATTCTCGCTGGAGATGCGAAGAAAGAACAGCGTGCGATATATGCCGCCGACAGCATCACACGCTGGTGCACCTCAGCGACGCCGAGTGGGCCGAAACCGAGCGTACCCGCAAATCCCGGCAATCAGGGAACAACGCGCGACCTGAAACGCAACGAGTAGATAGCGCATGACTAGAGCCGAGAGCAGGGCTGCTCGAGATTGTCGCCGCGGGGATACGGGGCCCGAGCGGGAGCGTCGAAACGCACGTGCTTCTAGATGGAGGATCTACAATCAGCGTCATTGACAAGGCGTTCGCACGATCGGTGGGGTTGCGAGGGGACACGGTCGACATGAATATACGAGGCATATGGAGCGGGGAAGTCAGAGCAACGTGCGAGCGATTCAGCTTTTTTCTAAAAGGCGCGGACGGGGAAGTGAGAGTGGAACATGCATTAGCAGTTCCAAACTTAAGTTTACCGACGCAATCCGTCGCACTCGATATAGTCGATAAGATCGAGCGAACCGTGGGAATAAAACTGCAACCCTATAACAACGTACAACCTTATATTCTGCTAGGGCAAGACAACTGGCCGCTGCTCAGGCACCAAGAAGTGCGAACAATATCGGGGAGTGGGTTAGTAATGTCACGATCGTCGTTGGGCTGGGCGGTACATGGGTATACGCGAATCAAATGCGACAGACCACACGGCCTACAAGCCAACGTGATGACGGAAACGGCAGAGAGAGGCGACAACGTAGAGCGGGATTATGAGCAACTCGACGAGCTGATACGGCAATACTTTATCATCGACAATTTGGGGGTGTCGGAGGTGCGTGGCCGACGCCACGAGAGCGCGGCAACAAAAATTTTACGCGAGACGACTACCAATTCGGGAAAATTATGGTCAACCGGACTGCTCTGGAAGCACGCGGCGCCTCCCGAAACGGACGGTCGAGCAACAGCTATCCGTAGGTTACACGAGTTAGAACGGAAGCTTGACCGAGATTCGACATACGCCGCGCTTTATTATAAAGAAATTGAGCGATTGCAACAAAACGGATATATTCAAAAAGTCGATGCACGCGTATCACGTTCACGTACATGGTTTGTTCCTCATTTTGGGGTAACGAACATCAACAAGCCGAACAAAATACGCATAGTATTTGATGGCGCGGCCAAGACTAGAGGAATCAGCTTAAATGATCAATTGGAGACGGGACCGCAATTGCTCGAGTCGTTAATTGGGGTTTTAATGCGTTTCAGAGCACGCGCATACGCGGTAACGGCCGATATTAAAGATATGTATATGCGTGTCGAAGTCATCAAAAAGGACCGCGGAGCACAACGCTTTCTATGGCGCGGAGATAACCGGCACAAAGAGCCGGATGTATATGAAATGACGCGACTAATGTTCGGTACCAAATCAGCGCCATGCTGTGCAATATTCGTAAAAAACACGAACGCGGAACGATTCGTGAGAACAAAACCACGCGCCGCCGAAAGCATTCGAATAAACTGCTATGTTGATGACTATTTGGCAAGCGGAGACTCAATAGATGAGATGCAAAAGTTCGTGCGGGACGTCAATCTAATTAACGGTGAGGCAAACTTCGCGATGCATGGGTGGGCGTCCAACGATCCCCGCGTCGTTGAACATGTGAGCGACGACAAAAAGATGCAGCGCGGCGCGAAAGTAAGCCTATGCGACGATACCGATCGTGTATTGGGTATTTACTGGGATAGACAAACTGACTGTCTGCGGTTCAACGTAGGCCTAAAAAAGCTGCAGCCCAAACTGGCCTCGGGAAACAGAAAACCGACGAAACGCGAGTTTTTTAGTGTTGCAATGTCGGTGTATGATCCGTTAGGGATACTTGCTCCATTTACACTCCGCGCGCGATTGATAATGCAAGACATCTGTCGAAGCGGCATAGGGTGGGATCAGGCGATCAGGGATGAGGAATTCGACGCGTGGAAATCGTGGGTGGGAAGTCTGCGTGACGTGCAACGGTGTCGAGTTCCGCGATGCTATCTACCAGCGGGGACCGTATACGGAAAGACTCAACTGCACGTCTTCACGGACGCCAGCCTACAAGCCTATTCGGCGGCAGCATATTTGCGAGTAGAATCGCCAGACGGTAGAGTGAATGTAGCATTAGTGATGGCAAAGTCGCGAGTCGCTCCGGTAAAACCGCTATCAGTGCCGCGATTAGAAACGCAGGGAGGAGTATTGGGCGCGAGACTAGGAGACACAGTGGAAAAAGAGATAGGAATCAAAATTGATGAGCGCGTATTCTGGACCGATTCCACGACGTTGTTGCAATGGATAAGAACGGGGCCACGGCTCAAGCAAGCGTTCGTGGCAAACAGGTTGGGGGAAATCGCGGAGTTAACGCGAGTGGGGGAGTGGCGATGGGTCCCGAGCAAACTCAATCCGGCTGACGATGCGACGCGCGCGACGTTGGAACCGATGCGATCGCACGATCGATGGTTCACGGGGCCGGAATTTCTACGACTGCCACCCAATGAGTGGCCGATGGCCAAGCGGGTGCTCGCGAGCGAGTTGCAAGCTATCGACAAATTAGAAGCAAAACGGGAATACGCCGTGATTGCACAAACAAGCGTTATTGAGCTGCCAATTAGGGTAACAGTATTAGGGTGGGAGGGACTGACATGTTTCGCACGAAGAGTCAAAACGGCGGTGCATGTTTGGGTGGGTGTCCCGCGAGAGATGGATCACACAAAAAATCGGACCGAAGCGGAAAAATTTTGGTTTCGCGAAATCCAGCAAGCCTGTTTCACACGTGAGCTGCGGAGCTTGTCGCGAAACGAAGCCCTTCATAGGGGGAGCAAACTGCTCGGTCTAATGCCCTATCTCGACGACGAAGGCCTACTGAGGGCGCGAGGACGATTAAGTAGGATAGACAATGTAAATGTCAAAAACGAACCAATTATATTGCATGCTGATCACCACGCGACGAAAGCATTAATCAAAACACACCATCAGCGGCACTCACACGCGAGCAACGAAACAGTAGTAAATGAAATGAGACAGCAATTTTACATAGTGGGACTACGATCGCGACTCCGATGGCTTGCACAAAATTGCATCACGTGTCGATTGCGTCGCGCGCAGCCGGCAAATCCCCGCATGGCTGATCTACCCGCCGGTCGGTTAGCACACGGAGAAAGACCATTCACGCATTGCGGTATCGATTATTTCGGGCCGATATTCGTGAAAATCGGTCGACGAAGAGAAAAGCGCTGGGGAGTCTTGTTCACGTGCCTTACAGTGCGCGCGGTGTGGCTAGATGTAGCATCTACACTGGACGCGAGTTCCACTATAATGGCACTGCAACGAATGGCAGCGCTCCGCGGCACACCTTCGCACATATATAGCGATAACGGCACGAACTTTGTTCGCGCAAGCAAAGAATTGCGGGACGCGATAGACAACATTGACTTGACCGTGCAAGAAAAATTCGCGAGAGAAAATCGCATTCAATGGCACTTTAATCCTCCAGACGCCCCCCACATGGGGGGAGCTTGGGAACGTCTGGTAAGGTCGGTAAAGAGCGCTTTAGAGCACGCGCTATCGGAACACGCGCCGACCGAAGAAGTTTTACGCACCGTTTTAAGTGAGATACAGCATTCTATTAATTCCAGGCCACTGACACACGTATCGACTGATCCTCGCGACGACGAAGCGCTCACGCCCAATCACTTCCTCATAGGCACGTCGTCGGGACACCTCCGGTTAGATAAATATGAAAAACACGATCACAGAACCATCGATACGCGAAAGCGATTCGAAATATCTCAACATGTCGCGCAGGGCTTTTGGAAGCGATGGCTACGCGAGTATTTGCCCACTTTGTTACCGCGAACAAAGTGGCAAAGGTCCGAGACGGCGATCCGCGTAGGGGACATAGTACTAGTAGTCGACTATCAGGCGAAAAGAAATACGTGGAAAACGGGACGGGTGTCACACGTATATCCGGGCAGTGACAACGAAGTCAGAGTCGCGAAGGTGAAAATCGGGAAAAGCGACTTCGTGCGACCGTGCCACAAACTTATAAAAATATGTAATACAGAAGGGTAGCACAGGCGGAGTATAAAACGCGAGAGTTTTATACTAGGGGGAGGTTGTTGGAGATACGCGGACAGTAGGGAGGGAGAGGGATTAGGCGGAGAAGGCCCACGTGCACGGCTCGGAGCCCGCATGCGGCGCGTGGCCGTTTATGGCTACGGACCCAGCGCACGAAGGGAAATAACCCCAATAAAACAATAGAAGCGAGCGATGCTGCTGCTGCGCACGTGCGACAAACTTGTAAAAAAAAAAAGCAATTAGCTATACTCAAATGTGCAAGACGTGCCGGGCGTGGCGCGAGCCCGGATTATATCTATAAAAAGTAGAATAAGAAAAACAAAGTTGTAAACGTCGCAGCAGCAGGCAATAAACTAATTCGGGTTCAGGCCGAGGGTCCAGTGGCAGAGGGAGACGATGCGAGAGGCACAGAAAGGGAAGAGAG
The DNA here is from genome assembly GCA_018906965.1 of Philotrypesis tridentata. NCBI lineage: Eukaryota > Metazoa > Arthropoda > Insecta > Hymenoptera > Pteromalidae > Philotrypesis > Philotrypesis tridentata. Next base: position 81,500 of record JACCIB010000613.1, read on the forward strand.
TACGTGTGCGAAAGAGAGAGAGAGAGAGAGAGAGAGAGAGAGAGAGAGAGAGAGAGAGAGAGAGAGTGAAAGCGCGATGGACATAGCTACACTCCGCAAGGAGAGCGAGCCCGACGCAGATTTAGCTGCCCCTAGTGGGGATGAGCCCGACGAGAGACGACGTAGATCCAGCTGCCTCTGTATAGGGGGTGAGCCGACGATAGACGACGTAGCTCGACAGGCCCTGCGACTGATTGGTCGACCGAAGGGAGGAGGAGCCGCAGGGCCTGAGAGAGGGAGGGGGTAACGAGAAGAAAACTGCCACGGGCCGGCGGAGCGACACTCGACATTTGGCACTCGCATCGACGAGACACTTGTACATCTTGGAACTCTACATGTTAAATTGTACAGCATTTGTAAACTGTGTATCTACGCACCGACGAACACATTTGTAAATTATACACACATATATAACTACAAAATAAAACTACCATCAAACAATATATTGACACCTTCAACATATACTCCACCCCACGCCTGGCCTCAACAGAGCGTTTTAAACTTTCTAGATATACATAAATAATTATACATAGTTATAAATAGTTATAATAGTTATCAATAGTTATAGTTACTTAATAAGCTTTTTACTTTTTATTATAAGAACAATAGTAATTGTTGTAATTTATGGTAATAGATTGAATTTCGCAATTTTGGAAAAAAGTTTTTGGATCAACTTCGTTGTTGGCAGTATTATTTATAGAATTGAATTTGACGTTTTTTGAAGCAGGCTCATGAAGGTTGGGATTGAAATTATTTTCCTTATCTCCAGTCAGAAAATTATTCTCTATATCTTATTGTTGCTCATTTGAGGTTGGTGGCATTATTTCACTAGATCTTAATTCTTCCAATGGATACGTAACAACTTCACTACTCGTACTTGCATAATTATTTACTGCAGAATTTTCAGTCTTTGAATTTCTTTTTTGTATTACATCTGCACTTGAAGTAAATAGATGTTGAATAGGTGGATGCTTCGTAAAATGCTTTTTTTCTGATTTACCTGAGTTTGATAATAAACCAAATATCTGTTTCTTGTTTGCTAATCTATATAAAAATCTACATATCCTTGAGCCACTGTGTCTGATTTCCAGCCCCCATGATTTTTAACGAGGGTCAAATTCGCACCAGCATTTGACAAAGCCGGGGCCGAGCTTCGTCTAAAACAGTGGCCTGTAAATTTTTCAGGTTCGGGTAAATGCAAAAACGTTGCAACAGTGTTTGGCACTTCACTGATCTTATTTTTGTCGATAAATTGCTGCACACAGATTCCCTTCTGATAATTTACAAAAAATCTGTCCGAATCTTGAACACCAATAGGCCTCAGCAATCGATACTTTTTAACAATACTATAGTATTCTTCGGAAATAATAAAGTTGCGTGATATATACGTTTTTGTCTCATTAACTGTAACTACGAAATGATCGTTGTAGTCTTGAAATTCGCTAAATTTCAAGTTCAGAATTTCTTGGCATCGCAAGCAACCAAAGAATCCAAAAATGAGAATTGTCTGAAACGATTAAAATTTTAATAAATATTTCAATACATCGGTTGACATATTCAATGTAAGAAAAAGCAATTTACACAAACCTTTATACCCAAGTATATATTATTGTCAGCAAGATTTAAAAACTTCTTTACATCATCTATGGTGAGAGTTTTTGACTTCTTTGGTACATAACCTTTATTTTTATTTGATAAGTATGTTTTCAAATTTTTGTAGTTGTCAATATTTATTCTTTCTTTTATTTGCAAAGTTGTTTTCAATTTGGACCATACACTCCATAACGTTGGAGGTTTCAATTTGTTAGATAACTCTTGAAAATATACAAGAAATACATTTTCTTCAAAGGATGCGGAGTTTATTTCTTTCTATTTCATTTCAAGTCCTTATAAGTTTTTATATATAAATAGTTGCTTAGATTTGGGGGGCAACAAATCACTAATAAGTAGATCTGCTTCTTCTTCAAAATTACGTATAAGAATATCTGCATCGAAGGATTCATCATCAGACGAATCTTCTGAAAACTGCATCTTGCTTATTCTAATGAATGTTTACTGCTTCTACTGCGAAATTTAATATCAAATTTTTTAATTTGTAATTTTTTTTAAAGAGGTTATACTTCTTAAGAATCTAGGATTAAACATATTTAAAAAAAATTTTAACATTTATTACTATTTCAATTATATACTTAAGTGTTTGTAAATTAATAATTATTACTTACTATTTAGTTTAAAACGTTGTTTTTTTAATGTATTGATATGAGTAATCGTTATTTCATGAATAAAATGTATGGACATAACCCTGTGCTTGAAAAAAACAAATTCAAATACAATAACCTCGCGGCTCGCAGTAAAGTTTTGCCTAGCGCGTACTCGGCCTACTTTAACGCCCGCCAGACGGAGTTACAGTACGCTCTTTACGCGTGGTATGGTGAAAAATACTTTTGACGAACATATTCAAACTCATTTAATGACTATTTTTTATGACTAAAAGTGGTGTGTAATACTTATATTTAAAAGGTTAAAGATAATTTTAGAGCACTGCTACATAAATATTTTTTACAGTTACTAATTTATTTATTTCTTTTTTTCAGAATTTCACCCTTTCATAACACCTTAAAAAGCTATAACTCTGAAAAATTGATTTAGGGTTCTGTTCTGATTTTAATTTTACCTTCAGTTGTTGCTATTTCAAAGACCTTTCGTTTTCTATTATATAGTGTAATGTCCCACGTTTGATTTATTTACTAGTAAGTATTGCCTCGCTCGCTAGGCTCACTCGGCTAATTTCGGGATTATTATTATGGAAAGTATATAATGTAAAATATGAATTAGTAGTTAAGGTTTGTTCAGTTATATTGCTGTGTTAGTATTATTTTAAAATTGTTTTGTGAAATATGATATATGATAAGTATGAATTACATATTATAAATAAATACTAATGTATGATTTTTGTAATATTGGTATTATTTAAATAAAATTATTAATCGTTGTAGTAAATATGAATTTTAATGTTAAAAAAATTAAATAATAAAATTTGATAAAAAAATTAACTGTACAATGCATGTTCTAAAACGGTACTATATAAAATATTCCTTTCGTGTTCATTTAAAATTTTTTAAAATAATTTTTAAAAGTAGTAATTGAATTACACTCTCTTGTGTCTTTACTCATCTATTATTAATATCTTTAATATTTCCTGTCAGATATCTTAAATATTATGTAAACTGATTTGCTTCTGTGTTCTTCAATTTCGGTATTTTTTGATCTTTTTGTAATTTTAAGTTTCACAGTTTTTACATTACTCAAATATTTGAATAATGTAAAAAATTTAAATATTTGAATTTGATATTCAAAATATATTCTTTAAAATTTCTAAAAGCGTTACTATTAGAACAATTAATTTAAATATATAGTAGGAAAGTAGTGATAGTCCGGGAGTCAGGGAGTTCAAAACCTTATTACCAGGAAGTTCGTGCAAGAGTTTATTTTATCGCTGGAATATGTTGGTAGCCACTTACTGAAAATAGCCCTAAAGTATCGACTTCGGACCCAATCGGGAACATTGTTATTATCGCAAATTAAGTTACCAAAATGCATTTTTTTCCGTTTTTCTTGATTAACTTTTTTGTTACTCAATTTACACAAAAACAGGTAGGGGTAAAAGTTGATCAGCATTGAATTTTCTATAAGACACATATATTCCGAAATGCAAAATTAATGTTTTTCCAGGCTAAATTGTTAAATAAAAAAAATTTTTTTTTCAATTTTCACATTGCCATGGTTTTTGTGAAATATGATGTTTATTTATCGGATTAGCCCTCAAAGATGATTTTTAGTACAGACAGCGTAAAAATTGAAGCCCGATCTCGATATCTTAAAATGGCGTATTGTTGCAAAATTATTTAGCCGAAAAGTTCAAATTGATGTCCAATTCGATCCAGGAACGATAATTGAATCAAACTATATTTAATCGACAGCTTACGACGTAATTAATAAACGGTAAAAATAAATTTTCTTAATATTAATATTTAGCAACATTTCTAATAAAAAATTTTTTTTATTTCGGTCAATTTTGGAGTGAGAGGATCGCGGCAATATGCATCTTCAAGTACATAAAAAACCATGAATTTTCATATAAATTTTGTTAAGATCGGACCAATAGGAGCCGAGAAACAAAAATTTTTTCAACCGACGATTACAGCGAAACTACTTGATATTTCAAGTTAAAATTTGGCACAGTGCTTGCTGAAATCATACTCTAAATGATTACATTTTATCTAATAGCTCTACATGCTTTAGTTCGTCTAAAACGACCGACGAAACATATGAATTCAGCGCGCGCGGCCGCGTCGTTGCTCCGGCCGAGCGGCGCGGTGGTGGGGGGAAAGCCGCGCGGCGGCGTACAGAATTCATATACCTTAGTTGCAATTTGATTATCTCGGTAACCAAAGCTACTATTGCAATCAATTTTTTTTTCTTTTAACGTGTTTTTTTCTCAGCTTTAACGGCATACTAATTAAGTTATCATAGGCAATGGAAATACCACTACACTGTGTGCTATTATATTGTCAAGCTTTGCAGCGTTTTCTCTACTTTCTTGGTGATGGAAGGCTTTTAAAGCTCGAAGACAAAAACGAGGAAGAAGAAGAGGCAGAAGACGAGGAGGTTTTTCGGAATAATAATAATAATAATAATAATAATAATAACGATAACAAACAGAATATTCAGCTACGCGATTTGCATATTATTGAAAGCGTGCCGCCAACATTCCGCACTAAAGAGCAATAACTGCTTGCGCGTTTGCGCAGGGCCGGTGTAGAGCGTATATCATGGAATAACAATGATGTGGTCTCTATAAATGGAAAAAATATTGAAAACTCCAACATTGTCGATTTAATTAATTATGCTTTGCGCGATCGAAAGAAATACAGTGTTACAGCTGGACGCTTACAATTTGCAAAATTATTGCGAGATATAGGAGTACCTAAAGAATTTGTCGGGAATAACTCCTTGTGGAAAGCAGGTGCAGCTACAGCCGCTGTCAGTATCGTTGAGGCAAATCAAAAATTCGTAAATCACTTCGTAGCTTAAAATCAGCAGAAAACGAGAGTATAAGTTCACCTAAAGTTAAACCAAAGGAGGAGAAAAAAGAAGACGTTGAAAGTGGTGAAAACGAAAATTACGAAAGCATTGACGAAGAAGACGGTGACAATAAATTTATTTCGGCTGATTATCGGACACCTAAGTCTCGCCAGACTAAAAAAAGAAAAATCTGGAGTTTGCTAGACATCTAAAATGAATAGAAAACTAAATAAGATTTATCACGATCCGTCTAAGACTTCATCTTACTACGGTATCGATAGACTTTATAAAACGTTACAATCATCAAAATCTCGAATTAAGAAAAATAAATTACAAGAATGGTTAGAATCTCAGGATGCTTATACACTACATAAACAGAGACGATTGCGATATCCACGCCGAAATTATAACGTATCCAACATTGATGATGTTTGGGAAACAGATCTTGCAGATCTTAAATCTATCAAATCGTACAATGAAAATTATTTATATATTCTTGTTGTGATTGACTGCTTGAGTAAATTTGCTTGGGTAGAGCCTCTTGATGACAAAACATGCTCGAGCGTGACTTCAGCTTTCCGCAAAATTTTATCCAGGAGTCAAAACCGTAAACCGGTCATTTTACAGTCGGATAAAGGCAAGGAATTCACAGGTTCAGAGTTTCAGAAATTTTTAAAAGAAAAAAAATTTAATGTTTCGAGTCGCAAGGAGTCCTGATGTAAAAGCAGCCGTCGCCGAACGTTTTAACCGAACTCTAAAAGAGCGTATGTGGAGATACTTTACGAATTTCAATACCAAAAAATATATCGACATTTTACAAAGTTTGGTAAAGTCTTATAATAATACGGAGCACTCTAGTATAAAATTGACTCCTAGTAAAGTAAACTTTCAAAACGCTTACGTGGCATATCAGAATTTAATGCAGAGATATGACCGTAATTTTAAAAGATAAGAGCCTAAATACCACGTGCACGACCTGGTGCGAGTTAGTACAGCTAAGAACGTCTTTTCGAAAACATATGAAGGAACGTATACAGAGGAAATCTTTGAAATTATACGCGTTTCACGTGCCAGAGCACCTTTTGCATATACGCTGCAAGATTTAGCTGTAGAAGAAATTGACGGAATATTTTATGAAGAAGAATTGACCCGAGTTCGTAAAGATCTAAGCAAAGATACTTTTATCGTTAAGAATATTATTCGCAGTAAGGGAAAAGGTCAAAATAAGCAATAACTCGTCAGTTTGGCTGGATATCCCGACAAGATCAATTCCTGGATATCCGCTAGCGAGCTACAACAATTGTAGAAATGAAGGAAGAATTTTACATACTTTTATCGAGTGCAAACAGCAAAAAATATTTCCCCGATAATAGCCCTTCAAATTTTAGGGTGCGACTTCCTCAAGAGATTCAATTGCATGGTCACTGGATGATTCACCGGATCTAATCGACACTGTATATGCAGACAGAAATCCACAAAGAGGTTCCGGCATTGGTGGGTGCTTGAAAGGGATATACAGGAGTATTTTACCGCTTTTAAAAATAGGATCTCGGGAAGTCGGTAAAGAAGCTGTACGTGTAGGATTTAACGTCGTTAAAGATGTTACGCACAATAAGGTACCTCTTAAAGACGCACTTAAGCGACGTATACAGGAATCTGGACAAAATTTAAAAAGAAATGCAGAAGACAACTTGGATAGGTTACTAAACGGACGCGAGTATAAGAAGGTGAATTCATTGTCGGAGCCTCATTCAATCGCTAGTAGCGACGGAGAACAGTCGAAAGTTGAGCCTGACAAAAAAGTTTCCAAAAAGGTTAAGGGGTTATGACAGTGTTAAAACCTCAAAAACAAGAAAAATTGTTAGTGTTGTAAAATATTAATAGATATATAGTTGCTCTAAAAACTATATTGTTGCTTTCAAATACAAGTATTATACATCACTTTTATGCATAAATAATATCCATAAAGCGAGTGTAACATTTAAAAACAATTAAAGGTATTTGCTTACCAAAAATCATGATTTTCATCACTTTTATTTACTTGCCGCATGTTTCTGATGGAACCGTACCATCAATCCTGATGAATCAAAGTGCTAAATCTTCATTATGAGTCTGGTCTCAGACTAAGTGGAACAGATTCTTGAAAAACACAAAATTAATATAATTAATAAAACATATATTGCCAATATTAGTAATTATAGTGAATGTTACATATGTAAACAAACGTAACATTCACTTTGAACTTACCTTTGCCAATTCTGCTCCACTCAGTTTGTGACCATACTCATAAAGAAGTTTTCCCACTTTGGTTCATCATGATTGATAGTACGGTTCCTTCAGAAAGCTGCGGCAAGTACACAAAAAGCATGAAAAAACTAAATTTGAGTAAAAGGCATTTAAAGTTTATAATGTAAATCATTCAAATGAACTCAGCTATACTTACAGAAAATATCCGGCATACCTTGATTTACTTTTGGTACTCAAATATACATACAATAAGGTATATTTGATGGTACGCGCTTGTCATGCTGTGTGATAATAGCATTTAGAAGCTGAAAATAAAAAAAAATTATCATTAGCTATTCATAATCAAGTTATGTTTATGAATTACAGTTACATACAATACTTACCATTATTAAAAACACTTCAAGTTCTTAAAAAGTATGCAGAATAATACTTCAGGCAGTCAATATAAGCTCCCATTTTGCTGGCTTACACCCGTATACCTAAAAGCAAAAAATAAACCAACACAGAAAAAGCTCATTATGAACACTGTTATTACTAATTAGCTTCCAATACTTATCTGAATAATTTTTCTACTCTGCAGAAGCTCTTGCACTTTTGCAACACCACTAAGGTTATAAGCATTGCTACAGCAGCTAGCAGACTAACTGCACTGATCTAGTGTCTAGGATGAAAAACAGCTGTTTGGCTGCTTTCTGCTGCTTTACAGAAAATTCTACTATACCGATCAAACAGTAATCTTCATTCTCGACCAGACGCTGTGAGGCACAACCTATTCGAGTGGCAAATTCAAATTTGTTGAATGCCTTTACTTTAACACATTGAGTTTAGTAACATAAAATCACACATAGAAAAATTAATTTTACAGATTTTATTTATTTTACGGAAATAAATTAATAACTCTTGAGAAAAAAAACGGTTTGTAAAACGGTTTTTAAGTCATATTTTCAGTCAGATTTCTCATGAAATTACTCTGTAAAAAGTGGGTTAGAACAATCCTTTCCACAAGTTTGGCCTAATTAAAATATTTAAAAATCACGATTTTTCAAAAATTTACTTGAAACAGATTTGTTAGTTTTTTGTTGATATCTTCGAGGAAAATTTTTTTAGCCAAAAACGGCTTTCAGGACCATATTCTACAGACTATTAACTATGAAAACAGTGAATAAAAAAAAATGGGTATTTTCAAAATTTTAACACTGTCATAACCCCTTAAAGTAAAATCTCCTAAACAGAAGAAAGACAACAAAAGTCTGCCCGTAAAAAAGAAGAAAAATAATCAGAAGAAGAAGTTACGCGCGATAGTTTATATATTTAAAAAGAAATAATTAAAATGTCATTTGTACATAACTCATCTTGCGAGTGCATGAAGGAGGAGTTGTCTCTTTTTACAATTCCTCCCACGCACACGACAATTGAAAGTTCGCAATGGATAAATTATAAAACAATATCATTTCTATCGGATGACTCACCTATAGAATTTGTCATCCCTGGTTCTGGAGAAGAATACATAGATCTAGCTCATACTATGTTATATTTACGAGTGAAAATAGAAAACGGGTCCGAAGAAAAACTTACAGACGAAGGTAATTATAAAGTTGGTCCTATGAATAATTTTCTCCACTCTATGTTCAATCAGATTGAGGTTAGATTTAATCAGAACTTGTGACACCAGCTAACAATGCTTATCCATACAGGGCGTATATAGAAACATTATTAAATTATGTATCTGGAGCTAAAAATTCTCATCTTTCATCCAGTCTATGGTACGATGATACACCAGGATTTATGGATGACATATCTGACAGAAATTTAGGATTTAAAACTAGAAGTTCTTTAACAGAAAAAGAAAAATTCATCAACCTTCAAGGTCATCTTTATGCAGAAATTTCTAATCAAGAAAAGTATCTTGTAAATGGCGTTGAAGTCCGAGTAAAACTTATAAGATCGAGAAATGAATTCTGCTTAATGGAATCTTGTAGTAATGTGCATGTAGCGAGTATAGTTGAAGCAACTTTGCTCATACGAAGATCAAAAATAAACCCGGGTGTTTTAATAGCTCATACGAAAGCTTTATCAAAAGCTACTGCGAAATATCCTCTGACGCGCGTTGAAGTTAACACCGTTACTATGCGGGGTGGTGTCCTCGGAGAAACTCTAGACAATATTATACTTGGACAGATACCGAAAAGAGTTATAATAGGATTTGTGGATAATAAAGCTTTTAACGGCGATAGAAGATACAATCCTTTCAATTTCAAGCATTATAATATAAATTTCTCTTCATTGTACATAGACGGAACACAATTACCTTGAAAGCCGCTACAACCAAATTTTAAGGAGAATCTATACATTGACGCATATCACACACTTTATTCAGGCACTGGAATTCATTTTATGAATCAAGGGGCTAATATTTCGAGAGAAAGTTATGCCAAAGGAAACTGCTTGTTTGCCTTTAATTTAACACCTGATCTATCCGCTAATAGCACAACTCATTGGAATCTGGTTAAACACGGCAGTATGAGAATAGAAGTACGATTTGCCGAGCCGCTAGAATCTACAGTTAATTGCATCATCTATGCCGAGTATGATAATGTTCTAGAAATTGATGCTTCGAGACAAATTATTGTTGATTTCAGCAGTTAATGAATAGGTCATTGACTTTTAACATTTTTGCGCAGTTATACGCGTTAGAACTTGAAAGAGAGTTTAATAGTACTTCGACCGTCAATCTGAACAGTTAGCTCTTGCAATGGATTTTGTTGTTGAAATACAAGGCTTCGAGAACGATAAGGGCTACTTAATTCCTAAAGAAATAGCTGCTGTGTCTGTTAGAAAGAATTTTTCAGCACATTGGGTAAATAGTCCTGTGTGCAATTTTGGCGATTTGTCAATAAGTGCGCGTAAAAAGAATAACTGGCTTACGCTGTACAAACACGGTATAGAATGGTTCGAAGGTGATGTACCTGAAAAATATCTTTTTGCGAATCTCCGTGAATTATCTAAACATGCTGGACTGATCTACACCCGAGGAACTGAAAAAGCTAATTTGTTGCAACGAATAATGGCTCGAGAAGTAAAAAAATATAGAGGAGGAAATAGAGTCTCCGTCATTTGATAAAGGAACGTCGTCGCATGCATTTTGCATTTTTCATTATACGAAAAATTCCTCGATCGAGTACAAATGCGCGTTAAACGAGGCTAATAAACTTAAATACTGGTTACTTTCTCAGCCAGCGATAAATTTACAGAAAGATTGCGAAGAAGAACACGATGAACAGTCTGGAAATATCGGCTATTCTTCAATCTCTTCCAGTCTGCATGTACAGTGTTTATCCGTCGGATCAGATTCCGAAATTTTGGACAAAACCTGCAATTATTGTATCTAATACGGAAGAGCATACTAAACCTGGTAAACATTGGATAGCTATGTACGTAGACCAACTTGGAAGTGGATATTATTTCGACAGCTACGGGGCTCCACCATCAAACGCTGATCATATAAATAGACTCCGACAAAATTGTAAATACTATAGATGGAATACGATGAAGATGCAGAGTAAAAAATCAGACGTATGCGGTCAGTATTGCGTGATGTTTTCGCATTTTCTGTCAAACGGCTTAGGGATGGACAAATTTAAAAATGTATTTTCCTCGGACTATAAGAAAAACGATGAAATTGGTTTAGAATTTTACAATAATTTAGTTGGTAATCGTCTAAGCGCCCAAAAATCCTCTGTATGTCATTGCTATAAAAAAGTGTAATGAAATTTAACGATCAATGTTGTAAAAAAAATCGTTTATAATTTGAATTCTTAATGATTTACTAAATTGTAGAATATTCAGCTGTAAATCGCTTACTTGACATTTTCGTTCAAATTCGCGAATGTCTTACTAAGCTATCTTTAGGTCGATGCATCTATAATATACACGTACGCAAAATGATGACTGCATCTTTTCAACTGTTTGCTCGCCATTCTCGCAGTAACGCTCGAGCAGGTAACATTAAAATTGATCATAAACGATTTTCCAATAAAAAATGTCTGTGTTAACAAGACAATCTTTCATTAACTCCTCGTACAATTTAAACGCGAGTAATTCCAAAATTATTTCGATTGGGTTAAAAGAAGATATTCTAGATGGTTGTCTAAAACCTGTAATCACATTAGGCGGAATCGGCCAATCTGTTGAATTGACGGCTGAAGAATGGAGCTTTTTGATAGAGAATTTTGAAGAAGTCTCTGGCTTCTTTCAAGAAGAGGGACACGTTCGCTGGAGAATTCCCATTACTATCAACGAAAATGTTTTCATTGTTTTTGCTACGTCATATAGTGCTAAATCAGTGATAATCGAGAACAAAATTAATTCTAACTCGTCCACACCTAGTGAAGTTACCGACGAACCAGACAAGAAGAAGCCACGCACATATATTCCATATGTAAATTTCAAACAGCTGACTTTTGATAATCTAGTGCAAATTACAAATTTAATTAAAATTAAAATTGCATGTCTTCAAAGTATATCAAGCACTGTTAAAAAATGTAAAGAACTTATATTTCATTGTAAAAACGACGAAACACTCAAAGATTCCAAATTACTTATAAGAGAAAATATAATGAGCGATTTAAGCGAGAGTGGTAGTTCTATTGTTAAAGATAATCCATATTTGTTTAACACTATTTTCAACGAATTATGTATGTTTGTATAATAGATATGTAATTACAGCAATTGGGATTTTATTCTTATTCAAAAAAAATTAAATTGAATAAGAATTAATAAATGGGAGAAAATAAAATATTTGTTAATTTATTTTTACCTTGATCTTTCCACTATCCCTTGATAATTGAATAAAAATATTCGTAAATTTCTTTTATATTTTTAAATAGTGATAATTAATATTTTTCTTTGTCATATTTCTATTAGAGATTTTATTATTAGCTGTGTTCACATCAGTTTTAAGATTTGAGGCCTAGAAATGTAGAGTTTGTTTGCATAAATGCACCAGCAGATAGAGGGAGGTGTACTGATCCTAAAAGCCCAGAGCTACAGTATACAAAAAACCTTTACTTTCGGTGCTAAAGCCTTCCAAAGGTTTGCCTCACTTCTCACTCCACAGTGTCAAAATCCTTCAACTTGCTCGTCCGTAAATTTCTTTTATATTTTAAATAGTTATAATTAATATTTTTTTTGGTCATATTTCTATTAGAGATTTTATTAATTGCTCTTTTTACTAAATATATAATTTAATATATATGTGAATGTATATAATAAGTAGTATATACATTTACATTCATACGAATTCACACATACACACACATACGCACTAATTTACTTCGCACATGTACGATGTATTGCTGACTCTGCTTCTCCGAGCTCAGGCGCATACGTTGACCCACCACTATCCGCTCACTCATTTCTAAGCGCGCTTGCCGAAAGTGAGAAGCACCTACTCATATGGTTACATCAAAATAAGTATTTATAATAATTTATTTATAATAATTTAGAAATAAGTTGGAAATATATTACGTACGTAATGTATTATTTAATATTTCGACTTTTTGTACTTGTAATTATAATTGTAAATTTTGAATTTTGAAAATTAATAATTTTATTGCAATGTCATTGCAATATCTTGGGTCCCGAGGTGTAACGTCCTACGATGTTATTTACTTTCAAATATATTAATTGTAATTGAAAATACTAGCTTTTCAAGATTCAAAAGATGAAGAGAAGTAAGACATAAATTTCCTTTCAAACTACAATTCAGCAGATAGAAAAAGACGAGGATAGTAGAAGCAGCAAAACAAAGACAGCAGAAGAAGAAAAGCAAAGATAGGTCATATAAAATACATGTTCAAAATACATTACTAGGGGTAACGAGCCTATTTATCTAGCCATTGTACCATCTCAATAATTAAAAAATACACACAAATATCCTACACAAGTCCTACCTATGGGGTGAAAGTGTAGGTAGGACATAACAATGATAACGTCATTTTTTTATCAAAATGCTTTTTGGCTTCCAATAATTTTATTTTTAATCGAAATAACGTCTTTATCTTCACGAACCAGCTCCGATAGCCCACTGAATGACCTCTGTTTTATCGAAATGGCGTCATTTTCTTCACGACGAGGGAATTACATCTTTGGCTTGGAGAAGCATCTTCCACAGCGCACGGTAATAACTTTCCTGTTACTGAAATTACAGTTTTCTTCACGACGCAGCTCTGGCAGCACATAGAGTGTTCTTTTTCTGATAAAAATGCTGAAAGACGTCTTTTTTTATTGAAATGAAGTACTTTTCTTCATAATTTTAAAATAATCGTCATTCGGTGTGCTACGGAAGTAGCTTCGCGAAGCAAAAACAATATTTCGATAAAAAATGATGTCATTCAAAGCAAAAAAATATTTTGACCAAATAAGATAACATCATAAACGTTCGAAATCGTGACATTCTAGATATCATCAATTTATGGGATGATACCAATTTCAAGAGAATATCTCTCTCATAGTTAGATAGTTTTGTGCATGGTATTATCGCTGCCTATACCTTATTGAACATATTGAACCATATCTTTTATAGAATAATATCATCTGTAAAATATGTAATCAGAAAAATTGTTAAAATATTTATTATCCATATGAAATTTTGTTGATAAATACCTTACAATAGCTTGCACCATATATGATTGCGTCTGCGAATCCATTTGTGAGACATGGCTTAAAGATGTGTGAAATATGTGATCACCTCCTCGGCGATTATTATGACGTATATTATGACATTGATGGCAATATCGTATAGGATGATTACTGTTGTAACTAGCACATTCTGTTGAAAAGCACACGCTGACAGTTGATTTATCGTTTGCCCGGCAATTCTAAAATGAAGTATAGACATTTTTCAGACGTTCAACAAAATTTTGCGAAATTACATTCCAAAAACTATAAAAAACTTATCATTTGTTTTTTGGATTATGTACTTTTAAATTTTTCATTGTTATAACTTACATTATTATTGTTACTATCATTATTATTGTTGTTATTATTATTATTATCATTGTTATAACTTATATTATTATTGTTTACTTTATTTATGTGTGGGTCATTTGTAGAAAAATGGCTAATTTTACCGTACAAATCGAAGAAAAAGAATCATTACGAAGGCAACTGATAGTCGTTTTTTATCATCTGAGGTATAATCGAATAGTATATTCAGAAAAAACTACAACAGTTATTTAAATTTTTTTCGTATGATAGCATAGGGAAATTTCTCTGATTGACACGATGGTGACATCCACGGAGAGAAGACACCAATTGCTATGGTGTAAAGAATCATTGCAAGATAAACAAATTTCCATTAAAATCCTTATTTAGATTTATATTTAAAACATTTTTTGATTTTTAATTAAAGTAAATTTACTTATCACATTAAATAGTGTCGTAGAGGTGACATTTTTTTTTACTACATAAAATTAGTAACATGTCAGTGTGGGTAAAAAAAGACCCATTCCGCACCAGTTCAGCGCATATCAGCACCACCGCGCGAGTCCACACCAACCCGCAAGTACGCAAGCCCCAACCCGCCAACCCGCGAGTACGCCATCCTGCAAGTACGACAACGCCATCCCGCGCGCTAGCCGATAAATACGCCATCCTGCTAGTATGCTACCTGAAGAGTATGCCAAGTCTACATTTGTAGAAATTTAAATAATAAGGCAAATACTTATGATATCAGTTATGTTATCCTCGTTGCAAGAGCGATGTGACTCATATCCTAGTATTTTCGAGAACGATCGTCTATTAGATCACCACAACCCTCATGTAGCCAAAATTCGAAGTGTTTATTCTATCATCTAAATTAAAGGTTTTCAAACTCTCCATAGCCCTTCAAACACCCCAAGATAAGACTTTATATCAAGGAGCGCGGACACTCAAATGAAAGCTTGCGACGAAAGTAATAAAATCACATCAGGATCACATTTTGTGAAATTGCTTCAATCGGAAAATATTCTAAAGAGAAAATTCGGGTACCTCAATTCTTCAAGCGGGACAAGAATTGTTCGACGGATATCCGGTGACGTAGCATCTACGTCATTCTGGGCTATATAGGTATACTTAAGTGTACGTTGTTTTTCCGCAGACGACAGACGATGTTTTCAAACACAGTGTTATATTTTTTAAATCAACGTAAATTTTATTTTGATTTTTTTGTAAAAAAAAATATATATATATATTGCTAAATAGTGTTAAATAATGATAACATAAATACAGATTTTAAAACAGTGCCAAATATAATTAATACTTTTGTCTTTACAATGTCATGAATTACGAGACACAATCAGATAAGTATTTGGTTTTATATTATATTAAAATATACCATACATATACATAGAATTTTATGAACTTATTCTTTGTTTAAATGTTATCATTTATTTTTTCAGATTTTTCTGGGGATTCTCATGGGAGGTTATACGCTTGGAACGAATATTGAAAAATTAAGTAATACATGGAAAAATAAAAAGGTTTCTATGTGTGAATATTGAACTATTCTATCAGCCTCACTGATTATATTTATATATATTAGTCATAAAGTTATATAACTTTACTTATAATTAGCAATTAAATAGTATGAAAAATTTCTTTAGTGGTCTTAGTATTCATGAGTTGGAGACGTAACAAAATAATCAAAGACTCGGGTTTTGTAAAGTTATTCTTTGATTAAATGTTATCTTTTATTTTTTCAGATTTTTACAAGTTTCTTATAGGTGGTTATACGCCAAACACCATTGGTGAATATTGAAAAAAAAAATGAAAAGGTTTCTGTATGTGATCTTAAAAAACAAAACATGTGTAATATTTTCTATCGGTCTCACATGTATTTATTGGGAAATATTTGTAACAAACAATAATTGATAATTGATCAGCCAAAAGGAGGTTCCTGTGACGCAGTGAAATTAAAGCAGTACTTTGAGTCAAGAAAGTTTATAATGTCATATACTAGACGATAGCTGGATATCTCAAATTTATACCAGCAAAATGAATGTTCCTGTGATGAAGTGGAATTAGTGAAGTAAAAGACTATTTTGATACTAAAAAGAAGCGAACTCTCTAAAAAAATGAACTTTTTAACAAAAATAAATAAGTAAGTCAAGTTTGATATTTACCGAAATAATATATTAAAAAAACAAATAATACATTACAATTTTATTATTATTATTATTCTTATAAAAAAAATTAATGCTTCAGAAAATTAAAAATACCTTATAATTATAATACTCTTATTCAATACAAGTAAAATCTATAAAAAACTATTACAAGGGTAAACAGTTCAGTAACTTTTTTATCAAATTGCAGCTTATAAAAGTAATGAGATCATAAACGGCAAGTTCATCTGTATTTAAATAAAACTTAATAAAGGTAAAATAGTTCAGTTGTTCCTTCAACAAAACAAAGAGTATTGTAAGATGACATTACAGCTTAGATAAGTAATGAGATCATAAACAAATAGTCAAGTTTATTTACATATATTTTTGTAGAACATGTTTCTATTTATTAAAAGCTCAACTTAAAAATGAACAAAAATTTATATCCAAATGTCCAGAACACAATTTAATCCTTTATTCGTACCTCTGAGCAAAGTATTCAGACTCTTGTAGTAGAATTTATAAATCTACAGTCGATACTGGTTATTGGGTTATTGGCGATATAAGCCGTATTTATAGGACCATGGTATCCAAGAGTATTTGCGTATGGCATTGATACAGACTGCTTCATACATATAATATTCTCTTAATGTTAACAGTGTCAATTATACACAGACGACATGTGGTGTTAAAGAATGTACAGCCGTGGTCTATGGGTCTCTGTCGCCACCATCTCGCGGAGCTCGGATGTGCGATACAGCTCACATTATACTCCCCACATAACTTGCCAGGCCCGTTTCATTTTGTTCATGGTGTGTACGTGTAAATGTTAATCTACAAATAGTTTGATATAGTCGTAACAAAAATTACCTAAAAAGATTAATTATTTGTAAATGTGCAATACATAATATATAGAAAAAAATGTTCTAAGTAACAAAAGCAGAACAATTGATTAATACTGCAACAATAATGAAAATAATTTTCTGAATATATGTGCCCAATAATAAAAAATAGTTGCTGTAACAATTGACTTTACTTCGTACCTCAATAACTTTAAGAAAAATGGTAATTAATAATTTTTTAAATTTACATAAAATATCAACAAATTATTAATGAAACATTAGGTTATGCAAAAAGTCTTCTTGAGTCTAAATAGATAAGATATAGTGATACGCACTTGGCAATAATCATTTTAGTAAAAAGAGGTTGTTGTTCACCTTTGAACAAAATGAAACGGGTCTGGCAAGTTATGTGGGGAGTATAATGTGAGCTGTATCGCACATCCGAGCTCCGCGAGATGGTGGCGACAGAGACCCATAGACCACGGCTGTACATTCTATAACACCATATGTCGTCTGTGTATAATTGACACTGTTAACATTAAGAGAATATTATATGTATGAAGCAGTCTGTATCAATGCCATACGCAAATACTCTTGGATACCATGGTCCTATAAATACGGCTTATATCGCCAATAACCCAATAACCAGTATCGACTGTAGATTTATAAATTCTACCACAAGAGTCTGAATACTTTGCTCAGAGGTACGAATAAAGGATTAAATTGTGTTCTGGACATTTGGGTATAACTTTTTGTTCATTTTTAAGTTGAGCTTTTAATAAATAGAAACATGTTCTACAAAAATATATGTAAATAAACTTGACTATTTGTTTATGATCTCATTACTTATCTAAGCTGTAATGTCATCTTACAATACTCTTTGTTTTGTTAAAGGAACAACTGAACTATTTTACCTTTATTAAGTTTTACTTAAATAGAGATGAACTTGCCGAACGATTTATTTATGATCTCATTACTTTTGTAAGCTGCAATTTCATAAAAAAGTTACTGAACTGTTTACCCTTGTAATAGTTTTTTATAGATTTTACTTGTATTGAATAAGAGTATTATAATTATAAGGTATTTTTAATTTTCTGAAGCATTAATTTTTTTTTATAAGAATAATAATAATAATAAAATTGTAATGTATTATTTGTTTTTTTAATATATTAAAAATAAAAAGTTCATTTTTTTAGAGAGTTCGCTTCTTTTTAGTAAGAGATTTATTTATTTTTATGTTATTATTGCGGTGAATATATTATTTCGGTAAATATCAAACTCGACTTACTTATTTACTTTTGCTAAAAAGTTCATTTTTTTAGAGAGTTCGCTTCTTTTTAGTAAGAGATTTATTTATTTTTTGTTATTATTGCGGTGAATATCAAAGTCACCTAACTTTTTTATAAGAATAATAATATTTTTTAAGTTTTTTTGAGAGATTTCGCTTCGTTTTAGTAAGAGTAATAATATATAGCAAGTTAAGTGGCATTAAAAGGTGTCAAACTCGACGTACTTTTTTTTATAGTTTGTTTTTTTAAAGATTTCATTTCTTTTCAGTAAGAGTAATAATAAAATAATTTATAATTGTAATATAATCTTTGTTTTTTATACATTATTGTTGCGGTAAATTTAGTTCAAATTTTTTTTTAGAGATATACTTTATTTTAACTTAAAATTAAATTTGTTCAAGAATTAGAATATAAGCGTCTTTAGCACCTCTTGGCCATTGCTTTTTAGCAACATGTGTGTCACTAATATGAAACCATTGATTATTTTGTCGTAACAGATTAGTGTAATGCCCGTCAGTATAATTGCCATGGTGAAATATGCCATTTGCAACCTTATATTTTTTACCATTGATATCAATTTTACATGTTGGTATTGCGTTTATTTTCAAGTTAGTTATCTTTACTATACCTTTATCTGTACGTTCAAATAATATCAATTGTAATATGACTACAGTATTACTGATCATCAATTCAACTTTTTTAATTTTTTTTCGAATAACAGCAGTTATGACAATTAATGTCAAGATCTTGCCAATTTCCAAAATTGTAATCTATAATGTCTTGTAACGTACAGTTTCGAGTAATTTTTGGTATGTACAGAGTAACAACATAGTTAGTTATCTCATTTTCTTGTTGTTCGTCACAGTTAACACATTTTATGATTTCTGTAAGTTGATTTCTAAGTGTGTTTTGTAAAATAAATGATTTATTACACAGACATAGTAGAAATTCTGCTACATCTTGCTGCACATCAGTCTTAACAAATTCTTCTCCTGCAAACTGTCTTAGAATTTGAATATTAACATTGATCTTATTAATGTATTGTTCAAATGTTGTTTTCACAATATCTGTTTGACAGTGTTGTAATAGGATTCTTCTAATCGAGGTAGAATGAAATAGACTTTGTACGCAGGAATTAGCATAGCAAGAAACTCCGTCATTATTTGGTAATCTACGAATATCTGAGGTACTTTCAGAAATATGGTTTAATGCACTTTCTGTGTCTGTTATTGATACATTTTTAGTATTACACCAATTCACATCATATACTTTTATCAGTACTTTAGTTTTTATTTGATCTATTGGAACACCAAACCTATTTAAATCTGGTCGATATTTTGCTCTTAATCTATTAAATTCCAAAATAGCTGATGTGTCTGCAGTACACGATGAGAGATCGAAGTTAATAAGATTCAACCCTTCCAATGTAGTTACTCTAGAAGCTGCAACATACGTTTGACCGTTACTAAATATATTATTACCCACTTCAGCAACTGCATTTTGTAGACTTAACCCTTGACTTTTGTGAATAGTTATTCCATAACTATTGCAAATAGGAAATTGTTTTCGTGTAATCGAAATTTTATCCATAATAATGAAATTATATTGTAAACGAGATATGTCATATTCTTTACCAGATTGTAACCGAATGCGTATAGTATCCATCTCTTTAGATCGATCTTTTTTAATCCAAACAACCCAACCTATCGTACCATTAACTAAACCAATCGAAACATCAATATTTCTTCTTGTCATGACTTTACAACCAATTTTAATAGTTATAACGCGATCAATACCACAAAAATTATCTTCATCGTCATTTAGAACTTTTAAGATTTTCTTTTGTAGATTTTTGGCACATTTATATACGTCCTTAGCTACAAGAATTATTTCTTCAGTATCAGTTGTGAGCATCATTGCTTCATTAACAGCAGTGCACATTTTTTTGTAGGCAATAAACATACTGTATCAACAGGTAATTCACGTAAATATTTACATAGTTCTTTAATATTCTCTGAATAATTATTACTTGTTAAATTAATTTTTCTTGTATTCAATATACTTATATCAGATTCTGTTATGAAACCTAATCTAATTCGTGAAAGTATTTCTGAGTACACTTTATCATTTTTTTGTCTAATATTAATTGTTAGTTCATCGTACTCAAATAATTCCCATAAATTAAAGGAAATCATTGATTTAATGTACTTATCAATTTGTTTTTTAGTCATTGCAATAAATACAAAATCTTCACGAACCGGAGGAAGCTGCAGCAAATCACCAAAAACAAGAATGTGAATTTTTCCAAACCATCCATCATCATTATCAGACGTATCAAATATCTGAGTTAATCGCAAATGAATATACATGAAAGAGATATTCGATACCATTGATATTTCATCAATAATAATTAAGTCAACGTTCTGTAAAGTTTGTCTTATTTGTTTTAAAGCTGGTCCTGACAATTCTTTATACTCGGCTGTGCCACCATGTTCTACTGGAAGATGGAGTAATCTATGAATTGTAAGCCCTTGAATATTAAATGCAGCAATTCCAGTAGGTGCTGTAACAGCTGTATCTTTACCACGATGTATTTTATTCCACGAAACAAAATTTTCAATGACAAAACTTTTACCTGTTCCTCCAGGACCACTAACAAACATTCTTAATATTTTGTTATTTGATTGTATAACTGAAGTTATTTTGTTAAAAACTCTGAGCTGATCTGAATTGAATTTTGTAATAGAATTTAGTAGATCTTGTTCACTCACAACGGCTTTCTTCACAGCAGCTTGAAAATCATTCATAGCATTTTCTACTTCAATAGGTACACAACCGTCAGGTATATGACCAGAATTTTTAGAAGTATCTTCTTTACTTTGTTCTAGTTCATTTTGAATTAATTTATTCATATTGTCCATAGCTTCTTGTATAATTGTACATTTATCATGATACTTCATAGCTTCAGCTAACTTATGCTGCTGTTCACTAAAAGCTTCGCAATATGTTTGGTATACACCTTTTATTTCATTTGTATCTCTCCAGGGCTTAAATAATAATAACAAAGCATGATAGTAAGCTTCTGGTTGTGTGTCTGGCTTAAATTGATAGTGATTAATTAAGTACGGTTTCTTGCGTTTTTTACAATACAATCCATTTTCCATACCATAATACTCCGCTTTGTAGATTGGTTTTTTCTTGATAATCTCGTACCACTTAGCAAAATCATATAAGCATAATAATTCTAATTCTTTAGGTCTGTTAGGATAATGATTATCTATAAAAGAATTGAAAAATATATCAGTAGAATCTTCTGGAAGATTTTTAATTTCATTAAATGGTTTTAGTTTTCTACTTCTTATAATATTAACATTCAACTATTTAATAATTGTATCGGGATCAGTACTATGCAAAGGATGTCCTAGTAAAACATCAGCGGCTTCAATCGCTCCGCATTCTCTATGCTGTAAGCAACGTATAGCGAATGACCAAAGCCGATTAAATAAAAGTTTATTTGCTTGAATATCTTGAAAATCTACATTGCTTTTTTCACCTTTTGTTCCATATTTGCATACGTATTTCGTCAATAAATAAGATGATTCTCCAATATACTGAGCATCATTATTTCCTTCCCAAATTATTCATAGAGCAGGCATGTAGTCATTAGTGTTCTGTTCATTTGCAATAGCGACAGATACATCTCTTAAAATTATTTTAACAGTAACTGGACGAGGAAAACCAAAACGACAAGCACTTACAAATCCAGTTTTTGTATTTTTCTTACGCATGCAATAATTATTGTGTTTCTGTTGCTGATAACTTAAGACACGCCAATGAAGCTCAGGTGAAATCTGTTTATCCGGAATGTGACAGGTTATGTGTTGTAAAATAAAGTTTTGCACTTCTTCATTTGGACTTTTACCGAAAATCGGAGCATTGTGCATCCAAAATAAACAATGATAATGAGGAAGTCCTCTGCCTTGGTATTCACGAACCCAATAATAGTGGGTAACTTTACCAATTGGATTAGATTGTGATAATATATAAGCTAATACTGCTTTAACTTTATTTTGGAAATATCTAGCTGTTGATACTGGATCTGATGCTATTAATTGGCAAATAGAACGATTATCACTCCATCCATTTACTTCTTTTATGTATTCCGCTAGTCCAGACCACATCAAAATAGCGGGGCCATACTCACGTACCATACAAGTTAATTCATTGCGAACTCGTTTCCAATAAGCTTCAGTATCAGGTAAGCGAGAGAAAATTGTGTCTAAATTAGCATCTAATTTATTTTCATTTAACATCTGTAGAAACTCTTTGACTGTATATTTATATTTTGGATTAATAACATTAAGCATTTGAAATATTCCTGCATTTATTTGCCTAATTGTGTTATTGTACAGTGAAAAAAATAGATATTGAGTACTTAATCGAAATTGTGGATGTTTTGATGTTAATTTGCTCTTTATAAAATCGAAATCTCTCAATTGTGGTTTTCTTTCTGCAATTTGACCCCACTTTCCATAGGGATATAAATCAGGAAAACATTTCAAATCTAAATCTTTGGTTCTGTTGTCTAAAGCAGTAGCAGAAACTTGCAACATTTGGTACAATGCTGTGTCTACTTCATTCTTTTTTTTATCGTGTAATGGATAAATGCTGTAATGTTCATAGAAAGGATCGGTTTGAGATTTTAGAGTTAATAATGCGCCAGAGTTACCTCGCTGGCTATTGCTCGCTCGGCTTTGAGTATTGTTTAGTTTTTAATTTAAAAATTAGCAAATAAATGGTCATTAAACAAATCAATTAGAAATCAATATCTATCATTAAATTAGTTCAACAAATACTTGTGTATATATGTTATATTTGAAACTATCTGAACTCAACTTCTTACTGAACTTTTTTAATTAATTTTTATAATAAATTGTATGTAATTTTTTTGAATCTTTATTATTTGAAAATCTCCGCACTCATCTGGAAACTACATATTTTTAAAGCATATCTGGACCTGCCACAGTACTCCCCAATGCCCAAACACAAAGAATTGTGTTCCTTAATTTAAAAAAAATGTAGTTAATGATGATGAAAATATACGTATCTGATAAACTGAGTGTTATTGATATTATTGTTATGCGTGTATTACTTTTATACAAGTAGATTGTTGCACTTCAAACTTTTTCCAGATGTTAGTTCTAACACAATTACACATACCATAGTAGAGGTTTCATTGAGTTTTAGTCCATTTCAAACAATAACGTTATAAAGTTGTTAACATTGAGTTCCGACGTGGATGCGTTTATCTTTTTATCAGCAGTATATACGACTACAATTTCAGGGTTCAGATTAGGCATTATACTACAAAGAAAATGAGTTGGCAGCAGTTATAAGGATGTTATATAATAATTTAAAATTAAATTTCAATTATAAAGTGAATTAAGGGGTTATGACAGTGTTAAAATTTTGAAAATATTAATTTTTTTTATTCACTTTTTTCACAGTTAATAGTCCGTAGAACATGGTCCTGAAAGCCGTTTTTTGCTAAAAAAATTTGCCTTGAAAATATCGACAAAAAACTGATAAATCTGTTTCAAGTAAATTTTTGAAAAATCGTTATTTTTAAATATTTTAATTAGGCCAAACTTGTGAAAAGGATTGTTCTACCGCACTTTTTACAGAGTTATTTCATGAGAAATGTTACTGAAAATACGACTTAAAAACCGTTTTACAAACCGTTTTTTTCTCATGAGTTATGAATTTATTTCCGTAAAATAAATAAAATCCGTAAAATAAATAAAATACGTAAAATTAATTTTTCTATGTGTGATTTTATGTTAGTAAACTGAATGTGTTAAAGTAAAGGAATTCAAAAAATTTGAATTTGCCACTCGAACAGGTTATACCTCACAGCGTCCGGTCGAGAATGAAGATTACTGTTTGATCGGTATAGTAGAATTTTCTGTAGAGCAGCAGAAAGCAGCCAAACAGCTGTTTTTCATCCAAGACACTAGATCAGTGCAGTTAGTCTGCTAGCTGCTGTAACAATGCTTATAACCTCAGTGGTGTTGTAAAAGTGCAAGAGCTTCTGCAGAATACAAAAATTTTTCAGATAAGTATTGGAAACTAATTAGTAATAATTGTGTTCATAATGACCTTTTTCTTTGTTGGTTTATTTTTTGCTTTTAGTTATACGGGTGCAATTCAGCAAGATGGGAGTTTATATTGACTGTCTGGAGTATTATTTTGCATACTTTCTAACAACTTGAAGTGTATTTAATAATGGTAAGTATTGCATGTAATTGTAATTCATAAATATAACTTGATTATGAATAGCTAACGATAATTTTTATTTTATTTCCAGCTTCTAAATGCTATTATCACACAGCATGATATGCGCATACCACCAAATATACTTTACTGTATGTATATTTGAGTACCAAAAGCAAATCAAGGTATACCACATAGTTTCTGTAAGTATAGCTGAGTTCATTTGTATGATTTACATTATAAACTTTAAATGCCTTTTACTCAAATTTAGTTTTTTCATGGTTTTCATGTACTTGCCGCAGCTTTCTGAAGGAACCGTAACATCAATCCGGATGAATCAAAGTGGAAAACCTTCCTTATGAGTACGGTCACAAACTGAGTGGAGCAGAATTGGCAAAAATAAGTTCAAAGTCAATGTTACGTATGTTTACATATGTAACATTCACTATAATTATTAATATTGTCAATATATGTTTAATTAATTATATTAATTTTGTGTTTTTCAGGAATCTGTTCCACTTAGTCTGAGACCAGACTCATAAGGAAGATTTGGCACTTTGATTCATCAGAATTGATGGTACCGCGGTTCCATCAGAACCATGCGGCAAGCAAATAAAAGTGATGAAAATCATGATTTTTGGTAAGCAATTCCTTTCATTGTTTTTAAATGTTACACTCACTTTTTGCATATTATTTATGCATAAAAGTGATGTATAATACTTGCATTTGAAAGCAAAAATATAGTTTTTAGAGCACCTATATATCTATTAATTTTTTACAACACTAACAATTTTTCGTTTTTTTTCAGGTTTTAACACTGTCATAACCCCTTAAAGCGTGAAAATTTTAAATTTTATTATTTAAATTGTATATATGAATATTTAAATGTATATATGTTTAAATATTATTTGTTTTAATATATATATATATATATATATATATATATATATATATATGGGTGGTTCTCTGACAAATCGACCGGTCGATTTTTTGACCCTATCGAAAAAAATTTTTAAAATGTTCCTAAGAGACACATGAGTATCCCTGAATTTTTTCAGATTTTTTGCATCAAGTATCTTCGAGTTACAGAGGGTCAAAGTTGATGAAATCACGTTTTTTTGCTTTTTCTGGCTACTTTCATTAATTTGTAGATCCTCAGGGAAGCATTTTTCACTATAGAGATATATAACATTTTTTTCTGCAAATTTTCTGAACTATTCAAAAAAAATATTTTTGATGTCGTATATATATGTTTTAAGAAAGTTATAAGTCATTTAATTCTTAAAATCAATTCTTTAGGAAAGTTCGATCATCCAGATCGTAACCAAAAAATTCATGAAGATACCTTATTTCAATTCAAAAAAGTCTGCGAAAGACCCAGAATGTCAGAGGCCTTGGTTTCTCTGTAAAAAATCATTATATCCGTTCATATATGAAAAAAATTTAGTTTTATTGCTATATAGAAGAATTTAACCAATTTTATCAATTACGTAAATTTTTTTATAATAATTTCAGTCATTAAAAAAATGATAAGGTTAGTGAAATGCTTCGATATAGCAATAAAACTAAATTTTTTTCATATATGAACGGATATAATGATTTTTTACAGAGAAACCAAGGCCTCTGACATTCTGGGTCTTTCGCATACTTTTTTGAATTGAAATAAGGTATCTTCATGAATTTTTTGGTTATGATCCGGATGATAGAACTTTCCTAAAACTTGATTTTAAGAATTAAATGACTTATAACTTTCTTAAAACATATATATACGACATCAAAAATATTTTTTTTGAATAGTTTAGAAAATTTGCAGAAAAAAATGTTATATATCTCTATAGTGAAAAATGCTTCCCTGAGGATCTACAAATTAATGAAAGTAGCCAGAAAAAGCAAAAAAACGTGATTTCATCAACTTTGACCCTCTGTAACTCGAAGATACTTGATGCAAAAAATCTGAAAAAATTCAGGGATACTCATGTGTCTCTTAGGAACATTTTAAAAATTTTTTTCGATAGGGTCAAAAAATCGACCGCTCGATTTGTCAGAGAACCACCCATATATATATATATATATATATATATATATGTATAAAAATTTTAATTTTATTAATTATCAAAATATGTTTCCAGAAGTAATATCATCTCATTCACTTATGATTTTTTTAATACTTTAATTTTTTAAGTTTTAGATTTCATTACATACAAAATGTTGACTGAAACGGAACAACAAATTGTTTTTAATAACCAGAATGACTTACACAATCAACAAATGTTAATAGATACACATATAGATAAATTTAATGAAATTGTGAAAAATCAAACATTGTTTTCTATGCAGACACCTTTACTAATACAAAGACCATACATTATACAAACAGTGCCAATTAATTCTGAGTATATTCAAATTCTTTTTTCTGGTAGTAATAAAAGAGGACATTGGAATTTTATTTGGTACAATAACAGGACTATTCAAGTTTAGGATAGTTGCAATAGTAAAATATTGTCAGATGATTGCAAAATTTATATAAATAGATTATTTCCTTATAATGCAAACATTAAAATTACGTTTGAAGAAGTACAATATCAACAAAATGCATATGATTGTGGAGTTTTTGCCATTGCATTTGCAACTGCAATTATTTTTAATACTTGTCCTTGTGGTTTGAATTTTAACATCAATGAAATAAGAAAACATTTAGTAAAAATTTATAAAACAAAATCTTTAGAAATGTTTCCTTTAGTAAGTAGCCATTACAATTTTATTTCGAGTTCTGTTCCATACAATCGGCATGTGCAGCATGCAAAAAATTTTGATTTGTTAGATTTTAATTGTCAAAAAATTAATATGGAATTACTCGAGTCACAAAAATTAAATATTTTTATAAAAGAACAAGGACAATTGCTGGAATCATTTAGTGAACAAAAAAAAATTACAGAAATGAAATCGTATGCAATGATGACAAAGTCTCAAAATAATAAAGCAACAAGTGAAAAATACAAGAATAAAATTAATGAATCATCTAAATCGCAGCAACATGCGAATCAAGAATACAATCTTAAAGGTAATGAAAGTATTTTGAAAAAAGTTAAACACATTTACTCTTATGATGCTGTAAAGGAAGACATTACAGAAATGAAATCGTATTCAATAGTGACAAAATCTCAGAATAATAATAAAAAAATTGAAAAAAAACAACAATAAAAAAATGAATCATCTAAATCAGAACAACCTGCAAATAAAAAATACAATCTAAAAGATAACGAAAGTACTTTGAAAAAAGTTCAACAAATTTGCTGTTATGATGCCGTTAAAAAAGACAAAAATAATAAGATTTGGCAAAAATCTAAACAAAATAATGAAAGTTCATTAAAAAATTCTAAACACCCACAGCAGTCAGCCGAGAAAGTTGTTCGAATATGTGTACAAAAAAGAAATGCACAATATTATCAGAAAAATAAAAACAAAATTTTAGACAAATCTAAGCAGTCTTACATACATCATTTTGTAAAGAAAAATGATGACTTGATTCAACGTGAAAAAAATAAAAATTATTATAACAAAAATAAGAAAAAAATCTTAGAGAACAGTAAAAAATCTTATACACATAAGCTCATTAAGAAAGGCGATAAATTAATAATGCAAGAAAAAAATAAAAATTATTATGAAAAACAAAAATTAACATCTGTTAATAATGACAACATTAAAGATAAATCAAGCTATAATATGAGATTATTACAAGAAGAAAATGATATTGTATACAATGACATTGCGAAACAATTCCAAAATCTGTAACTTAAAGACGTGTATATTAAATGCACAAAATTAAAAATGGAACAATTTCTACATTACAATATAACAAATTTTAAACATCAATCTAATAGAAAACGAAAAAATAACCGGTCAAATAAAGAAATTATTAAAACTAAAAGAAGAAAAATTGAATCTTGTGAAAATGGCAAACAAAAATATAAGATAAAAACTATAAGTAATAAATGTGCATTTATACCCATCACTGATATTCATGAAGCTTTAATACCAGAAAATAACGTTGGTAATTTAACTTTAAAATGTAAAAATTGTGATGCAAAACATTTTAGTTTTGAAAATGAAAACAATAATAAATTCTCTAACTGTTGTCATCAAGGCAAGGTAACTTTACCTGAAAAATATGAATATCCTAAATAAATAAAATATTTAATTGCAACAAATAAACAATTTAGAAATTATATAAGAATATATAATAACATGTTAGCATTCGCAAGTTTTGGCGTTAAATTTGACAAAATTTTCACTCCTGGTCCACAAGTTATCCGCATATGTGGACAAATATATCATGACGTTTACGCATTGCATCCACCAAAAAATACAACAAGAAAATATAGTCAAATGTATATTATCGACAATGAAGAAGCAAACAAATGTAGAATTGAAAATAATACCTTTCAATGTTCTGAAAAGATTTTAAGGAAATTAGAAAATTATTTAAGAAAAAATAATCCATATGCTGAAGCTTATAAAATGATGTATGAAGTGGAATTACAGGCAAATAATAAAGTTAATGTCAATAATACAAATATTCCAGAAGTAAAAATGCTGATAATAAGAAATAAAAATTTTGATAAAAATCGTTACAATATTGCTGCATGTAATGAAGTTGCTGTAGTATTTGAAGCGAATGATGGTGAACCACCAATAGACAGAGATGTCTGTATATATCCCAAATCGGAGACACCAATTAGAATGCCAATTATAAGTAAACATGTAGACCCAATGACATATCCCTTAATTTTTCCACAAGGTGGTTTTGGGTGGAACCCATACATGAAATTAAACAATAGCAACAAGAATATGTCCATGCTGCAATTCTACAACTACAAATTAAGTATAAGAAATTATTTTAGTCCATACATAAATTCTGGTAAACTATCCCAGCAATACATTGTTGACGCATGGGTTAAGGTGGAGAGTTCAAGATTATATTATGTTAAAAAAAAATCAGAAAAACCTGAGGACAGAATTATATCAAGGATTAATGGATCATATTGCAAATAAATATTGTAATAATATTGAGAATTTCTATATTGGAAAAATGTTTATTTTACCATCAAGTTGTACAGGAAGTCCTCGAGCTTTGCATCAAAAATTCATAGATTCAATGGTTCTTGTCCAAACTTATGAAAAACCAGACTTATTTATAACTATGACTTGTAATCCTAAATGGAAAGAAATTATTGATAATATTCAACATTGTGAAGTTCCTATGGATAGACCAGATATAGTAGTAAAAGTTTTTAATGAAAAAGTAAAACAACTTAAAAAAGACATTGTAAAAAATAACATTTTTGGAAATTGTATTGCATTTACATATGTCATAGAATTCCAAAAAAGAGGCTTACCTCATATACATATGTTGATTTTTTTGGATAAAAAGGATAAATTATATAATAATGATTTAATTGATGAACTAATTTCTGCAGAAATTCCTGATGAATCCAGAAATTCACGATTATATGCAATTGTTAAACAATTTATGATTCATGGTCCTTGTGGCGAATAAAATAAAAACTCTCCATGTATGGATTCAGAAACAAATACATGTACAAAAAAATTCCCAAAAAAATTTACGGAAAATACCGTAACTAACACTGGTTATCCTTTATATAAAAGAAGAAACGATAATAGAAATATTTATTATTCTTCGAAAAAATGTGCAGATAACAGATTCGTTGTACCTTACAATCCATATTTACTATTGTTATGTCCCACCTACTCTCTCACCTCATAGGTAGGACATGTATTTGAGAGAAGATAGACTTTTTAATTGTTTATTTCTAGCGTTATTGAGTTATTATGAGTGGCTGGGTTTAGACTCGTTACCCGCTCCGATATGTATTTTTAGTGTATTTATTTGACTTACCTTTTTCTGTTTCACTTGTCTTATTTTGCTGCGTCTGCTATCCTCGTCTTTTTCTCTCTGCTTGTTCGTCTTATTTGGATAATAGGTGATAGGTCATTGAAATGATGCACTCACAGTTTTCTTTTCGAGTATGATTGAAAATATATTTGCTTCTGAAATTCACAATTGAGTACTTGGAAGTACAATAAAAATCTCCGCAATTGACGAACCGCGAGGTACGGAGTTCGGACTTAAACACGAGACTAATTAAAATGAGGCCAATTCGACTCTTTTAAAGCCCGAATACGTTGACCAACTCCTAATGTGTAACGCTTAATAATCAGTTTTAAAGTATAACGATTGCCGAATAAGTAACACATGCTGACATGTGTTACAAAATTACAGCGCGCATTCAAAATATAACGTTTCGTAATTGACATCATCATTTGTGTTTTGAATTTTGAAAAAATAGTTTAAATTAATAAATAATAGATTTAAAAATAAATAACGTCGTAGGACGTTACACTATTAAAATATAATAGTCACATAAATGTTGAAGTTTGTTCAACCGTTATGTGTATAAAATATTTGTTTAAGTACTGTTATAAAGGACATGACTGCGCTTTTATTGAAATGAAGTTAAATAAAGAAGAAATTAGTAATAATGAAAACAACAATGGATTCGACGAACTTGAAATACAGTATGATGAAATCAAACAATACGTTAATACAAGATACGTTTGTCCTCCAGAAGCAATGCATCGTTTATTACAAGATAATATGAGTGAGTTGTCACATACCATTAATAAAATGCCTGTTCATGATAAGGATCAACAACAAATTTATTATGTAAAAAATGAAGAAATGAACGTGCTGAATAGGAATGTTGGAACAGAACTTACTGCTTGGTTTGAACTGAATCAAACAGAAATTCCGACACATTATTATTATTTGATAAAAATGCAAAAAAATGGAATAAACGTAAGCGATATACGAAACCAGTGTTAAGTAGGATGTATTTAGTAAATCCTAAACAAAAGGAAAAATTCTTTCTCCGATTATTATTATTACATGTTAAAGGAGCTACATCATATGAATATTTAAAATCATATAATGGAATAACATATTCAAGTTACTATGAAGTTTGCAAAGCAAGAAATTTAATAGCTACAGATGAAGAATGGGATAAATGTTTAGAAGAAGCATCACAGTATAAATTTCTAAAATGTATGCGTCAATTATTTGCTTACATTTGTGTATTTCACAATCCAATTAATGCACCAGAACTATTTGAAAAATATAAAACACAATTTTATCCACCAAAAATGTCTAAAGAAGTTGGCCTACAATATGCATTAAAAGTAATAGAAGACATTTTAATTTCTCATGGGTTTTCAACAAAAGATTTTTGCCTACCAGATGTCACTAATATAAATGAATTAGCTTACAATATTACTGATGATGACAACGACAGTCTCAATGTAA
Source organism: Philotrypesis tridentata (assembly GCA_018906965.1). Lineage (NCBI taxonomy): Eukaryota > Metazoa > Arthropoda > Insecta > Hymenoptera > Pteromalidae > Philotrypesis > Philotrypesis tridentata. Next base: position 113,799 of record JACCIB010000613.1, read on the forward strand.
ATAACACTGATTCATGTGCACATACAATTTCAACATTAACAGATGCACAACGAATTATTTCTAATATGATAATAAATTCTATTCATAAAAAATCAAATGATAATTGTACATTTATAGATGGTCCTGGAGGTACCGGTAAAAGTTATTTATTAAATACACTTATAACTTATTTAAAAATAAATAATATTAAATTTTTTACGGTTGCATGGACTGGAATTGCTGCTAATTTATTACAAGATGGAAAAACTGTGCATACAACATTCAAATTACCATTAAACGTTAATGAACAAAGTACGTGCAACATAACTGCAAATAGTATTATTGGCTGTGTAATGAAGGATGTTGAAATTATTATTTGGGATGAAATATCAATGACTTCCAAGTACGCATTTGAGGCAGTTGATCGAATGTTTAAAGATATTTGTAATAACAACAATATTTTTGGTAATAAAATCATCATTGTATCTGGAGATTTTCGACAAATATTACCAGTTGTTAGACAGTTGTAACACAAATAATTGAAAACTGTATAAAAAAGAGTGATTTATGGGACAGTTTTAAAATTGTAAGTTTAAAAGAAAATAAACGTATTATGGAATCAAATGCACATTTCAAAGAATGGCTTTTAAATGTAGGAGATGGAATGTTCGCAAATAATTTTGAAAAAGAAAATGCATTAATAAGTATACCCCAAGAAATGTTATCAAAAGAAAATATCATTAAAGAAATATACGGTACAATAATTGAACCAAGTAATGATGAATATTATGAAAATATTATATTGGCACCAAAAAACTCAGACGTTCTAGAAATAAATAATAAAATTTTAACACTTATCAAAGAAAAGGAACAGATGTTTTTAAGCTGCGATTCAGCCGAAGATTCTAATAATGAAGATTTAAACTCATTTTTACCAACAGAATTTTTAAACTCCTTAACTCCTAATGGCTTACCACCGCATAAACTTATATTAAAGAAAGGAGCTGTAGTCATGTTATTACGAAAATTGAATTTAAACGACGGACTTTGCAATGGTACAAGATTAATTATAAAACAA
>JACCIB010000614.1:0-114676 GCA_018906965.1 Philotrypesis tridentata
CGAGGCGTTGAGACTTATATCTCGAGCATGCGTTCCCTTGTGAAACAGATTCTGTGTTATTAAAAATACCACTATTCCCTTGTGATGCGAGCCTTTTGTAAAGAGATCCACGATGACGTGATTCGAAGCTTCGCGCATCAAGTCGTCGATTCTCAATAACTTTTTCAGATGCGGATCGTTTGAATAGTCCTCGGGATTTGGTAGGCCTTGGCGAAACTCTATAGTTTTACCATTATGAAAAAAAATTTTCGCTCTTGTAACCGTCTTGCCACTCTGCATAGTAGAACAAAATTCTATCAAATTTTACGTTGGCCATCTGATCGAGAAAATTTAAAAAACGTTTTATAAAAGAGGATTTTCCACAAGACGTTGGACCGCATATTATACTCGTCCAAGGATGAGACCAACGAGTATCCATGATTCTACCGCAACAGCGAAATTTAAACTAAATCAATTTTTCCGAATCAAGCATATTTAGTCGGCGGCGGCGGTGGCGGCGGCGGTACGGGGACAAGCTGCTGAGGTGGGCGTGGCGAGCGGGGCTTGTTTTGCTAGCGTCGAAATTTAAAAAAGGCTAGTAGCGGTCTGTTTTAAAGCTACGTTAGCCGCTAGTGGTGCTAGTGTCGAGCCACGTGCCTCACACCCCCCACTCTTTTAGCGGGGGTTGTAACTCAATATGACTGAGACGTTCTCATTAGCTTTCAGTTGTTTACTATAAGCAGCGCTGGCTACCCTCGACAGTTCCCCACCGCTCGTGAAAAAAATGGCTTCCGTCTCTCTTCTCGACATAGGTTATCGTAACATCGATACACTTTACATCAAGACAAGGATCTACGGCTTTCTTGTTTCAACACACCCTCGTCCTTTTACATGCAACTTATCGAAAAGGATGATAGGTACGCACGGCTAGAGGTTGATATGACAAACTTCTTCAACATTTTAACCATGTACTACTATTGCCCAGTTACGGGGATGTTACAAACAGAAGATACAGGTGATCCCCTCATAAAGAAATTATCAAGACATGAATTAAAGGTAAAAAATTAAAACTGCAACTTTTACGACAATTCATTATCGCGTGAAAAATAATTTTCATGTTTTTTTTACGTAGCCAAAGATGATGATTGCTTTACGAGTAGATGGAAAACCAGTGCGCTGCATAGTAAAACAAGATACACGCAAGTGTCTGGCTTTCGATACGGGAGAGCATTACGAGATCTCGAGTTTACACGAAACGATGGGGATATACGAACTTGAAGAAGACTTTCTGACACTGCCGCCCCGAGCCGTCTTGTGTGCTCTAGACTGTACTGGGCCCCATGCTGCGCACGGTGGGCATTGGACCGACACTGCGTGCAAGATATTCAAGTGCGTTACGGGCGGCTACAGTCTCCGTGGCATTTTCACTAATAAAGGCTTCTTACCGAATTCTGCCTACTTCTTGCTTGTCAGCATAGGTCTCTCTGCTGTGCACGTGAATCTGATCTTACCTGCTTTCAATGTCGCTGTGAACGACGCCCGAGGCCTTCGCCACCCAATTTTTACGCGCGACAAACCATTGAATACTGTAGATATTTTAGATGTAGAATATATGGAAGAGCAACAGCAACAACAACAAATTTATTAGTGTGTATATGTGTAAATGAATCAAAGGTAAATAGAAAAATATTATTTTTTAATAAAATGTATTTAGTAAATACATTTTTGTACATAAAAATAATTTGTATTAATCATCCATCTCAATATATGTAGTTTTAGATTCAAACGCTTTGTCTATCACAATGCTTTTTTTACTCTGCCTAACTATTTCGAAAATATCCATTACATCCTCAAACTTTAATTTTTTAACGAATCTAACAGACACCCACATTTAACCATTTACAAAACTAGGGCAATTAACAGTCATCCCAATTTTATCTGTTGGTTTTTTAGCATATTTTTTTAAATACTCTACAATCTCCTGAAAAGCTTGATCTATCCATTCGCTAGGTTCGACGTTAGGTGGTAGCGGTTTAAATTTAAACACTGTTATGCGGTCTTGCACCTTCACATCATCACTTTTCTGTATCACATAGTCATTGACAACGCGAATAGCGTTATTATCCGCATCGTCCGAAAAATAGTAAAATCAAAATACTCTTTTTTTATACAAATTTATTTCAGTACAAAATATATTTAAATCAAACATACAATTTTTACATTAAAAATAATTATACATAAAATTTATTTTTTTTTATAACCAAAAGGATAAGAACGCTTCGCAGATTTGAACCATCTCTTTCGCAAAACAATCGAACATTTTTTCTCTTCATTTTGTAACGGGGCAATTTGGCTTTGTCACGGCAACCACAGTATGTCGCCGCGTCACCGAGTCTTACCTTTAGCTTCTATACTGCTACCCCGACGTAGCTCCTCGGCAACCTGTGTACTAACGTTTACGCGGCCAAATGCAGCATGTACAAATGTGTGATGCGCCCGAGCATCACACTTACTGTGCAAAGAATAGTTCTTTCGGGTTCGGAAATCAAGAAGACGAAGCGATGATACGAGAAATAAATACTCGGTTATTTATGCTAAAGAAATGAGTCGGAGACTCGTATATTGTAAAATTAAGAAAGTAATATAATAATCCGCATAGACAGTCGCACGCGCAACAGCGGAGAGATTCTCGCACGCTCTCAATCAAGGAAGAGACGAGTATTCTGTGGTCGAGAATACTCGTCTGTCGGCGACCTTGTCGAGGAAATGTTCTTACGAGATTCGACTTACTATTAGCACGAGGTGTGCGTCGCTTCCTCGATACTACCACGAGCCGTCAACTCTCCTACGGGTATCTCGCTCGGGTGCTGTCGATTGGTACAGAGAAGGCGTCCCTTCTCCTGCAATCCGGGTGTTGAAGACGAACACAGCCCAGAGCTCCTCCGTGGACGAGTCGATCTACCTCGGGCACTAACGGTGGCCTCGCAAACGGTGTACCTAACGCACGAGGTACCTACCAGCACGGTCAAATCGAATCTGATCTATTCGGCGCGCGGGCCTTATCCTATTCTTCCCCCGCGCATCCCTCACCATAATACACGAACGAAGCTTGCTGCTACGTTCACATCGTGCGACATAACGAGCGCGCGCTGTTCGAATAGCGCGGTCTAATCTCTCGTTACAATTTACACATACAATTTCATGAATCGCCGTTCGTCGCAACGCATTGCTTTTTACTATCAATTGATTGTTTACATTATTAAAATTTTTCGCATTATAATTTTCGACCATTTGCACAACAGTATTAAAATTAATGATTTCGCTTGTCAGATAGTTTTGTCTGAAACCCTTAATTTTACATGTATCGTGAACCGAACCATCGGCTTTACGTACACGATACGCGTAAAATTTTGGGCCTCCCGGGACAAAGCATTCGATATAAGCCCCCGGGCCATAGTCTTCCAATTCGTTCGTAAGCTGACCAAGATACGGCCCCGTCGGAGGCTCGTACGACCCATCGCATTTAGTCGTATATATGATTGAATCGGTGTCATAATACAATACACGCGTTCCTAACTTGTATAGATACGAGTACAATGTTAATCGCACCTGCGCTGTAGTATACGCAGCAACGACTACGCTCGTGCATGGTGAGTTTGACTCCACCTCATCGATGTATTTCCAATTTATATAAAAAGCATTCTCACCTGCCCATTCGAGTGCCTCGACAACAATGTCGGGGTCGGTAAGAAATTTTGACAGTTCTTCACGCCCCCGAACTATACTAGTCTGAGACAGATTGCCTCTCTGACCGAATTTACCCCAAAGCGTATTTAAACAAAATTTTGCGACAGCGCGTAGCCCCGAATTTTTCTCTATTTTATTCAAATCTAATTTAATGCCCTCCTCGCGCTCGTAGTCGTCAACGTACTGCCTTTTGTTCGCATCGGTCACGACGTTCGCGGGGAAGCCCGAGCTCTCTTGTTTAGTTTTTAAAAACGTATTTATATAACCGGTAAATAAACCGCCAGTGCCTGTATCGCGGTTATACTGAGTGATGGAATACTGCCATATAACGCTTATATTCTTTAATACATAGCCATGTTCCAGCGCCTTTTTTATCTCAAGAGCGACCCACGTACCGCTCAAAATTCTATCCTTTTCGATTTCGTGGCAACACTCGCCTTGTCTCGACTCTACGCAGCACGAGTGGCAGAGGGGGAAGAGCAGGCGGTTGTGCATGCGGTACGGTAACAGCGGGTGGTATAGGTGCCGCGGCAGTAGGATCTCGCACTGTACGAGGCCTTCGACGTTTCGACAAAACGTTTCGAAATTTTCACCGGTGAGCTCGCGGCACATACTACCGATATATACTTTTGGATGCCCGACAGGATACACACCCGTCTTGCAGATGTACGGGTACAGAGAGCAAACGTCGACATATCGGATTTTCTCACCGGGATCTACTTTGTAAAGAGTCATCCCGGTAAAAAGCCGCCCGAGGATTCAACGAAACATTTTTTTGCGCGAGAGGGTGTCGTTTAATTAGTTTTTTAAAATATGGATTAACTACAATTGATTTTTCAAATTCACACTCCCACATCTCGATAAGTGTGTATCCGTACGATTTTATGCGGCGCGACATTATGACTGTGTTTTCGTATCGCTGCTCAAATGTTGTTTTATCAACGAGAGCTCGCGTACGCTCATTTTTAAAACACTTTGGGCAACCATGCTAGTAGCACCCATGAAATTGATAAACCACCCCTTTCGCGTTATCTACAGACAAAAAACCGTCGACGATTGGACCCTCGATTAAACGGTATTCTCGACTTCGCCCCGCGTGTACGATATCGCGACCGACTCTATGCTCTTCTCACAAAAGCCACTCTATACACTTTTGAGAGTGGTTGCCTGCTCGTAAATAACCCTGCGCAGGTACAAGGCCTATTGTGTCCCTCTCTATGTAATTCTTCCTATAGACACGAGAGCAGGCGCTTGCGAGTGTCACACTTTCTGCAAACTGATCGACATTTGCGACATTTAAAAAGATTTGACGAAATTTCATACAACCCTGGCGTAAGATGATGACGTTTTGCTGACAGTACTCGAGTAATTCTTTTTTTAAATCGAAAACAAAGTCTTCAGAAATCGAGGCATACTACTCGTAAAAGTTTGTGCGTTCTTGCAGCGTCATCGCGTCGGGGCTATAAGTTTCGGCCGGAGAATATACACCTTTATAATTTTCGTTTTCGACGGTATTAAAGCGATGCGGAAAATATCCTTTTTTCACACCTTCCGCGAGACCAAAAGTTTTGGGAAAAGATGCGAGTTTTGATGGTATATAACTGAAGGAATCTATGAAAATCGTTTTTCCTATCTGCATTCGTATTATGTTACGACCATTTAAAATAACTTCAGGATCTTTACCGTTATCTACTAAATACTTCATAATAAATTGCGGATCAAAGGCTTTGGCGTTATGCGCGATACAGATAAATGTAGAGAAACCGATTTTCTTTTTACGAACTACGAAATCAACAAAATGTGCCAGACATTCGGCGCCTGCATACACGTGCTCACGCACCCCACAAAATGCGCATAGCCGCATCGACTCGTCGGAGAAGCAAGCGTCGCAGCATACTTGCACAACGCACAAGATTGGTTTTAAAATTTTTACATTGCTGATCTCGTTTAGTTTTTCTTCGCGCGTTTCAAAATCGTAAAAAATAAAACAATTTTCGGGGTGAATTTTTGTATTTTTTCTAACTGTCACGGGCTGCATCATACACAGTACGGTCAACGAGTGGATGCTTCGACATATTTTACAAAAAAATTTACCGCATTCGTGTTTCCTTTTAAAATTGTTGACGAGGCGTTGGCATGTTTTACAAAAGAAATAATTCAAACATAAAGATCTACTCGAGTTTCCATTTGACCCCGTATATTTTTTATCACGAGCTAGAGAACCGATTTTACGATGATTTCTAAAACAGTCATCGTTGTAAAAACTACGAGCGCAATCGTTGCATCGTATATTTCGCTCGCCACCAACGCATCTTGGGGTAGTAAAACACGCATCGCATATGACATCGCATGCGTGTTGATGTATGCTTTTGTACGAAAAATTACATGGTTCGCAAAAAAATAATCCATTACGAACGCCTAATAAATTTAATACAAGTCGAAATGCTCCCGCTCGCGATATGCTATAATGTTGATAATTTTTTCAAACGGACCTTTTTGCGTGCCGTCGAAAAATAATGGTGTATCTTTTTTTCCGAAAGTTTCGTAAATGTAAACACGAATAGCTATCTTTTTCTTTTGAAAAAACTTTTGAAATTTTTCGAGTTCACAGAGTCCACATCCTCGATCTTGTGCGAGTTCAACACTCGATTTTATCATTAGTCGCGATGCGCGATATTTTTGATGCGTCAGTTTTTCTTTTATATCGCGCCATTCCTTAGCCCATTCGGGTGTCGCGTTTTTTCGAATAAATACTCCCCCACAAACCGACGCACGCGGTAGATACAAGTTGTCGTCGTTTTTTATGGACAAAATACTACGTTTATCTAGAAAATTTTCCACATTGCCTCTACTACCGCCTTTTCCCTCAAAATCGTCGAACCATTCGGTATTAAAATCATCAATCCACCCACTCGAAATCGCGACCGAATTCTCACTATACATACATGAATATTCTTTAGAATTATTTTTGAAAACTCTACCATTCTGAGATGACAGCCGGTCCGAGGATCGTTGCGAGGGCTGGCTGCGGGAGGTTGTTGACCTGCTACTGCTTCGGCCTCTTCCTACTTGGACCCGAGAGGCCCCCTGATGCGTCGAGTCCTGACTGGTGTAACTGCAGCCACTGCTACATATTTCTCTGTGCACATCCACATGCACCAACACTTTCGTACCGCATGCACTATTATTTTCTTCGCAATCTTCACTATTATTTTTTTGTTTTTTTGTTTTAGGCCTTTCAACAATGTCATCCTTGCTCTATGCTCGTGATCCAACATCTAAAATTAATATAAAATTAATTTAAGAATTACGACGATATATTTGAATTAAAATTACTAACAATTAAACCTCGGCCGGCCCTCGAAATGCCTCAAACGCTCTGTTCACATCATCTCCCGATGGTGGAAATGACTTTGGATCGTTGTAAAATTCTGTAATGATCCATTCAAATACACGTGTTGCTGTCGTCCGAGGAGCCGGTAGCCAAGGCGCAATTATAGTAAAACATCCATGTTAAAAATCTGCCTTAGAGAAAAAGATCTGAAACACTTGTCTCGGGCTTGGTTTAGAGTTCTTTACGCCACCCTGAAAACTTTGAGAAAAAATCGTGTATCGACGACTGAAATCCACCGAAAAAAATCTAGCTCGGAAAACGAACATACATCTAAATAGACTGTGCATCTCCTAAGAGACATTGCTTAAAAAACACATGTGGGTCGCCACACACGTGTGAGAATAAATCGGGCGAGTTATATGCGTGTGTGTATATGACTTGTGCAACGGTTGGAGGATGGGGGTGGGGCCAGATGTCGTGATTTAAAACAGAAACACGCTCAAGGGTTTTGCGCTTTCCTCGGGAAAAGTGTCAGTTTACAGCTAACCGTCGAAGCGATCTCATTAAAAAAGTATACACGCTTCTGGAGTGAATTAGTCATGGCGCAGGAAATGTTGAAAAGAAAGAACGATGATTTTGAAAACGATGATGGAAATAAGAAAATAACCATGGCACGTAATAGAGAAATAAAATCAGCGATAGTCGGATTGTTAACAACAGTGTATTCGTTAAATAAGTCTGGTTCAAAAATAATTAGTGTGAGCTTAGTGTACGATGAAGAAGATGATGTTTTCAAGCCATCGATTCAGTTAATAAACAATCAATTTTCTCATGGTTTTCCATTAAGTTCCGGAGCGTGGATGACTCTCATAGACAATCTTGAAAAGATTACCAAATATTTCGATTGTGTGTACGATTTACCGACCATCGCTTTGGACGCCGAGACAGAGTTGCGCTTCACAACCTCTTACGGCTTGAAATCAATTCTTTTCGCAAAAACGATCAACGAGTCGGAGAATAAGAGGAAAGATTTTTATTCGCCCGGCGTTGTTCTGCAGATGACGAGTTTTGAAGGTATCAAGAGGGCTGTTGTTTGTGTCGAGGAGCGTTTTCATCGTTTGGAACGCATCACCGATGCAGTGAACAAGTGCAAGGAGCACACCGCACTCGAAGTTTCCAACATTGCCACACCCGAGGAGTATTCCAACGACGAATTATTAACAGTCTGCATAGAAGAAAATACAGCTGATATTCGAGAAAAAGTTTCACAACGATTTTCAAAACCTATAGATATCTATTTTAAAAATGTTTACTTTGATATTTTTTATAAAGAATTGACGACTGTGTACATAAAAATTTTACAAAAATGTATATCAAAATTATCTGAAAAAATATGTAAAACGATTGTGAACTAAACAACACTTTTTTCTTGAATAAACGAAATTTTGTAAAAAAATATTCATTCTATTTCAATATTCACAACACCCAAGAATTTCCTCTCGTACATATTAGACAAATGCTCTCGTTTCTAATTTAAAATACATTTTCCAGCCACTTAAAGTATACCAGATACTCGCATCCGAGAGTTTTGTACGCGGGTTCAGGTCACGAGCTCCCCTCGGCAAGCTCCGCTCGCCTAGTTACGGGACTCATATATACATAGATATACTAGGGTATAACGCTCTCCCTGTATAGATATAGTCCAATGCTTTTCCCGGACTTTGAAAATTCTCACTTGTCGCGTGGCAGAAGACGCAGAGTGCATGCGTCGTTTATACCGTACCTCTCGGCTTTTTCCCGTTCCAGACCCCCCCCCCCCCCACTCTTTCTGTTTCGGGACTTTGAAAATTTTCAGTTGCGCTCTACTCTCTCTCCCTCTCTCAGCCGGCTGTCGAAAATTCTAGACGCATGCGCTCTTTGCTCTCTCGGGCCCCGGCTCTGTTTCCTTTCCAGACACCCCCACTCTCTCTGTTTCGGGGCTCGTGACTAGAGTAGATATCTGTATATATATATATATATATATATATATATGGGTGGTTCTCTGACAAATCGAGCGGTCGATTTTTTGACCCTATCGAAAAAAATTTTTAAAATGTTCCTAAGAGACACATGAGTATCCCTGAATTTTTTCAGATTTTTTGCATCAAGTATCTTCGAGTTACAGGGGGTCAAAGTTGATGCAATCACGTTTTTTTGCTTTTTCTGGCTACTTTCATTAATTTGTAGATCCTCAGGGAAGCATTTTTCACTATAGAGATATATAACATTTTTTTCTGCAAATTTTCTAAACTATTCAAAAAAAATATTTTTGATGTCGTATATATATGTTTTAAGAAAGTTATAAGTCATTTAAGTCTTAAAATCAAGTTTTAGGAAAGTTCGATCATCCGGATCATAACCAAAAAATTCATGAAGATACCTTATTTCAATTCAAAAAAGTCTGCGAAAGACCCAGAATGTCAGAGGCCTTGGTTTCTCTGTAAAAAATCATTATATCCGTTCATATATGAAAAAAATTTAGTTTTATTGCTATATAGAAGAATTTAACCAATTTTATCAATTACGTAAATTTTGTTATAATAATTTCAGTCATTAAAAAAATGATAATGTTAGTGAAATGCTTCGATATAGCAATAAAACTAAATTTTTTTCATATATGAACGGATATAATGATTTTTTACAGAGAAACCAAGGCCTCTGACATTCTGGGTCTTTCGCAGACTTTTTTGAATTGAAATAAGGTATCTTCATGAATTTTTTGGTTATGATCCGGATGATCGAACTTTCCTAAAACTTGATTTTAAGACTTAAATGACTTATAACTTTCTTAAAACATATATATACGACATCAAAAATATTTTTTTTGAATAGTTTAGAAAATTTGCAGAAAAAAATGTTATATATCTCTATAGTGAAAAATGCTTCCCTGAGGATCTACAAATTAATGAAAGTAGCCAGAAAAAGCAAAAAAACGTGATTTCATCAACTTTGACCCTCTGTAACTCGAAGATACTTGATGAAAAAAATCTGAAAAAATTCAGGGATACTCATGTGTCTCTTAGGAATATTTTAAAAATTTTTTTCGATAGGGTCAAAAAATCGACCGCTCGATTTATCAGAGAACCACCCATATATATATATATACATCTACGCCTCTTACCTCGCTACGCTCGGATGCTTACCTTATTGTGCCGGTTTGGACTTGTTGCGATTTTACAAGCGTGGCAACGGACTTAACGCAGACAGATGCTATAAAATAGTATGCGATACTCGCGTCCTAAGTGATTCTTCATGGCACGACTCCAACCTCACTCGCTACGCTCGTGCGCATATACACGTCGTGCCTAAAGAACAACTTATGCCACTTGTATCGTAATGTACTATACTAGAACGCAATTAGATAAGTGTGTATATATATATATATATATATATATATATATAGATAATTATTACTGCCTCAGGCGGGTTCTACCCCACCGTTTACCGACCACTGGTAAAGGTAGATTCCAACGGTAAAACAGGATTCCAGCAAATCCCCCTGACCCACTCGCTGTTTTATCGAGGACTAAGAAGGGTGTAAGATCATAATAGCGCGAAATTATATGAATAGACATGCAAAGTTTAATGGCGATTAACGTACATGCATTGTAGATAAAACAGTTGACTGTTTTCTTTTTTTATCGTTGCTAATATTTGGTGGAAAAATAATGTTTATATCGACCAAGCCCCATCGAGTTCCCCATGGCGTGATATTGGGAACATTGTTAGGCACGACCGCAACGCGGGAATGCCTTATAGTTTCACCATTGCAAAAATTGTAACCAGCCATATTTCAGCCAACTTTCAACCAATCGGGCTGAAAATTTACGAAAGTGCAGCTCTGATATATACAAAAAAATGTTTTTTTCATTTTTGCGATTACCGGCCAATTGTTCAAATGGGAGCTCTTTATGCTTAATTATACATATATTTTTAACCAAATTATTTTGGCACAAGCTTATCTCAATCAGATAAGTTATAATCAATCTAAATTTTTTTTGTAAACTCTACCTATGATAACAAAGTACCAGTATGAAATTGGGCTTGATATCATGTATACAAAAAATATGCGGGCATTTTATCGATTTTTCAAAAACATTTTTTGGCCATAACTCAAATTATAAGCATTTTATACAAAAAAGTTAAATAGAAATGTTGTAGATCTCCAAAGTGTACAACTTTTTTCTATTGACATGAAAACTCGAAAATGCTTAGAATTTAAATTAACAAACCAAAATCGAATTTTACATTAAATTAACATTGAAAAAAGCGGTTGTTTAGCCATAACTCAAATTATAATCATTTCACACAAAAAAGTTAAATAGAAAAGTTGTAGATAAAAAAAAATAAAACTTTTGCCTATTGACATCAACCCTCGAAAATGCTTGGAGTTCAAATGAACAAGCTAAAATCGAATTTTCACATGAAAATAATTCGTTTTTCATAATAAAACTTTTTCAGATACGTTTTACATAAAAACTTTCAACATAAAAGTTGTAGATATTTTAAAAATACAATTTTTGAGTATAATAATTATACGTTCAGACTGATTCAATATGTTGAAAACACCAAAACTGATTTTCTAAAGAAAAATTTCAGTTAGTCTTGATTATGTCTGCAAAATTAAGGAGTTATGACCGGGGTAAAACCTGAAAGAAAAGAAAAATTCTTAGTGCTGTAAAAAATTAACATGCATATGTGCTCTAAAAACTATATTTCCCCTTCAATATATACGTATTATACATCACTTTTATGCATTACAAATATGCATTAAGTGAGTCTAATCCTTGAATATAATGAAAGGTATTTACTTACCAAAAATCATGACCTTCGGAAACCTAATTCGAAGGATTCTTTAAAATTTCAGTCCAATTGGTCCACTCGTTGCTGAGAAAACCTGGGGTATGTGGAAAAATATCATGAAAAAACTAAACTGAGTAAAAGGCATTTTAAGTTTATGATGTAAATTGTATGAATAAACTCAGTGATACTTACAGAAACTATCCGACATACCTTGATTTGGTTTCAGTATTAAAATATACATGCAATAATGTATATTTGATGGTGCGCGTACATCATGATGGTTGATAATAGTATTTTAGAAGTTGAAAACAAAATAAAAATTATCATTACCAATTCATAGTCATATTAAACTAATGATTAAAGTGATTTGCAATACTTGCCGTTATTAAATACACTTTAAGTTCTTAGAAAACATGCAAAATTCCACTCCATACAGTCAATATAATGGTCCCATCTTGCTGTTTTGCGCCCGCATACCTAAAATCAACAAATAAACAAAGAAAAATTATTAGTTTTCAATACGCATCTGAATAATTGCTGTACTCTGTAAAAGCTGGAAGCTCTTGTATTAAAAGCACCATTGATGAGGTTATACATACTGGTAGTTGTTACAGCAGCTAGCAGACAAATTGCACTGTTATTATCTATATAGTGTCTTGCTAGTTGAATGAAAAACAGTTGTTTGGCTGCTTCACATAAAATTCTACTGCACCGATCATATAGTAATCTTCATTCCCGACCCGACGGTGTGGAACGCAACATGTTTGGTGGCGAATTCAAATTTGTTGAATGCCTTTACTTTATAGAGTTTCTTAGCAATTCAAGAAATTATATAACGTCACGTTTATAAAATTTTAGCCATTAAAAGACTTAACGGTGAACCAACAGAAACTCCGATCCCTAGAAAAGTACCAGAGGATGACTGGATGAGCACGAAGCACGAACGTAGGGGGATCGCGTGATCGCGAAGCGGGAACGTAGGGGGTTCAGGCGAGGGCGAAGCGTGAGCGTCGGTCGTGTCTGAAATACAAACCGAGAAGATTTGCTTCGCGTTGTGCATGCCTTGCATTGCTTCGCGATGCAAGGCGGCAAGCTACTGAGATCTGCAGGCCCGAAGGGCAGAAGGTCGAATGTGGCGCGCTAGTTTTAATCTGTTTTATCTACATTTCGAACGTTTAATCGAGGAGTGAGAAGGGTGTAAGTTTATAATAGCACAAAATTGTATGAATAGATATGCGAAGCTTAATTGCGATTACGTTTCGGTGATCATTGTCATTCTCTTCAGGCAAACTTTCAATTTTATTCAAGTAAATAAATAGATGAGCACAATAAAAATATTACAATATGTGACTAATGACGACTTACATGTAGAGGAGCACAACAGCCGATGGAATCGAACGTTCTTTTCCCATGCCAATCTAAGGTGGGGGAAGGAGGAGCGAGAAGCAAGGAGATGGACACTGTTATTGTTCCGGCTTCTGAGCTACTGTTTCGATAATAAGGAAATAATAGGTGCAGCCAGCGTTTTATAGTCAACTATAAACCGTTTTATTTTTCAAAGGTTGTAATAAGTTTGTGTACACGTTATTGAGTTTTTGTTTGCCTTCCATTTTATTGATACCATTATCCTGCATTTGAATATGTAACATTACTGAAACAAGCCTTTTGTTTAAATTACTTTCTTTATCTTTTACATCTATTAAGTTTATTGTAGATAAAACAGCTGACTGTTTTCTTTTTTTGTCGTTGTGAATATCTGGCAGATAAATAATAAAGAACATTTACGTTAGAAAAAATATTCTTTAGAAAACATAAATTAGAAAATATATATAATAATTAAATAATGTTATAAAATAGAAAAGTTTTTGTGGATTTTTTTCTGCTATATGATTTTCAAAAAATTCTTACGATACATAATTATTATAAAAATAATCAATACATATTTAAGATTAAGCAATTTTCTTACAATCTATCAAAAAATCCTTAAATACTAATAAAAATTATACTTGTATTATATCTAGGTAAAAGTGAATATAGGATTATATTTTAATAGTAGACTCAACTCAGTATATGCATAAACGATTAATAATTACATTACCATCGAATATAAAGCAATATTAAGATTGTATACAATACAGACTGACCATTGAATTCTTTTCGACTCGTCGAATGTAAAACGAATGATGGCTTACGACGGGTTAGAGCGCGCTTATACGTTCTTAGCCACTCTTCCGATTGTATAAAAGTATGCAAATGCTTTGTGGCAGCGTCTCTCCAATCCTCAACGCACAGCTACGTTTCCTACCCGGGCGTTAGCACGCTGCATCCTGTACAGTACATGTATAGAAAACTCGAAAAGAGACTATCGGTCTCTTTTCTATAGTAAAGCGAAGCGTGCTTTTTTCTCTTATGCTGCTGTGTATCATGCAAATATCTATCACTCTCTATGATAAAACCAATGCGACTTATAGGTAGCGAACCTTCTTCAGCTCGCTGCGCAGTGCATGTACACTGATAACAATAATTCTGTGCGCATCGTCTCTCCAATACTCAACGCAAAGTAGTGTCTCCTAGCCGGGGCGCCAGCTAAAGCACGCCACAACCCGCACAGTGTACGTATAGAAAACTTGAAAAGAGAGAATTGACCCTTTCCTATAGAAAAACGTATAGGAAGCGCGCCTTTTTCTCTTATACTTCTATGTAACACACAAATAGCTTTCACTCTCTATGGTTAAATCATTGCAACATATAGGTAGCGAACCTTCTTAAGCTCAGTGCGCAGTGAATTTACACATATAACTATACTCGTGTGTGCATCGTCTTTTCAATGCTCAACGCACGGTGGCGGCATCTCCTAGCCAAGGCGCCAGCAAGCAAAAGCTATGCTATTTATTTCCACACAGTATATATAGATAGGTAGATATATATATACTGAAAACATGAATTCTCATCGAAAAGCGTGCTCTCGCTAATCTAGCATATTTCTCTACATGACAGTCTCGCTTTCCAGGTAAAACGAGCATGAAACGTATAGGAAGCACATCTTTTACCATTGCGCGTATATGTAGTGATAAGTAAAATCCCTCTGCTCCAGTATGCGGAGCACCATCCCGGTATAAGCCGAAACGTAAATTTCTCGCTGTACTATGTGAGGGCCTGAAACTATACGCCTTTCGTGCTTTCTTACATCGTTAACACATGTTTGTCGAGATATAACAAATGAGCATCAAATCATATGTTTTTTCTATGCATTTAAAGTACATAAGGTGTGTATATATTAGAAACCCTAGCTATGGAGCTATACCACAGGAGAGCGATAAGCGGCATATATGCATTAACCTTTGCCATACAGCTTGAATTCGCTACACATAGCCAAAAATCCCCCCCCTCTCTCTCACCGTTTTTTTATATTTAAGCAAGCATATAAATGGAACGCTCTAGAGTTGATTTTTATCGTTCTTGCTGAACTTATGTGCAAAATTTCAGTAAACAATACATTTATAAATCAGGTGCATCATTATCATTAAGTCTCTGGAGGTGATGTCGGCGGCTCCTGCTCGGGGACGTGCCGGATCTGGCACTCAGGTCTAGCCCATTATGTCATTCCTCCTCTTCCTTCATCATTTACTGTTAAACATCCTAACGGACACCCCACCTAACCGAACCTAGTTTCGTATCTATAGCCCTTATCACGCTAAGCACTGACCGAAGCTCCTGCGTTCATGTAAATTCCGGATCGACGAAGGGTACCCCCCCCCCCCTCCCGTGCCTCGCGCCCGCAAAAGCCGGACATCTCCACACGAGGTGCAGCGTGGTCTCCTCCCTCCACCCGCACCATCTGCATCTTGCATCCCTCCTCCTGTGCATCTTCATCTTGTACAGGTGGTATCCCACCCGCCAGTGTCCGGTCAAGAACCTCACCGTCAGCCTGAGTTCGGTCTTACTTGACCTACTCAGGGCGTTCAACCATTCTTGGGGTGGTTCATCCCCCAGCATGCATTTCGCTTGTTGGGGTCCTGATGCCCCCTTCCATTTTCTCCCCAGCTCCTCCTGGAGCCACCTTTTTACCGCGCTGTCCACTGCGTAGGCAGGTACCGCCACCCTGCAGAGCTTAGCCCTTACCAGTCGAGAGCAAACCCCATATCCAGTTGAACACCGTCCAGGAGATACCGTGCTCCATCAGTCCCTTCGCCATAGCTTCCCTGGTAGTGTGGTTAAATGCACCATCTACGTCCAGGAAAGTCGCCAGTACTAGTCCTCTCCTTACCCCGCTTAGTGATCCGGGAAATGCTTCCTGAGCAGCTCAGAGAGAGCATCCTCCGCACTCTCCGCCCAACCATCTCCTACCTTGATTGTATCAGCCAAGGTGCCCTTGGGATGCTGGAGTATCTTGTACAGCCTGGCCGTATCCTTAAGGTCCGTCCACGCATTGCAGGACCTCCTTCACCCCGTGGTCCTGGCCTCCTCAATGGCCTTCCTGTATTCCCTGCATGCTAGTCTAAATCTATACATATCTTTCTCCGCTCTACTTCGCTTGGACCTATTACGGAGTCTTATTACGCCCTTACGAAGCTTCCGCAGCGACTTACTTCATTACGGGGCGCCCTTAGGTTCGACCCTTCTCCTAAGTTCACAATTTTCCTCATACGAGTTCAGGATAACTTCGGTTTCCCCCGTAAGTTGCCAACGTACTTTCGCCACAAATGTAGAACACAATCTGATTGTGACCCAACATCGTAACCTCTTCCGAAACCCTCCATCCCTCTATATTTGACCACAGAGATCTCGTTGCAAGAGTGATATCGATGACTTCCTCTCTTATCGAGTTCTCAGACGTTGGTTGTGTCCTACATTCATTACATCCATGCTCGCGGTTGCTAGAAACTCCAGCAGACCTTTTCCTCTATATACTATAGGATATTATTTTAAATGCAGCTACAATAACTCTTTATTAAAATATAGTTTTTATAGAAGTCCTGAAGTATCTAGGTGGTTTTCTGAAGAATTGAAAAAAAATAAGAACTAGTAATTAATCTATATAATAATCCTTAAAACTAATCTATAGTAATCTATAAAATAATTCCAGTTATATTTCATAATTTGAGTTTTGATGCGCATTTTACCATATCCGACGTTTCAAATCAGAACAAACTGATTTAATCTCTCTAACAAAAGAGAAATATAATATTTCTTTTACAAAGCATGTAGAAGATAGCTCAATAAAATTTAGATTTTTAGATTCATTCAGATTTATGCCTTCATCATTAAAAAAACTGATTTCATAACTAGAAGACTATAAAGTTATTAATAAAGAATTTAGTGACCTCAGTAGAGAACAAATTAATCTGTCAACAAGGAAAAGTATTTTACCCTACGAGTACATTAGCTTATGGGAAAAGTTAGAGGAATATAAATTGCCCGAAAAAAATTCATTTTTTAGTAAGTTCAGTGATTCACATATATCTAATGAGGATTATGAGCATGCTAAAAATGTATGGAAAACATTTAATGTGAAAACAATTGGTAAATACTCTGATCTCTATATGAAAACTGATGTCTTACTTCTAGCTGATCCTGCTCATTATTCTACTACTCCAGGCTTCTCTTGGGATGCAATGCCCAAACATACAGAAATAAAATTAAAACTCTTAACCGATATTGATATGATACTTTTTGTAGAGCGTGGAATAAGAAGCGGCTTAAGTCAATGCTCAAATCGTTATGCAGCATCGAATCTTAAGTACATGTTTGAAAAATATGATGAAAGTAAGGAAAATCAGTTTTTAATTTATTTAGATGCAAATAATTTATATGGACATGTTTTTCACAAAACCTTCCATTTGATGAATTTGAATGGCTTGAAAATTTAGATGATTTCAGTGTATGGAGTATTGATTCTAATGATTCCTACGGTTATATTCTCGAAGTTGATTTAGATTATCCAAGCAATATACACAATGATCATAACGATTTACCATTCTGTCCTGAACGTGCAACAACTACCAGGTTATAAGCAAGAAAAACTTTTGGTACTCTACGACCTACAAGAAATTATGTGATTCACTATGTTACTCTAAAACAAGTTCTCTCTAATGGCTTACAACTTCGTATGATTTATAGAGTTCTAAAATTCAAGCAATCACAATGGCTCAAATCATACATAAATTTAAACAATAGTCTGCGATCAATAGCAAAAAATGAATTTAAAAAAAATTTTTCAAATTAATGAGCAATGCAGTATTTGGTAAGACCATGGAAAATGTTAGAAAAAGAGTTTGAGTAAAGCTTATGAGTAAATATGAAGGAAGATATGGTGTTGAGGCTCAAATTTCAAGTCCAAACTTTCATAGCAGTGCCATATTTAATGAAAATTTAGTTGCTATATAAATGAATAAAACTGATATACTGATTAATAAGCCAATTTATGTTGGACTTACAGTTGTAGATCTTTCAAAGGCTCATATGTATGATTTTCATTATAACTATATGCGAAAAATGTATAAAAATAATTGTAAATTATTTTATACAGATACTGATAACCTCATATAATATTAAATTCAATGATTTTTATGAAGATGTGAAACAAAATATTGACAAGTTTGATCTGATTATCCTATGGAAATATAAATATATTGAGACGGCCAGACGCAGGAGCGAGCCAACCGATAGGCAAGCCGCCTGCGCGCACAGCGACGAAGCGAAAGAGCGCCGAGAAGGGGAAGGCTCCCCGCGGATATAAAAGGCCGAGCGCAGAGCAGCAGAGCCATTCACTCTCGGACTGTCTCTCCGAGGGGAAGATCCCCGGGTTCGCAACGGGTTCTTTCAGCAGTGAATGGCTTGCTCTCGGGCTGTCTCCCCGAGCTCTCAAGCAATTGGCTCCGCGGCTTAGGATAGCGAGCCTCCGACTCTACCGGTACGCTGAGAGCTTCCCCCTGTAAATTCATGTATTAATACCATTTCAAATATTTCTAATATAAAGTTATCATTTCTAAAATTTATTTATTTCCTTGCTACCCGCCATCAATACGTAGGGTAACCGTCGCGAGGAGCTGTCTCCTCCTTTAGCGATGCTGATCCCTCCCGCCAGAGGGTAAGCGTCAAGGGTAGCTATCTACTACCCTTGCGACGCAGATCCCCCTAGCTCAGCGTAGGGAAGGACCGTAGTGCCACTTCCCTGCCCACTGAGGTCGCGTGGCTGCGCCCCTAACACCTATACTAGCGGCACCCACCTAAGCCTCCCTCTGCACCTGTCCTGGCCCTCGGACAGGTGCAAAGAGGGAACACCCCGACTGCTCCACAATTACTCAAAAAGGTGTGAGCCAGCTCTACGGGGAATTCTCCTTTTCCCTTCTTTGCACCCCGCCCTCCTCGAGTCACGAACTCTATGATTAGCCCGGTCAGGGCTTTGGACCGTTTCAATATATTTAATATGTCACGTGTTAATAAAAAAGTTGTTGAACTAATGAAGGATAAGTGCAATGGACAGATTCTCATAGAATTCATTGGTTTGAGAAGGAAAATGTATAGTACACGTGTTAATCAGGATTGTATGAAAAAAATTAAGGGTATCAGGACTTCCGTTGTAAAAATCCATAGAATTTAATGACTACTTGGATTGCTTAAAAATTCATGCATTCAGAGTCGAGAGCAGTATACGATACGATCGATGCTTCACAAGGTTGAGACTGTGAGACAAAAGAAAGTTGCTCTTAACCCTTATGACGATAAGAATTTTCTTCAAGATAATAGCACTGATACGCTTACTTGGGGTCATTGTAAAATAAAATATGATTGGTAAGTTTTCAAATAAACTAAATATTTTTTATACATCCTTTAATTAGTGATCACTTAATGAGATTAGATGCGTTTAATTCAAGTAAAAAGTGTGTGCGATTTAAAGAAGAGTCGACAATTCATATTATACACACTTCGAGATTCGCTCATCATGAAGCTCGATGTGGAAAGTGGCAGCAGGCAGCACGAGATCGAGAACGTTTTAAGAGAAGAATTGATCAAACAAATGCTATTAAAATGCCTGTTCTATTGAAAAAATTCAGGGAAATAAAAAAATTAATGCAGTTTATTTGTATTTACATATCATTTTTATTTATCCAACTGCTGTGAGAATTATCAAAACCTAACTATTTCCCATAAATTCTACTACCACTTTTTATCAAAACTTTTTTAATTAAATAAATATTTAAATGTTTAGTCTTGAGAAGTTCTTCTTCATAGAATCCTCCAGCAATTGACTTGTCTTAATTCTTCAGATGAAGATAGGTGTAGGGTTTTGTATTTCAAAATTTTTGTTATTGTGAAGACTTCAGTTATCTAATTGAGAGTATAGCCTTTTTCAAAAATCCCCTTGATTCTGTTAACACGTAATTGATCTCCAATTTTAAATTTAGCGCGTTTAAAAAGCTCTTTAACTTTTTTATTCGATACTTCAACAGGCTTCATTTCTATTGTTCGATGACGACTATTATTATACTGCAAAGTTAAATCCTGTAAACTGTGTAGCCATTTGTATGTACCTTGCAGACTAAACATTAATTTTTGAAAATCTTTACTGTTAAATTCTTTTCCCCTATTTGTCTTAAATTCTTGGGTACTCTTTTGTGCAAACGTATGGATTTCGTAGCTTCAGCTATACATTTCCCAGGTTTATCGTTGACTGGTACAGTCCAAGCATACTTTGAAAATGTAGCAATTACTCTTAGTAAGTATTTAAAACCTTTTTTTGCTTGTCATATGGAATCATTTCAACAAGATCTGCCTGTCCAATTTCATCAGTATTTTTAAGGAGGAATGAGCGGCGGGGATAGTTACGCTTTGCAGGTTTATGAAATTCGTCCACTAATTTTACTTTCGTTTTTTGTCTACGTGTTTGTAGTTGTATACCTTCTCTTTTAAATCAGAGAGTATGTTAGTTATCTTGACAATTTCAGATTCAATGTTTTCAATTTTGTTGTTCAAAGCAATTTCGATTCTTCGGAAATCTTCAAGAAGTTTTTCTGTTTCGTTTTTTACCAATTTTTGCACAGACTTAAAATTTACAGCATCATTTTGTTCAGTAGCATTACCTACAGGTGGTACTCGTGATGGCTCTACTTGGACCAGCAGCTGACGTCCGAATACTTCAATACTCATTTTGATACTGAATTTATAATTCCAGCCTCACGAAGCTCATCGATAGTTACTTGTATTTCATTCACATGATTGTTATTCCCAACAGACGTTTCAGATATATGTAAACGTCTTAAGGGGTTATGACAGTGTTAAAATTTTGAAAATATTAATTTTTTTTTATTCACTTTTTTCACAATTAATAGTCCGTAGAATATGGTCCTGAAAGCCGTTTTTTGCTAAAAAAATTTCCCTTGAAAATATCGACAAAAAACTGATAAATCTGTTTCAAGTAAATTTTTGAAAAATCGTTATTTTTAAATATTTTAATTAGGCCAAACTTGTGAAAAGGATTGTTCTACCACACTTTTTACAGAGTTATTTCATGAGAAATCTTACTGAAAATACGACTTAAAAACCGTTTTACAAACCGTTTTTTTCTCATGAGTTATGAATTTATTTCCGTAAAATAAATAAAATCCGTAAAATTAATTTTTCTATGTGTGATTTTATGTTAGTAAACTCAATGTGTTAAAGTAAAGGCATTCAACAAATTTGAATTTGCCACTCGAACAGGTTGTATCTCACAGCGTCCGGTCGAGAATGAAGATTACTGTTTGATCGGTATAGTAGAATTTTCTGTAAAGCAGCAGAAAGCAGCCAAACAGCTATTTTTCATCCAAGACACTAGATCAGTGCAGTTAGTCTGCTAGCTGCTGTAACAATGCTTATAACCTCAGTGGTGTTGTAAAAGTGCAAGTGCTTCTGCAGAATACAAAAATTTTTCAGATAAGTATTGGAAACTAATTAATAATAATTGTGTTCATAATGACCTTTTTCTTTGTTGGTTTATTTTTTGCTTTTAGTTATACGGGTGCAATCCAGCAAGATGGAAGTTTATATTGACTGTCTGGAGTATTATTTTGCATACTTTTTAACAACTTGAAGTGTATTTAATAATAGTAAGTATTGCATGTAATTGTAATTCATAAACATAACTTGATTGTGAATAGCTAACGATAATTTTTATTTTATTTCCAGCTTCTAAATGCTATTATCACACAGCATGATATGCGCATACCACCAAATATACTTTATTGTATATAAAGTCATAACCCTTGAGAAAAAAACGGTTTGTAAAACGGTTTTTAAGTCGTATGTTCAGTAAGATTTCTTATGAAATTATTCTGTAAAAAGTGTGGTAGAACAATCCTTTCTACAAGTTTCGCCTAATTAAAATATTTAAAAATCACGATTTTTCAAAAATTTACTTGAAACAGATTTATCAGTTTTTTGTCGATATCTTCCAGGCAAATTTTTTTATCAAAAAACGGCTTTGAGGTCCATATTCTATGGACTACTAACTGTGAAAAAAGTGAATAAAAAAAAATGGATATTTTCAAAATTTTAACACTGTCATAACCCCTTAAACGATCTACAAGCTAGTTTGCATCATCCCAGTAGCGATAATCTGAGTGAGTGTATCTAGGAATGATTTTGTATGAACCCATTCCAATTTTAGCTTTTTAAAGCTTTAGAATTTTACTTACATAATTCACATATTTCTTTCTAGCTCTTTCACGAATACTTTCATCTGCTTTATAGTACTTTTTGTGAGCATTTGTATCCTTTAAAATCTTAGCATAATTATTTTTATCATCATCAGTGATTAGTGTAACATTAGGTCCCTTTTTAAATAATAAGCTTGCTAGTCCTAGAGTTTTAGCATACTCTTTATTACCAATTGTAAATTTATTTGATTCAAAGGTTATTGAAGTGTCTCCAATCCTTAGTGAATCATCTCGCATTTTTCGCACTCCGTGTATTGTATCTAAAGATTTTATGTCCCCGCTAAGAAACATTTTCACATTTTCATCAACGTTATAAACTGCTTTTTCATCCGCACTTATGATAATTTTTTCCAGCTCATCTGTCGAATATTCAAGAGCAGACTCAAAAGCTGATTCATGAAAATCATTATCTTCATTATCATTATTATTATCATCACTGTTTCAAGTACTCCGCTCAAATTTTTTAATTCATCTTCTTTTTTCTTACTTCTTTTTTAACTGGTGTAGACATTAATATTATTTCTTGTTTTATTCTATTTTCAGTGGTATTAACAAGTTTTTCCAATGGTTTCACAATTGGCTGGAACGAGTCACTAACATTTTTTCCACTTCCAATTTATGCAATTTTAATGAATCTTACTTTCTTTTCACAGCGTTTCGAGCTTAAACTATTTAAAGTATGTGAAGGTCAAAATCCATTTTTCAAGTACTATAGACTCCTATTAGTCTAGCTTATCAAGGGTATTTTCTCCGTTGCGCAGATTCAACAAAATTCTACGATATTTGAAAAGATGAATTTTGGCCTTCGACGACAAGCTGTACCTAGTATATAGTACAGATAAAAATTTTTTAAATGGAATTTTAAAGTATGTAACATTATACAAGACATTTTTTTATAGTGTAAAGTTAACGAAAAATTAAAAATCAATTTATTAATTACTTAAAATTTATAGTTTTATCCGTCCCCTCATATAAATTAAAAGAATACATGGAGTTATGCATGCAATTGTGAATGTATGGAAAAAAATCAAGCCTTACGTTATTACCCGTAAAAAGATAAAATTTTGTTAAACTCAGTTTTATGCTGAAATAAATGTTTTATTTACCTTTAAACAAAATTGTAATAATTATTACCTTCCATTTCCTCCTACAAAAAAAAGAATGCCACCATTATTTTTATTTTATTTCGGCACATAAAATAAACAAAAATTATCATTCTAAGTATAAGAGAACCCGAGATATTTCAAAATTTTCAGGAGATCGCGATTTGAAGTCGTCCGATCGAATTTTCTCTCTCGAAAATCTGTATCCCCACTACCGCGACCAACGGCTGCGGCGGCGCGCACCGCTGTACCTTTCGCATGTTAATAACTGAATAGTTACACTTGCCATCGGTAAAAGAAAAACGGCGATATCTATAAAATATTTGCTGCTATTATATACCGTAGACTTTTAAACTTCGAATCTCGGCTTCTACAATAGTTAGTACAATAAACTCATGCTTAAACATTGTGGATTTTGAAGACCTTTCTAGTGGTATTTTTAGATTTTCAATAAGTTTGTTTTTCGCGACGTAGCAAACTTAGTTAACAATCGAAAAAAATTTTTTTTTATTTTATGTGCTCCTGTGTTTTATAAATAAATATTTTTGTAATATTCATGTTGTGTATTGTTGTTAAGGCTTGCGACAATGCGTCCAAGAATTGTTTTTAATTTCAAGATTCCGATTGATCATACATATAAACGATAAAGTAAACTTGCTTTTTCTAAATTATGATTAAGATTGATATTAAACACAGTAATCTATTAATTGAAAAAACACGCTTATTATTTTTTGTGTTTTGCACATCTTCGACGACTTTTAGCGTAATTTTAAAATTATCGTTATCGGATTTCTTCTACTTTGCAGCAAATTTCATAACGAATAAGTTTATTTTAGTGGTATTTTTGCGTAAAACTATTACTTTTTGAAATTACAAGCAAAGATTGTAGCACGTTTTTGTTAATGACTTTTGAAGCACAACTTTCTGGACCGGCGCATACTTAGTACTTATAATTTAGTCTATTTCGAATCGAATTGGCTGGTTTCCGCGTTGTTAGCATCAACATCCCCATAAAAAGGTAATCTAACTGGGTCACTGTAAAAATGTTTCAAATTTATATCGTTTTGGCGAAAAATTATCAACGAGTTGACATTGTCACGCACTAAATATTTTAGTACTTGTGCATACAATTGACATAAGTAAAAAGAATCTATATTTCTATATCTGCCCATGCAGTAAAAAGCTTTTACGTTGTCTTGTTTTTCACATACAATGTCATCAAATACGAAAATTGAATTTGGTCGAGCCTCATCGGGTGATACAACAAGATCATGTTCACCAAATGGAAAGTATTCAATACCTTCGAAAGGTTCCACGAGTTTTTCCAAATTTATATTTTGATTGATTTAAAAATTTTGAGTAAACGTAAATATTTTCAAATTTCAGACCGTTAGGATGAATGAGTAAAGATAAAAGAGCGTTCAATTTTCCACAATTTGATGGTCCACAAAATACTGCTCTTATACTATTTGATAATAATTTTCCGTAACGATTTTATAAATTTTTCTGATGCTGCTGTGTTAAAAGATCGAAATTGATTACTCGTAGCTTTGCAGACTGTTTTTTCAGATTCATTGTGTTTCACAAAACAGACTAATTCGAAACAGTATAAATATGTGATATTTATACTTTTTTACAGTCAGTTTTGCACGAGCTTGTTTGGAGATAGCATAGCGGGAACGCGTATGAGAGAGAGAATGAGATCGAGATAGAGAATGCAGGAGTGGGGGTACCGCAATGAGCCTTGAGTGTTATTGGCCTAAAGTGGAGGGCTGCAGCTCCGTCCAAAGTGGATACAACGAGTAATTTAAGACAAGAACAAAATGTAATAAAGCGTAGCCAGACACATGTATAAGCGAACAACAGCCAGATAGCGTAGATTAGTAAGTTCGAATTTTGCGCGCGTGAACTAGTTATTAATAAGAGAGCACGTGGATGTAGTGTGATATATTGTATGATCACGTGTGTGGCCACGACTGGCCATAGCAAAAGTTATAGAGGAAATTGTAGCAACAAGTAGCAGTCAGTATCCCATGGATAGTGTTAGCAGCAGTTATTTCTCTACGTTCTCAAACGCACACGCATCCTCTCCACTAACCTTTGTAAATGATGAGAGCTAGAGTCGCGAAAGTTTGCGCCGCGCGAAATTACAGAGCACGAGACATCACAGTACGTGAGGACGAGCAGTGTAGAAATACAGCCAGGTATAAGGAATAAATTACTTTGGAGTGCGTGCTCGCGAGTATTCAGTCGGTCGACAGGCGACAGCTGACCATTCATTTCCCTGCGCGTCCTCCACGTTGTTTCGAGTAGCTCAATAAATTCCAGACAGTTTTTAATATAAAAGCAATATTCTCATTTCTTGCGTGCGATCTCCTTTGCCTTCGATTTTTCGCGGATTCACAGCTGCGAGCCGTTTCATGCCACACTGAGCAGCCGGCAAGGAAGACTACGAACTGGGCATCCACCAATAATTTCTCGTTTATTTAAATACAGTTCGTGGCACGGCAGCCCTATAACCGGGTATCTTATGTTGTGTGAGCCCCAAGAAAGCCCAAATAAATCACAACGTTACATTGACGCCCAATGTGCGGCAGAAATAGAGGAAAGGAGAACGCGATCGCGCAACTTAGCCATCTTAGCACACGTGGTTAGGGAAGGCGGCCATCTTGGAAGACGCCACGTGCGACTGAGTGCAGATTTTTCGACTAAGTTAAACCGAAAGGCGAAATCGAGTTCAGGACAGTGAAAATTAAATTTTTTTCTATACATGAAAAATTCACAAAGTACTAAACCACAAAATTTTTATGCCGACAGTGAATATATGTGCCAGCAAAGCGAATTCATTTCACGCGTTTAGCAAGGCACGCAATTACCTTCGCGCATTTATCCCAGTCTGAAATTTTTTCCCCGTAAACAGGCGTATTAGCGTACAGTGCATCGCGAAAAATATCAGCTGGAAAGCATAAATTATTTTCCCGTTTTCACACAAAAATTTTTTATGGAGAAAAATTCACACGCTGCTCAAAAACAAATTATGGAATTTTTTTTCTTTCCCCTTCAAGTGCCCCGCAGGAGAAAAGAAGTACTATAGGCTCATTTCCGTAAATAGTTGTATGCTAATAAATATTTTTTTATAAATTGGTTTATGTCCATGGTTACCCAAAATTTGCCAACCTGCCAACAGCACCTCTTGACGGTTATACGACACAGAACATTTATTTCCCCCGTACAAACAGCCAGTCACGAAATTTTCTAACGAATTATTTTCTTTACATTTTACTGCCAGACTAGGGATTACAGGAAGATTACAACCAAAAAAATTTATCGGCTCTTTTATGCTCGTTAGCGTTACACGCTTGTACGCGTAATCCTACTGTTACATTCATTCTGTTTCCTGGCTGCGACGATTATAACTTCAATGGTGTTGTTAAAGTGCAAGAATTTCTAGAGAGTACAGCAATTATTCGGAATAGTTACAAAATTATTCAGATAAGTATTATAAACTAATGAGTAATAAGTATCCGTAAAGAGTAGTAAGATATGCTATTATCGCTTGAACTCGGTATGTTTAAATGAAAACCAGCCATGCTACATCATGCCGATATAGTGACGGAAGGAGCGTTTAAACTTGTTGCGCGGGCTCTCGGTCTTGCCTCATAGTAAGAGAATAGTGCCAGCTCTTGGAATTGTATGTTTGCCGTTTACTTTCGGTCTTCGCATTGACGCGATGTCAGTATCAAAAGAATATGGTTATCTGAATTAGTTTGCGTTTGTATATGTAATTGGTCTGGTATAAAAGGCAATGTATGCGCAGATTAGACTTAGTCGATTGTTGAGACCCTCCGGTGTCGCATTAAGGGGTTATGTCTGAGTTAAAATTTTAAAAAATCAAAAATTTTTTTATTTGATTTTTTTAAGGTAAATTTACTGTAGAATGAGCTGCCTTAGTCCTTTTTGCCCGAAAGAATTCCGTTACAAAGTTATAGGCAAAATACCAAAAAAATACAACTTTTCAATATTGCGTATTATTCATATTTTGTTTTATAGCGCTTTTGATTATTCAAAAAATTGCGTTTTTATAGAAAATGTAACATTCAATTTGTTCACAAATTCCTTTTGAAAGCGCAATTTTATTTAAAAAAAAGCACAAATTATTTACGAAATCATTATATACTGTAATAGCTAATTTTTATGAAATCGTAGATTTTTTTTTATTTTGAATGTTCAAAATAAAATAAATTTAGAATTTAAATTTAGTCTTGTAATTTTTAATCAAACTTATAAAGGGGTAAAAAAACATACATGCAAATTTAAATTACCGCCTAAAAACATGGCACCTTACAGCATATGGAACAGGAAATCACTGTTTTACCGGCCTAGTCGAGTTTGCATTTAGACATCAGCTGTTTCATCTGCTATCTGTAGTTTAGTGAAGCTGGATGTTGTGCTGTTGTGATAACTTGTGAGTCTCACTAGTGTTCAACTTTAGATAAGTGTTTTGTACAATAAACAACATATTATTTGTGAAGAATCTGTTCTTTGTGTGTGTATTCATTGTTTCAGGTATATGGGCTATAAATATCATGTGCACGAGAAGATGCCTGTTTGTCAGATGGTCTCAAAGTCTACAGTAATTACTAATGATCCTATAAAGTAATGGGTAAGCAATGACAAAATTTATATTCATCTAAAAAATGCTGACTGAATGCATATTAAAAACTTACATTTCAATTTCAGCTTTCGATACTAGTATATCTACATGTACAGCACCCGGGTTTTCATACATGGCTTAATATATACGTATCTTATGCCAAAATATAAGAAAAATATGCCAAGTAGTTCATGTAAGTACTACCAGTTAAATATACATAACTGTTTTGATAAACTTTAAATGCATTTTTCTCAGTCTTGACATTTTTATGATTTTAGGTCCTTTACCGCAGGATATCTCAGCATCCAGATGATGAATTGACACCAGACAGGATGTAAAATCTTCTGAATATGTTTCTTCACTGCTTGATGATTATATCAGTAATTATAGTGAATATTACATATATTCACATACGCAACATTGACTTTTACCTTGTATTAGTCAATTCTGCTCCGTTCAAGCAGTGAAGAAACATATTAAGAAGATTTTCCATCCTGTCTGGTGTCAATTCATCATCTGAATGCTGAGTTATCCTGTGGCAAAGGGAAAAAAGTGCTGAAAATTAGTGATTCATACATGTAATTGTTTACAATGTAAGTATAGATTGTGACGTTATGCTTTTTCCCGTCCCTGGGGAGGCTTAGCACAACGTAGTTGACACCTATGCAGGTTTATCGCGAGCCCGTATTTAATAATTATTGTTGGACGCCCGAACTCGCGATCTTCAACACTTGTCTGCCGGCTTGAGACTCTCTTACACTCTAGGTCACGGGGGAGAGGTGCAGGGAGAATGGTACGCAAAATAAGACACGCGACTTTAATAAAATTAACCACTTAGTAATTTATTAATAATAAAAATCAAATCAATATTAAGTCTCTCGCGGACGCGTGCTTGTCCTCGGGCGAGCTCACCGTCTATAGCGCGGGCTGGCTTTAGGTAATGGACTCGCGGCGGGGAGGTATATCACAACACTCCTACCTGTCTCTAATCCTTTTGCTCGACTTCCTCGCGTTCTGGTGGTGCCTCGTGCCCTGTGGAAGCGCACGCGAAAGAAACTTATATTTGCTCGGAAAAATGCACACGGAGGGTAAATGCTCGGGTCGCTCTGGTCGTCGCCTTGGAAAATACTCGTTGCTCGCTCGTGGTGTCTCGATACTCCGGATCCTCGTTCGATACTGACGATATTCGCACGTCCGGCAACTACGCCGGTTCGCGGCGTCTCTCCCTCTCTCACTCGCACTCACGCATTTCCCCTAGATCGCTCTCTCGCGCCTATCGCATTTTTCCACGCTTTCGCACCATATATGCCATATCGCACTCTCGCGCCCTCTTTTTCAACTCTCATAATTGCGCGCGATTTTTGAAAGACGCTTACACGCATGTCTGGCTATATCAATCACATCTACACATTTTCGCACGGTTACATACTTCGGCACGCTTACATTTTATTCCCCGCTCGCACGCGCGCTGTGGATTGAGCCGTAGCCCTCCACCTTTTCCCAATAGCATACAGCGCATACGCGTTGCCTCCACTCTCTCTTTTGTCTGTCTCTAACGCATTCATCCGCTCGCTATCCATCCTTCTCGCACTCATGCTACAGTCAGTTGCTCGCCAACATGGCGGCCGCCGCTCGCGCGCGTACGCCTCGTGGCTCGCATGCCTCGTATCTCTTGTCTCTCTCGCTCTCGTTGCTCCAGCGCTGCGCCGTCCGTCCCTCTCTCTCTCTCTCTCGCCTTGGCTGCCGCGCGCTGCTACGCGCTGTGCTTCCCCCTCTCTCTCGCTCTCGCCTCGTGCTGCTGCTGCTCGGCGGCGGCTGCTCTCGGCGCCGCGCTGTCCTCTTGGCTCTACAGCTGACTGCTCGCTTGCTGCTGAAAGCACCACCGAGTATAAGAGTCTGTTATCTTAACTGGGTGGTGTCCAGGCGAGCAGCCCTCGACGGGATCCCCGTCACAAGATATATAATTTTTTTAAATAGTTGCAAATATGTTTAATACCTACATTTTAAGAAGGAGAAAGATTTTTTTTATACTATTAATAAATAATTTTTTTCAGCCTATTACTTATTAATGTCTTTTTTACAGGTTTAACTCAGGCATACCCCCTTAACATCTCGCGGCACCGGTAGTGATTGTTCTACGACATTGGTCATTGTCTTTGTAAGACTTTTGAATTAAATTATTTTAAAGTTATATTTTATTGTATTAATTTTAGAATATATTTTAATTTAGCTAGTGCTTGGTCTAACATCTACGGCCGGCATATTGGCGATTTAAAATTAGTTTGAAGAGTGTTTAAGGTAAAATTGTGATTTTGAAGTAATTTGTATTTAACTTAGAATTTATTATATAAAATAGTAAATTTTTTGTGTTGGGTTGTAGCCCTGAGGAAGAACCGCAACGGTTCGAAACGTTGGCGACTGATTAATAAACAATTTTGTTTAGCTCGTAAAGATGCATCGTCATTTTTTCATTTAAATTATCCGTAAAGAGCTTTTTCTTTATTTATTGCTTGCTTTTAGGTGTACGGGTGGACACAGCAAGATGGAACTTTTATACTAATAATTTGGAGTATCATTTTGCATACTTTTAAACAGCTCAAAGTTTATTTCATAATAGTAAGTAGCGCAAACAATCGTAATCATTAATAAACTTTGACTATCAATTGGTAATAATAATTCTTATTTTATTTTCAGCTACAAA
This sequence comes from Philotrypesis tridentata, assembly GCA_018906965.1. Taxonomy (NCBI): domain Eukaryota; kingdom Metazoa; phylum Arthropoda; class Insecta; order Hymenoptera; family Pteromalidae; genus Philotrypesis; species Philotrypesis tridentata. The sequence goes on from JACCIB010000614.1 coordinate 31,058, forward strand.
ATTCGGATCATCAAATCTAATTGATTTTATGTATATTTGAACATCAAAACCAAATCGAAGCATGCCAGATATTTCCTGTAAATATTGCTGGGTTTATTCATATGATTTATATTATAAATTTCAAATGCCTTTTTCTCAACTTTGTAACGTGGAATTTGCTGCCCGCACAGAAGGTCTTAGTTAGTGTACAAAATTAATTTATATATCGCGGCCGACTCTTTCTCTGACGTAGAGTACATAAAAATGGTGAAAAGCCTTTTTTCGAATCTCCCAAATGACCTGATTATCAGTGCTATAGACCAACGTTGGAGACACTTGTCCTGTCTAAATTCCATTTCAAAGCAAGAATTTTTAGAAAAAAAAATAAATAAAAAGAGAAAGTCTATTTTGAACCATGACAAAACTGATAGGAATCATAATTGAACTGAAAATTGTTGTGTACTAATTGAACGTATAGATTTTGCAAGCACAAATAAGGAAAATTTTGATAATCAAAAAAATAAAAGGCAAATAAAAACTTTGAAGTAAAATATAAAGAGATAATCACGTACTGAAGAAAAAAATGTGAAATAAATAAGAGAAGAAGAGAAGCAGAAGCTTTAAAACCTGAAACACTATCACATGAAACATTGGAAAATATTAATAATAATAAAGTTTTAAAGCAAAAAATGAATAGAGAATTACCTACTGAAGAAGAAAACTATCAAATAAACACGAAAAGAAGAGAAGCAAAAGCTTTAAAACGTCAAACATTGTCAAATGAAACATTAAAAAATATCGAGAACAAAAAAGTATTAAAGCAAAAGATAAAGAGACAACCATGTACAGAAGCAGAAAAATGTGACATAAATATGAAAAGAAAAGAAACAGTAGCTTTAAAATAATTTGCTTGCATTTGCCAGTTTTGGAGCACAATTTGATGCATTATTTAGCAAGGAACCTCAAGTAATTCGAACATGTGAACAAATTTATGATAATGTTTATCGATTACATCCTAAAGAAAATGTTGATAGAAAATTTGGCCAATTATATATTTTTCATAATGAAATGGCAATACAATCTCAATATAAAAATATTTTATGTTCACTACATTTGCTGAAAGAATTACATAATTTTTTACGAGATAATAACATATATACAAGTTCATATAAAATGATGTATGAAGTTAAAAAAGAAGAATAAAAGCGTTAAAAAAATAGCAAATCAGTAAACGATGTAATGAAATTAGAATGTTTATAACTCGTAATTCTAATCTTGATAAAAATATTTATAATGAAGCAAGGTGTAAGGAAGTTGCAGTCATTTATTTTGGTGAAGATGGTCAACCTCCAACAGATCGAGATATTTGCATATACTGAAGAAAGATAGAACCCACACGAATTCCCTATATTAGTAAACATGTTTAGCCCATGACATATCCAATCATGTTTCCAATTGGCGGTATTGTATGGATGTCTAAAATGAAAAACACTTATAATAAAAAAAAAATTTCAATATTGAAGTTTTATAATTACCAATTTAGTATTAGGGACGATTTTAATTCTTTTTTTAATTTAGGAAAACTTACACAACAATATGTTGCTGATGCTTATATCAAAGTTTATACCGGGGTCAGTGGTCGGCTGAGTCGAACATGTGTGGGGGCGACATTAGAAAAAGTTTGAATTCTCAGTTTTCAAATCAATAATTTTTAAACAAGGATCATTTTTAATGCACACACGTTCGCGCGTGAAGGTCCCTAATACTTACAAAACTTGAATCACAAAAATCGGAGCATTTTTACTTTTATTAATTAAAAATCCTTCAAAGTGACAATTATCAAACTAGACTCATTATCTCAAGTAGTTACCATCCGATTTTTGTCATTCGAGTTCTGTTGAAATTAGTCTTTTCTGTAGAATTATATATTTGATCATAAAATATTTATTTAGCAAATTTTTAGCTATGCGAATGCAGCATCTTTTTCTACAAAACACATGGGTTGCACACGCTCAGCTCCAAGATCACCGTTCACCCCCATACATTTTTTAACCATAGTCTTTGGTCGTTTTCTACCTGGTAATTGTCCCGAATCAGCCGAATACCAACTCTCGACCCCGCAAAAAAAGGGTGAATTAGTCCCGAAGACTTCCAAAATTTTCAAAGACTTCCAAAGCAAATCTCAGAGTGATCTGAGATAATACTTAAATTAAAAAAGACATACTTAAATTAAAAGTATTCATTAGTAATAAAAAAAGCAAAAAATTGAATATACGTTAATACTCACAAGGATATACATTCCAATTTTGTATAGTATACATTACTTTTTAACTGTCACACACTATAAAAAATATTATTATGAATTCAAATAAATTGAAATTGGTGTGCAGAATTAAATTAAAAAATTGCTTATTCATGTGTAAATGTACTTTTTAGTATTCTGAAATGAAATCTGAAATGGAAGCAATTTCACAAAGCATGACCCTGATATGATTTTGTTGATTTTATCATAAGCTTTCACTTTAATGCTTATATGTGGGAAACAAAGATGTCAATGCGAAGATAACCATATGCCTCGTTTCCAACAAGGTCTGTGAGAAACATAATGGGTCTAGTGTCCGAGTCGATGGCGGCGTACGTACTGATGTACCTGATACTTACCATCGTGGTGCTACCGCCATCCTTGATCAATAAACTCAGCGATACTTTCAGAAACTATCAAGTGGTACGGTAGCGCTACGATGGCAAGTGTAAGGTACGTCAGTACGTACACCGCCGTCGGGCTCTAGCTAGACCCTATATACTTCTCATAGCCCTTGTTGGAAGCAAGGCATAGGGTTATCTTCGCATTGACAGCTTTGTTTCTCACATAGAACTATCTAAATAAAAGCTTTCGACAAAACTAACAAAATTACATCAGGGACATATTTTTTGAAATTGCTTCTATCAATAGATATTGTTAAGTGGAAGTTCAGGCTCCTCAATTCTTGTCGAGGGAGAAAACTGAACAATTAATATGATTCCGGTGACGAAGACTTACTTGTACGTACTTCCTTTCATGTATTTAGATAATCATGCATCAATATAGAGATACTTATATTATACACGTTGCACAAATGTAGACGATGTTTCACGATATTATTAGCCTAGACGTTACATCGCTGTATACAAATATTGACAAGACATTCGTCATGCCAAGCATTGAAAGAAGGTATGCGCAGATAGCGAAAAAATCGGACATCCTGCTCGACGAAATTTTAAATGCTTGTGATTTGCTTATGTAGAATACGTATTTCCAGTTCAATGATAAATTTTATATATAACTTTTTGGCACATCGATGGGTCACCGATCTCGAGATTAATTGCTGATATAGTCATGGATGATCTCGAGACAGAATGTACTTCAAAATTGTCTTATACCCGTATTTTTTTCCATTACGTAGATGATATTATTACTTGTATTCCAAAAAACAAAGCAGAAAAAACACTGGAAATATTCAATTTATATAATAGCATATTACACTTTACTCGTGAAATGGAAGTGGATAACTCCATAAGCTTCTTAGATGTGTCATTAATAAACAAGGCAGGAAGAAGAAAAACAGATTGATACACGAAACTAACATTCTCTAGTATATTCTTACATTTTTTATCTCAGATCTCAGAAGAACACAAAAAGTCAAAAGATAGTGTCATTTCTGAGCACAGTAATAAATATAATCATTGCTTCAATTTGAAAAAAGTTGTTATTAAAGACAGAGAAAAAAATCTGAATAAAAGATTAATCTCAAGGGAAGGCTATCGGTTACTTCCTCACTGCCGAAACAGTAGCCGACAAAGCCATATCAATAATAGTGCATCGGTCGGCTTCTGAAATTCGGCAATGCTCTGAAATTTCAGGAGAACTTTTTGCCAAAGCGCAGCCAGAAATTGCCTCGACCAGGAGACGACGTTTTCGGCCGAGAGCAGCTTCTGTCTGCTTTGGCGAATATCTTTTTCGAATTTCGACTTTTCGAAGGCAAGTGCTCCGAAATTTAACGCGAACTTTTTACTAAGACGCAGCACGAGGTTGCCTCGGCCAAAAGACGACGCAGCTTATGTCTACGTTGGCTAGTGTCTCCTTCAAATTTCGGTGCTTTTCCAAAGGAAATTCTCCGAAATTTCAGAAGAACTTTTCGTCAAAGTGCAGCACGAGGCTGCACTTAAAAGTAGCTTGTGCCTCCGTCGGCGAGTGTCTCCTTCAAATTTCGGAGCTGTGGGACGCGTACTTCATTAACTCTGATATCACTATAACTATCACCGATTTTCACTTTCTATTTTCGGTCTGATAAGTAGCTAGCTAAGAGTTTATATGTTTGTCCTTTTATTCCAACATTATACAATTTTTTTCGCGGTTGACGGTATCGAAAGCAAGATCAACAAAGGCAACAACTATTGGCTTGCTCTTGTCTAATTTATTATATAGTGCCTCTGTTATATAACTGAGTGCATCAGTTGTACCTTTCTTTTTGACAAATCTATACTGATTACTCGTTAAGATATTATTTTTTAAGATAAAACTCTGTAGGCCTTTTACATATAATTTTTCGAATATCTTCGCCACATAGGAAACAAGGAAGATGGGTCTATAATTACTTATATACACTTGATTACCTGCCTTGTAGATGGGAATTAGATACAGTGTTTATAACTTTCGTATTAATATGACCACAACCACCATTTTTCAAGGGCATTTTATTTGTTTTATTTCTAAGCTATATACAGATTTTAAAAATATAGAATTTTGATTCATAGGCGGTAATTCAACTTGTTTGTTTTTAGGGGAGGTGATTTTGTTACTCAGAGTTTTCGGTACACTAAAAAAATATGAGTTTATTGCATTGGCGATATCTCTACGGTTATCTGTAAGGTTGCCATTTTCTAATCTAATTTTATTAGTATTATTATTCTTTACGTTGGTTTTGCCCAGTGTATTGTTATGAATTTCCATAGCAATTTAGCATTCCCCTGACAATTAACGACTTTGTTTTTATCATAATTGTTTTTTGCCATTTTAATAATTTTATTTATATTCTTAGTATATATTTTATAATTATTTTTAAGTATTTTATTGTCAGGATTTGTTTTTATTACTTCAATGCTTTGGTATTCCATGTTTTGCTAGCATTTGATTTAGCTTGCATATTTTTTGGTAAAAATTTTACTTTATCTATACAATCTTGAATTTCTTGTATCAGAGTGTGTAACGTGGAATTTACCCGCCCGCACGGGGATTCCAGTTAGTGTACAATCAATTTATTTATGCACGACTGACTCCTTTTCTCAGTTCGTAAAGTTTTTGAAAAGGTGGAAAGCGGGAATGTGGTAGCAATTGTGTGAACAGAAATTAACACAAATAATTAATATATGATATTCGAGGATATATCGATGGCTGAGATTAAAAACTTGCTTATTCAGAGTCCGGTCCGAGCACCCGCTTATTCAAAGTCCGATCCGAGAACCTGCTTATTCAAAGTCCGATCGAAGAACCTGCTTATTCAAAGTCCGATCGAAGAACCTGCTTATTCAAAGTCCGGTCCGAGAGCCTGCTTATTCAAAGTCCGGTTCAAGAACCAGCTTAATCATACTCAAGCTTTTGCCTTCAAATTTTGTAGTGGCAGCCCTGCAAAAATTGAAAACTCTGTTTTACGGTGAAAGTGAGCAGTAGAAAAATCGGGAAAAATACTTGAAAAATTGGAAAAATCTAATTAAAGGAGAAAAAAAATTTATAAAAATCGCGTAAAATTAGAGACAATTCTATTTTACGGCGGAAATGAACAGTAAAAAAATCGGGAAACATTCGTAAAAATCGTAAAAAATCAGAACTAATTAAAGGGGAAAAAAAATTTATAAAAGTCGGATAAAATTAGAGAAATACAAATTCTGACTGCTCTTGCGCCAGTATACGCCTGGGCTTTCTAATAGGCGTCATTTAAATCTATTTATGCCGGAGACGCTGCTTTTTCTTCAGAGCAAAGACCGCGAAGCCGAGGCGATTGAAGCCCTTGCATGATTTCGCCACAAGAGCCTACAGGTACCCTGGTAGAATCGAATCCTAGATAATACACAGGTTTTCTTTGGAAGTTTTTGGAGGAAAATGAAACGCTTTCTAACCTATTTAGTAGGTGGTTTCTAGATACCATTATTAAGACCTACTTACCGAGCATTTTCTGTCTAAGAAACATGGCGAGATATGAAAACATAGATACATGTAGAGTCTAGTAAAACTGCTTACGAAATTGCTGGTTTTTAGGTATTAATAATGAGATCGTCGCTCCTAACGAAGAGTAGTGTAACTCAAATCCCTTACGAAGACCAATTCACCTCATATCTGATATGCACTAGTTGAAATGTTGCAGCAAAGAGTAGTGCAGTTCAATCGACTCTCTTTTTGCTATCCGATTTGTGCAGCGAAGACTACTACAGTTCATTATTTTGCAGCGAAGACTGGTGCAGTTCAAAATTGTGCAGAGAAGAGTAGTTGAGTTCAATCGACCCTCTGCGACTAACCATTAATTTGTTTTTAAAATAAAGAAGAAACAAGATAAAACCCCCCTCAATTAATTAATTAATTAGTCAATATTTAATAGTAAATTCCACGCTAAAATTCGGCATTTTCTTTAAGTGTTTGCTCGAAAACGAAACAAAATTATGAAAAATGTCAAGAATATTTTTAGTCTTAGAATTTTCTTTAAATTATATTTTTATGAAGCCGTATACGCTATTTTTAATAAATTCAATAACCTTATTGCTTTTTGAGGTTAGAAAAAGACTGTGTGTCTATATATATATATATATATAATCATGAAGATAGATTTTTTCAGTGCAAAAGTATCTATATATATATATATATATATATATATATATATAGATACTTTTGCACTGAAAAAATCTATCTTCATGATTTTTTGGTTACCGAACTCCGGATCGCTTTTGAGTTTCATTGATTTTAAAGATAAAAATATCCGTAAGGGACTTATAACATATATATCTAGGCCATTCAAGATACTTTTTTTAAAAAGCTGAGCAATTTCCTAGACAAAACCGCTTCACCAAGGAACTTAATTAAAATAGGCAAAAGATTGAGAAAATTCTTAAAATGCTAACTTTGACCCTCTGTAACTCAAAGAGACAGGCCGAAAAAATCTGAAAAAATTTAGGGATATTCATGAGATTGTAAGCAACATTTGAAAAATTTTTTCGAGGTGGTCAAAATTGAGCGCACGATGTGTCAGAGATTCGCCCATATATATATATATATATATATATGGGTGGTTCTTTGTGAAATTGAGAGGGTGAAATTTAATTTTTTTTTAATCATATGAAATCTCTTCTACTCGATGAAATACACCTCCTAGGATTTTGTTTAGATTTCTTGCATTGATTATCTTTGAGTTACAGGGGGTCAAAGTTGGTAAAAACAAATTTTTTCCATTTTTTGCTGATTTTCAAAAATTCAGAGCTCCTCAGGGAAGCATTTTCCAATGTAACACTTTTTTTTAGAAATTTTTGTCTAGTTTAAAAAAAAAATACTTTAAAAGTCATATGTATGTATGTTACAATTATGTTATAATACATTTATGCCTTAACAGTAGCAAAAGTGAAAGTTTGCACCTGACTACGCCTACCAAAAAATTTAAGAAGATACCCTTCTTTAGTACAAAAGTGTCTGTTAAACTCCCAGACCAATAGGAGCGCTCGCTGTCCGGCGTCTCGGAAGCGCCAAAGTGCAAGGGAAGCGGCGAGTGCGCGAGTCGGCACTCTGCTGCCCCCCGGCCGTTCCAGCTCAGACGTCTCTGCAGCCAGCTCCCGAAGGATTTCCATTTCTTTACCTGTGTTAACTATATTTGCGTACTTATACTTGTGTGCTTTCTCCAAGGATACTGTTGGTGGACATCAGGAAGTGAGGAGAAGGACGGTGAGACATTCCGTTGTTAAACTAAGTTTCCCTCGCGGGTCCTAGCGCGCAGTTCCACGCGTGGCTTCGGGTACGCGAAGCCTTTGTCTCGCGAACGCGTATTCATCAGCGAGCGCGGCTACCTCGGTTATCTGTGGATGTCTCTTTTTCGTTAAGTGCGGTTATTTCATAGTGCGAATCAGTGCGTGAACGGTGTGTACGTTGTGTTATCTTCTACGCGAATATCTTCGGCGAAGGGCTATCTCGACGTCCCGGCGCGAGCGAACAGCTATCTTGCGTGCGTGTTCCTTTCGCGGAAGGTTGTCTAGTTCGGCTAACGCGGACCAAGAGGGCTATCTGCGTAGCTAAGAGATCCGTGGTTATCTGGTTATCGTCTATAGTGAATGGGTAGAGCGTCTCGGTTATAAGTCGGCTAGGACAAAAGGGTCTCATTTGACATCGCGGTACTGTGTCTCGGTAGTACGCCAGCGAGGACAAGGGGGCTCGCTCGGTGTCGTGTTATTAGATTACGGCGAAGCGTGTCGTAAGTCGTCGAACGCGGACAGGCCCTCGGCCACACGTAGGTTACACGGGCGCGATCTACTAAGTGTGGGAGATCGCGTCCATAGGTTTAAGGTGTGACAGAAGAGTCGGCGGACAGTGAGTGATTGCGGGCAAGTGGGCAGAGTGAGCGTGACCTTGAGACGCGCGAGAGTCCGGTTATCTTTATCAGTGAATAACTACGCGGTGTAGTAGCGAATTGCGATTTTAGTAGCGTGCGGAATAAATTAATGTAGTAAACGTAAACGTAGTGACACGTCGAGTAACTTGCAAACTTGTGTGCGGATATCTTCGGGCTGACTTTGTCGTTGTGTAAATAGTTTTAGTTGATGTTAATAAATGGTGCACTAAATAAAGATAGACGAGTGGTATTTTCCTTCCGAACCACCCTCTCTCCTTTACCGTGAAGCGGCGCTGAGCTGGTCAGCTGGGCAAATCCGCCTGTCTCCCCGGGTTCGGTAAAAGAGTCGCAAGATTCTGACACTTTAATATTTTCATGACTCTGACATTTAATATGTTTCAGCAGCTTTGATCCTTTGGATTAAGATAAAAAAGTTTGTAGAGATAGCTTTCTTAATACAAGCATATCTGGATAAGTCCCAATAAGTGAACTAAAGTTTAAAACCACTTAAATCAAAATATCACTTGTCAAAACCAAAAAATTAGATTTTCTATCTGCAAAAAATTTATTTTAATAGTGAAAAGAATTATAAGACAAAAAGTATTCTTGAGACTTTTCTTAATTTCGCTTCGTTTCTAAGCTAAAAATCGATGAAAATGAAGAATTTTAATAATAAATTTGAATAGTAAATTCGACATTTTCATCGATTTTTAGCTTGGAATCGAAGCGAAATTAAGAAAAATCTAAAGAGTACTTTTTGTTTCAGAATTTTTACACAATTTAAATATATTTTTACCAGATAGGAAATCCAATTTTTTGGTTTTGACAAGTATTATTTTGATTTTTAACTCATTAGAGTTTTATACTTAAAAAAGGTATCTTCATGAATTTTTTGCTAGTCGTAGTTCGAAGCAAACTTTCACTTTTACTACTGTTAAAGCATAAATGTCTTATAACATATATTTAGAAATCTACGGAGAGTTGGAAATTTTTTGGCCGAAATGTGGGAAGTGCGTAAATTTGAGGGTACAAAACTGAACTTGGTTTTTTATACTCATTAGAATATACAAAAAAAGAAAACTGACCGAAATACATCAGCACCCTATGCCAATAAAAAGTTTTAGGCCAAAATAAAAAAAAATACTTAAATTATTGTACTTTTTTTCATTCTCCTATAAGTTTAAGAGCAGACCGCATATTAAATGAAATTCGCAATGAATTTAAATAAAGTACTTGAAAAGACCTTACATTTGGAAATAAATTTGTCTAAATCGGATGCACTGGTAAAAAGTTTGGCACGTTTGAAAACGACGAACTTGGATGCAGGGTTTAACGAAATCAGTCGATTTTACCTTTTTTTCTCAAAATCCTTCTAACTTTTGATCCAAGCATCCGTTTGCGTCTTTCAATACGTCAAATAAAATATCTTTGTTTGTCCTTTTAAATACTTAAAGCGTTTTTTTTCGCTTATGATGAGCTATATATGTACAATATACATATATGTATGCTTTACCAATAGATCGTTTTTCAAAGCATGTCTATAGCACACTAGATAATAAATTTTAAACTTAGTTCATTAAAATAAAACTAGAAGAAAAGAACTTCAATTGCAGCTTTAAACTTTGAGAACGCACGACTGGATCAAAAGTTAGTTGCATTTGAAGAAAAGGAAAAATCTCTGGATTTTCGAAAATCGAGTGAATTAATGGAAAAAAGCAAAATTTGATTTTTTTTTCAAATCCTCGTATTTTCCGATCTAATCAACTATTTTCAAATGGTAATAGTTCAAATTAAAGCTCTTATCTTCTACTTCTTTTCTAATGTATCTGAATTTTAATGTTCTTATGCGATAAGCTGTATATATACTTCTCAAAATCAGTAAAAAACGATCAACTTGACAATCATATATTTAGTTCATTGGATAAGAGACTTTGAATTCTGTTGCACTAGAACGAAATTAGAAAAAGAGAGCTTTAATTTGAGGTAAGTATTAAACTTCAAAAACGATTAGTTTTTGTGTTAAGTCCTGACTACTTCAATTTAATGCCTATAGTCAGGAATACTTTTTAAAATGTCTTGGGTTTGGAAATACATAGCTCAAGAAAATAATTAAATCTTACCTGCTCTTATTATTTGAAGAAAATCGTTGAGATGACAGCAATCCAATATTTATTCAGGATTTGAAATTAAAAACACAGCAATATAATACACAACTTTTAACTTTATTTCTAGCACTATAAAATAATTAAGTAAGCAAATCAAAATCTCGCAATAAATAAATTAAAAACTCCGCCAATTTTCGGACCGGCGTGGACGGAGTCGATACAAAATCTTGACTGCGTAATTGAGGGCATTGCGTCTCTTTTAAGCACTAAACTTAATTTACAAATTTACAACTTTATTGAATATTAATTATTAAACATTTCGAAATCCTACATACAATATTGCAGTTCTTCCAAAAGTATAATGCTTAGTCTGCGTTTCGTAAGCTCAGCGTGAGCTGATTTCTTACTTTTGAAAGTGTGATAATCAACGAAACTCATGAAATTGACATAATCGATGTTGTAATTCGAAATTTTGTAATGCTAGTGTTTAAAAATCATCGTGTATTCATCTGATTAACATTTCGCTAAAATAGTAAAAAGAGGATTAAAAAAAAACAAAGTCGTAAGACGTTACATTTGAATGAAAAAGAAAACGATTATTTTAAAAACGAAAAATTCTTCTCAATTTTTATCCAGTTATACATTTTCAATGTTTAATACTATAAATTAAAGCTCGTTTCTTTCACTTTCTTTTTAATATATCAAAATTAAAAGTCTCTTATCTGTTGAATTATATACATGCTTGTCAGGTGGATAATTTTTTACTGATATTCAGAAGCATATATATAGCTTATCGCATAAGAAACTTAAATTCAGATACACTAAAAAAACGTACAAGATAAAAGTTTTAATTTGAGCTATTAAACTTTGAAAATGGTCGGTTGGATCGGACATTTCGAGGATTTTAAGAAAGGCAAATTTCGTGTCTTGTCCATAAAAGCATTAGATTTTGGAAAATTTAGAGGTTTTTCTCTTTATTCAAATACTTGAAACTTTGGATCCAGTCATGAGTTTTCAAAGTTTACTAGCTTGAATCAAAACTTTTTTCTTTTACTTTTATCTCTAAGTTGAAAATTGATTGCGTAGTGTAGAGACATATATATTCTTTCAAAAATCGATCCATTTGTAAAGCATATATATAGTGTAACGTGGAATTTTCCCGCCCGCACGGGAATTCCAGTTATTTACAAAGTATTTATTTGACACACGGCTTTCTTCTTTTTCCCTGGCTCGTGGTATCCCTGCAATGGATGGAAAGCGGGAGATGTCGTGGCAATCGGGTGAAAATGGTTGAACACAAATAAATTGGTTAATGAAGTACGGATATATTCTATTTTTGTTATACAATCAGTTCTTTTGGCAAACAAATTCGGACTCGAAATAATATCATGGGCACGCGGCCAAATTACTAAATCCAAGGCTGCTCCATAGTGCTAAATAGAAAAAGGGCCGCGAAATTTCCTCTACGTTTGATTGTAATTGAACAAAAGGGAAAACCGCCATCCGCTGAAACGCGCGAAATATTCCACTACCGAACGCGGCACGTATTCCTCGGTAAATATAAGTTTTCCTCTATATGTTATCCCGTATATTAAATATCAATCCAAACTCTCACCAAAAATCCTCTATAAATACTCCACAAAACTCCAACGAAAACTCCTCGTCAGCTCTGCGACTCGAAACTTCTTCAAAATACACCCTAAAATGGCGACCAAGAAAACTGCAATTTACTGCGGATAGAATTGCTCTAGGAAAGCTCCAGGAACGGAATCAGAGTGCGGACTATCACCAAGGCGTCCGCCGACAGAGTGACGCGGTCGACGCTTCGTCCGAGGAAAGATGCCGCGTTTTTCCCACCCGGCCTCCTTCTTCACGGAAGCGTCGATCTGATCACCGAATTTTCCAATTGGTCCTTTATCTGAAATAAATCCTCTATTGGCCATTAATAGACCACCACTAATTTATTCCTCTATCCGTGATTTTCTCCAGCGCCCTCTTTTCCAAATCCAATTTTATCATTGGTTAGAAAATCAATTAACGTCCTCTATGTATTTCCTCAAAATGCAAATTCGCGCCCCCTTTGTGGATATCCATCAATCAATCAATCATGTCGATATCCATCCGGTGGCTCCACCTATAGATAATCTGTAATCCGCGCGATATTTGAAAAGCCCCTATCATCCTCGAAGATTCCTAGCCCGTATATTCCTCTATACATCTCTATGACGTCCGCAAGTCAACATAAAGTCAACTCTGAGCGCTCCAAACGCCGTCAACTTCGCGCCACTATATTCATCTCTCTCTCTCTCTCTCTCTCTCTCTCTCTCTCTCTCTCAAGCACACACTCGATTCCCACTCTCGCCAAATGTCTCTCTCCCGCTCGCACCGACTCTCTCTCCCTCTCTCTCGCTCACGCTCACACTCGCGCTCTCCCCTCTACACACCGCCGCATGCATGTAACCGCGTGCGCGCGGCCGCCGGCTCGCTTCCTGCCATGCCCCCTCCCGAGCGCCGACGCGCTGCGCAGGTCTGACTCGAGAGCTCACATCCTGCGCTCCGCACGCGGTCGGTCAGAGGCAACTCCTGCGAGCGCCACCGAGCGCTGGCTCCGCTCCAGGAGCTGTCAACTCGCCGAGAGTAAGTCAGCTGGCCGTGCAACAATGATCACGACGCAGCAATAATTATTGCTACGTCGCAATACCCCCTACAAAACCTTGGATATCCCTGGATATCCAGGTTTTCCTCCATAAACCTCTACAACCTCCACAAACACCTCAAACAAAAAAAAACCTGTACCACCTTCTGGAACACTCCATGTACCTGAAACAACCACAAATCCTCCAACTCCACTACAATCCTCTATCCACAATAATAATTCAGTCTTAAAAAACAAAAACGTCATTTCAACCTAGAACGAGTGAAGAAAAATTTCCAACTGCGATTGACCGCCAATTACGAAATTAGAAATTATATGCAATATAATTTCCACCTCCCCTCCCCTAAAAAAATCTCTACCTTCTCTTTAACTGTAGGACCAGATTTTTACCCATGCACATCCAACATCTAATGTCTCTACATTCTTCTCAAATCGTATCTTTGTAGTGTTTTTGTCCCCAGGCATGGCACCCTTTGAAACATCCTGCACTACCTCCAAATGTGAATCCTTAGGTTCCGATCCTAATGACTCCTTCTCCAAATAATTATCACTACTCAAAACAACCGGCCTTACAACGTCATGATTATTGACATTGTTCCCAAAATTACCAATTGAACATGTCTTCCTCACAACGTCCGCCTTCTCACACAAGGTTGATCCACTATTTTTGAATTAACTTTTAATTCCTCCAATTTCGGATCAACTCTCAAATCAAAATCTTCTTCACGGGTCGTAATATTCTGTTTATTACTACCCTTCTTTTTACTGAAACTTCTTCCTCTTCCTAAAATCGTCATCACTACCACTACTGCTGATACCATCTCCATTACTCCCACGACGTACTGTAGGTTCATCGCTTGTCCTCAGTATTCGTTTAAGTTTCTCGTTCCCATTATCAGCAGTAGATGTTCTCAATACAACTTCTTCACAATTTGTAATATCTTGAGTGATACCAACACTACCAATTGATGAATCTTTACTTACTCGATGCAAGTTTTTATCCATACCCTCTTCTCTAGAAATACCGCCATACCAAGTAGTAATCAGAGATTCATGATTTCCTCTATTTACTTCCACTAAACCACTACCTCCATTACCATTTTCCAAACTTCCAATTTTATCACTAACAGTTCCTACATCTACGCGGAAGCCAGGGAACTGAGCTACGCCCCCGCTCTGCCATTTCCCAACTTATTCCAAATATCACAATCCGGACACTCTCTGAGGGTGACCCCAGATTTATTGCATAATTGGCAATAAATATCTGTTGCTGCCTGCGCATTACAACTATTTGCCTTATGACCCATCTGTTGACACCTATAACATCTAGCGTCCGGACATCTACTGGCAATATGTCCATCTTTTCCACAAGCATAGCATTTCCTTGAATCTTGCTGAGTATTCCCTCGTTGATCCTGAAAATTTCCTCTACACTGTAAAAAACCGCCATTTTGCCCTCCAATATCTACACTTCCACCAATATTCCAACCAGAAGACTGCTGTTGCGGCTGCTGATACCGATTTTGATTTATTGGAACATTCACTCCAGCCTGATCATTATACACAATCTCATTACCGCTATTCGTTGGAGTGTTGGATCTCACACCTCCGGGTGTCTTCTGACTTCTAGGTTTCGCTGGTTCAGAAGGAATTACTTCCTCTACCACCACTGTTTTAATTATTCCTTTGTCACGATCCTTCGGAAGATATCCATCTCCCGGAAGCTTCATTCGTTCTTTTGCAGGTGGAGGTTCCCAACAGTCATTCATCTCCTTAATCCTCTCATAATGCCGACCATACCTCTCTATATCCTCTAAAGACGTAATTTTCATGTTTACCATGAAATTCGGATACTCTGATCGAATTCGTTCATAGGCCATGCCTATTAACTCCCTGTCGTTCGGAGGATTGTCTAAATGATCCACAATATATTTGAAACAATCGATGAATGCCGTGATCGGTTCCCCCATACCTTGTGTTCTTCTCAGCAAGTCACTGTAAATGTCTCTCTGACTAATTTCTCCAATAAATCTATTTCTGAAAGCCACTATCAATTGCCTCCAAGATGTCACTTCTTTTCTCTTTACCCTAAACCAATTAGCCGCCACACCTGTAAACAAGCAAACTGCAGCCGTCAGCATTGTGTCATCGGAAATGTTTTCACTTCTCCGACAGTCTTCCATCTGGTCTAAAAAATTTTCCGCAACGACTCTGTCCTCTGTTCCGCGAAGCCTCTGGCACCAGCTCTGGAGTATTTTCACCAAATTTCCATGACAATATAAGCCAGATCTAAAATCTGCTCCACTACAATCTCTAAAATCTTCAAAATCTCTTCTGCTATGCGTAACATCCGGAATACTTCTAAAATCTTCCATACCTCTATCATTTCCAGTATGACCAGGCATATCCTCCAAAGTATTTCCAATGTTACCTGCAAAACCTCTATCTACCAAATATGGCATAGAAAAGACCGTATTTATGTTTCTTCCTCCATAAGACGACGTCGTCACCGTTGTGCCTTGAGCTCTACAAGTCACCGTAATTATACTTGTTGTCGGCGTCGTATCTTCCACTGAAGAAACCACTACTGCCAATTCAGGATCCTGTTGATCCACCGTTGCCATCTCTACAGTCGGTTTTACCAGCCTCTCAGCAGGAGACAAATTTTCTCTTTCATCAACCTCTTTATACCAGGGAACATCCTCAAAACCTTCCACCAACAGGTTTGCTCGAAACAGCCTCTCCGCCAATGCTCTATTTGAACCCAACGTACTATAGCCGTACTCACGCAACTCGCCCGAGATTTCCTCTATATCTCCAGCCACTATTGCCCGCATCCGCGCCCGAAGTTCTCTTTCCTGAAGCAGCTTTTTCATGCAGTTTCTATATTCTTGTTCCATGGTTGACATCCTCAAGTTAAACAGCAATTACCGCCACAAGAAATGAATCCTCCATAAAACAAATAGGGAAACCCTACCTACGCACACACACTAAAATACAGGCAAAATCGATACGCTCGTGGCGTAAGAAAAATCAATATAAACATACAATACAGGACACCCCAACCCTCGTGGCGGGGAAAAAAAATTCTGTATGGGCGCGCGATATTTGAAAAGCCCCTATCATCCTCGAAGATTCCTAGCCCGTATATTCCTCTATACATCTCTATGACGTCCGCAAGTCAACATAAAGTCAACTCTGAGCGCTCCAAACGCCGTCTACTTCGCGCCACTATATTCGTCTCTCTCTCTCTCTCTCTCTCTCTCTCTCTCTCTCTCTCAAGCACACACTCGATTCCCACTCTCGCCAAATGTCTCTCTCCCGCTCGCACCGACTCTCTCTCCCTCTCTCTCGCTCACGCTCACACTCGCGCTCTCCCCTCTACACACCGCCGCATGCATGTAACCGCGTGCGCCGGCTCGCTTCCTGCCATGCCCCCTCCCGAGCGCCGACGCGCTGCGCAGGTGTGACTCGAGAGCTCACATCCTGCGCTCCGCACGCGATCGGTCAGAGGCAACTCCTGCAAGCGCCACCGAGCGCTGGCTCCGCTCCAGGAGTTGTCAACTCGCCGAGACTAAGTCAGCTGGCTGTGCAACAATGATCACGACGCAGCAATAATTATTGCTACGTCGCAATAGTTCATCATAGGTGAAAAGAAAAAACGTTTCCAGTAATTAGAAAGTACAGAAAAAGACCTTGAATTTGATCTATTGAATGTTGCAAACGGATGCTTGGATCAAAGGTTAGAAGGATTTTCCTAAGAAAACGTAAAATCGAATATTTTTGTAAAAGCATGAATCCAAGTTCGTCGTCTTCAAACGTACGAAACTTTTGACGAGTGCATCCGAGTTAGACAAATTTAAATCCAATTGAAAGGTCTTTTGAAGGATTTTACTTTCATTAATTGGCATATGGCGCCGATGTAATTCGGTCAGTTTTCTTTTTTCGTATATTCTAAAATAGCCAATATTATGCTTTTTTCTTTACATCCTTTGAACTTTTGAACCAGGCATTCATTTTAACTACTTAAAAATTAAGCAATTATAACAAACTTTCTATATACAGCTTGTATCCAATAAGATTTGTGAATTTAAATTTACTCCTTTATTCACGATTGGATACTGCAGCAGCAAACAAATAGCTATAAAAAAATAATTAATTGTAAAATAGTGTTACGTCTGAACATGTATATACAATTTCTTAATTTGCAATGGTTCCAAGGGAAATAAATAAAAGACTCTGGTATACCTTATGTGAAAAGTATATATGTATATATATTTATTCATTCATTTACTAATCATGAATTTACAGTAATTGCCCCTTGCTTTGCGATCGTTGTACGTTCGCATTACCGGGTGAGGGGTCGGAAAATACGAGACCAGTATAAAAATGAAAGACTCAGATATTTTAGGAAGAGAAAAAGTACCTTGCTATTCTCGGTGTGTTGTCTGTGTAAGTGTATATCTATATATATGTATATGTCGAAGTCGATGCTCGATGCTGCCGCTCCGTGATCTCCCGCTGTGAGGGTCTTCCTTCGTAGAGAGAGAGTATACGGCGCCGCCGCGTCTGGGCCTTTTTACAGGTATTCGGTCGGCCCGTTCTATGCTTCGTATCTATCTATCTCTCTCTCTCTCTCTCTTTTCTTTCTCGAACGGAATGTCTTCTCCGTTCACTTAATTACGGAAGACTCGCGCACTACTGCTTTTCGTGTTTTCTGCGCGCGTTCAAAAGAATACAATTATACAGGTTCGAGTACTTGTCGACTATTTGTGTCTGCGTATATAGAGATCACGCACTTGCGGTCAATCGATCGTACTGATCAGTTTTCGGTCTGTGAACTTAGTGTCCGCGCCGCCGCTCGTCTTCTCTATTTAAGCAGGTAGGTGATTTTTGGCATTGGCCCTCTCACTTTCCGCTGTCACGCCTAATTACGTGACAATCGAAGGTTTTCTCGGCGCTTCTCTATCGATGATGACACTTGTTTACGTTTTTCTTCAATCTTCCACTCTCGATTTCCTCAAGGCGTCGGCCTTCCGCATTTGCGTATTACCTGCCCGTGTTGCGTACTGCATTAAGGGCAATTCCTATTCTCGAGGTTTCTTCGAGTTTTTCGGCTAGTGCGCAATAATCGTGATTTTTCCTCGTTGTTGCGTATCTGTTCACGTGTTTGTATTTCTTTCGTAATGAAATTTGTTTATTTCATTACAATAGAGAGGAGTAAATACAAATTAACAGTATTTATTTCAAAAATATTTACAGTTTTTTGTTTCGAACAAATTAATTTACAATAAATAAAAAGACTTATTACTTGTTTCTTAATGCTATTGAGGAGTAAATTTAAAATTAACGAATCTTAATGCATACTCGCTGTATATAGAAAGCTTGTTATAATTAATTTTTAAGCAGTTATAACTTATTGTATATGTGGGTGTATGGGTGTGGGATATTGAGGTGAAGAGTTATGGGGCTTTTGGAATTTGGGGGTATGAGGCTTTCGGGGTTTAGGAGTATGGGACTTTTGGGTTTTGGGAGTATGGGGTTTGTGGTATTTAGCGGTATAGAACGTTTTAGATTTAGGAATATAGGGTACAAATTTACTGCAACACTTGGAATTTCAATAAAAATTGTATTTTTACACAAATTAGTGACCTTAGTGTAAGACTCACACTTGATCTATATGTGAAACATTCACTAAGAGTGAATCGTGTAGAAAAATTTTACTCTAAGATTTCGCACAGCATCTAAGGTTCATACTAATAATGCCAAATCAATACTAACACGGATTCACCTTAAGTTAATGTGACTGATTCGCTCTTAAAATTTAAGAGTGTATATATAGCACACAATATGTTATAGAAACATTTGGACCAACTAGCAAAAAAGTAGAAGAAAAGTGCTTTAATTTGAGCTATTAAACATTGAAAACGCACAACTGGATCAAAAGTTTCAAGCATTTGAAAACAGGAAAAAATCTCTGGATTTTCCAAAATCCAGTGATTTCATGGAAAAAAGCGAAATTCGCTTTTTTCAAATCCTCGTATCTTCCCATCCAACCGAGAGATTTCTAAGTTTAATATTTCAATATTCTTTCGTTGACTTTTTTCAATCTCTCCGAGGCAGTGGTTATGAAAGGGTTTAAGAAAACAAAATCCCTTTCTTACAAAACGACGTTTCGGCGATCATTGTCGCCCTCATCAGGAAACTGTAAATTTTATTAGATAACAATAATCATACAAACTTAAGAAGAACAGAGTAATACATACAAAAGCGATATTTTTGAAACTTATATTGGAGCAGATATGATTTGTGTACATCTCGATAATCCTTTCCCCCGGCTAGTTAACAGCGGGGGAAGAGAGAGGCCGAGTGACACAGCTATTGTTTATGCGGCTTTGTCAGCTACTGTCTCGGAAGTGAGGAAGAAGCCGGCAGCCGTCGCTTATATACTGCGAAAAGTCTTTATCGCGGTTTGTTTACGTATGACGTCACACATCACCTCATCTTTTCGATGTACACAGAATCGATTTTAATTCTTAAGCTGGTATATTAAATTCGATTCTGTGTACATCGAAAAGATGAGGTGATGTGTGACGTCATACGTAAACAAACCGCGATAAAGACTTTTCGCAGTATATAAGCGACGGCTGCCGGCTTCTTCCTCACTTCCGAGACAGTAGCTGACAAAGCCGCATAAACAATAGCTGTGTCACTCGGCCTCTCTCTTCCCCCGCTGTTAACTAGCCGGGGGAAAGGATTATCGAGATGTACACAAATCATATCTGCTCCAATATGAAAGTTTCAAAAACATCGCTTTTGTATGTATTACGCTGTTCTTCTTAAGTTTGTACGTTTATTGTAATCTAATAAAATTGACGGTTTCCGGATGAGGGCGACAATGATCGCCGAAACGTCGTTTTGTAAGAAAGTGATCGTGAAAGTGGTCGTGCCATGAACCGGGAAGTTTGTACAATCCTCCATCTTCACGATTCCTCTCTCACCACAGATTGGACATCGTAGGCCGGGCTCCGTGAACCACTGTCCGGTCGTGTGCGCGTGCTGCAATTTCGCCAGGCGTTTTTGCTCCTTGGCTCGCTTGAATTCCTCTTCCAGGGTTGACGAGTGTCGAGGAGCCTTGGGAATGGCGCCTGTCGAGGTTGATGGCACCACTACAGCCGGTTTCACGTTCGAAAATAGAACTTTCCTGGGAGCCGGAAGAGTATTCGTCCGAACTAGGCTTTTTGATCGTCCGGAGTTTGTTGGGTCTGGGCTGATGGTCGATCGTTCGGCCGATCTTTTGTTAAGGGTTGCTGCAGAGGCCGGTGTCGAGCGATGGCTATCGTCCGTTGGTACGGTTGCAGTTTTGCGTGTCGTGCTTTGCAGGTGTTTCAATGTTTCCATCATTTTTCTGTCGGTCGGTAGATCGTTGCGTCTCTCGAAGCACTGACGGATCTCCGTCCCGATGTCGAGGACTTCCTGCAGAGCCACGATCAACTGGTCACGCACCAGTGCGGCCTTGTCTCGGGCGACTGCCCTCTTTTCCATCATTTGATGGAAATGTGCGTCCTCGATGGTCTGAATTTCGTCCATCAGTTGCTTCTTCCGTTCCTCAGTTTCGGCCGGCGTCATATTTTTCCACGCTGGTAGTGTCTGGTCGACTAGCGTGTCGATGGCCGCGTCAACCCTTGGGTCGTCGACTTGGTCCGCCAGAACTATGGTTTCGTCTAGGTCGACGGATGACGTGGAGTTGGCCGGCCAGAGTGTTTCCGGCGTCGGGGTCGCCTTTGCGGTCTCTTCGGTTGTCCTCAACTGATGAAACAAATCGTCCGCTAGGGCGCCTAAGCTCCGTGTCCTCTTCATCGTCTACGAAGTTCATCTGTAGGAGAGGGTAAGACAATACAATGGGTTAGTATGGGGGGAAATGGGAAACATAAATGCAAAAGAAAGTAGAAGGAAAGAAAACATGCAAAGCTGCCGATTCCCTACGCTGCCGCCTTTCGCGCTCGCGTTCTTCGCGGGGAGAGGGTTATAGGTTCCGCACGAGTTTTGTTTTTTGAGCCTTTCGGTCGACCTCGCTTGGCCTGGCTCTCGCCTACGCTCGCGGTTCGCGTGGATACTATGTCTGCCGGCAGACTATCGGTAACACGCGGGTTACTAATTTTCACCGGCACGTCTTCTTTGTCTTCCGATCGAGGATCTTCTTTGGCATCGTCTTCTTCTTCCCCAGACGTGGTTCGAGCGTCTTCTTCATCTGCAGATGAGTTGACGGCCGTTCTCTCTTGGAAGACCTTGGGATCTCCCACATCTGTTGGACCCAGTACTTTACCATCTAAATCAACAAGTTCATAAATACTCGGGCTCACAATGCGGCTGATTTTGAAGGGCCCGATATACGGCGGGGCAAGTTTGGCTGCGACGCCTCCTGCTGCAGACGACAACACTCTATTTTTCTTAAGTACGAGTTCGTCGACTGAGTATTTCACGTCTCGGTGATGAGCGTTGAAGTACTTAGATTGTCGTTGCTGCGCTGCTTTAGCGTTCTCGTTAGCTAACTCTTGTAAGTCTTCTAAATCCTCCATTCTCTCCTTCCAGTCGTCGACAGCTAGTTTCGCCTCTTCGGACGTTGCTGCAATTTCTTCTTTACGTAGTAACGTCAAAGGTGGATTCGGCTGACGGCCGAAATTCAACATTGCTGGCGAGGTCTGTAGAGATTCCTGGACCGCGGTATTCATACTGAAGGCGAACTCAGCAATGTGTTCTTCCCAGTTTTTGTGATGACCGTCTAAAAATTCGCGAATCAACGTTTTAATTGTACGGTTGGCTCGCTCGACCGTATTCGGCTGAGGATGGTACGGAGGTGCGTACGTATGGTGTACGCCTCTTTCTTGGAGAAATTTATCCATCGCTTTATTGCGGAACTCAGTACCATTGTCCGAGAAAAATACTTTCGGAGTACCAAACTGTAAAAAGATTTGTTCGCTCAAGTGTTTTATGATAGTTTGAGCATTCGCCTTTCGGATAGGGATACACTTGACCCATCGGGTAAACATATGTTGAAATACCAATAGATATTCAAAGCCATGGGTCGATTTCGGTAGCGGACCCATAACGTCTCCAGCTACCGTTTCCCACGGTCGAGAGAAATTGCGATCGCCCATAGGTCCAGCAGGTTTACGCTGTTCAGGTTTACATCGTTGACAGGTGGAGTAAGTTCGAACGTAGTTCTTCACATCTTTATTTAACGACGGCCAATAATACAGTAAGGCTACTCGTTGTAGAGTTTTCTTACGACCAAAGTGGCCGGCTGTTGGCTGGTCGTGACATTCGACCAGAGCTTGCTCTCGTTTCTCTTGCGGAAGCACTAATTTCCAGGCGTTCTCATCTTCAATAACTCCGTCGACGAATGCGTTCAGCCGGTACGTGAACAACTTGCTGCCGACGATTTTCCAACCTAGATTTTCGAGTGGTTTTTCGGCTACCTCTCGTCGTCGCCTCAAGTACTAGTCATCAGTTGTCTCGTCCTCTGGATTGATACTAGCCAGAGCCGGACGATTTTCCTCTAAGTCATCGTCTTCCTCGTGCATTCGTGACAAGGCGTCTGGAACTAGGTGAGACGATCCTGCTCGATGTTCGATCGTTTAGTCATACTCTTGTAATTCAAGTGCCCATCTTGCCAATCTACCCATCGGGTTACGCAAGTTACTGAGCCACTTGAGACTACTATGGTCAGTAATAACGAGAAAACGATATCCCTCTACATACGGGCGAAATTTCCGGATTGCCCACAGTACTGCGAGGCATTCGCGCTCCGTGGTCGAGTAATTTCGCTCGGCTTACGTCATCGTTCGACTGGCAAATTCTATCACTCGTTGTTTGCCGTCGATGGTTTAGGTTAAAACACTCCCAAGCCCTGTGCCGGATGCGTCACACTGTATGCAGAAAGGCAAAGAGAAATCCGGGCGGTGTAGAACAGGAGCAGATGTGATCAGTATCTTTATCTGTTCGAACGCACGTTGTTGTGCCTCACCCCAGACGAAGTTCTCTTTCGCCTTGGCTTTTGTTAAGTCAAAAAGCGGTCTTGCGATATCGGCGAAATTCTTCAGAAATTTGAGGTACCATACGGCCATGCCCATGAATCTCCGGACCTGAGTGGCGTTCTTTGGTACAGGATAATCGACGATTGGTGCGATCTTTTCAGGGTCCGGACGAAATCCGTCTTTGTTAACAAGTACCCCCAAATACTTCGCCTCGCTCTGGCAGAAATGACTCTTCTTGCGATTAATCGTGAGATTAGCTTCCACGAGCTTGGTGAGCACGACTTCTAAGAATTTCAAGTGATCGCCGAACGTTTCCGTACGGACGATGATGTCGTCTAGATAACTATAACAATTGGGCTCCAAGTCTGGAGTAATCAGAGAGTCAATCATCTTCTGGAAACAGGCTGGAGCTCCGGCCAATCCGAACGGAAGGCGTTTCCATTGATACAGACCCATACCAGGAACGGTAAAGGCCGTGTACGGTCGACTTTCTTTCTTGATTTTGATCTGATGGTAAGCGTCGCTGAGGTCGATCGTAGAGATGTATCGAGCGCGCTGCAACTTACTCAGAAACGTATTCATATACGGAAGAGGAGATGCACTGACTTTCGTTAATTTATTTAACTTCCGAAAATCGATGCACATGCGACGTTCGTCGCCTTTTCCCTTCCTAACCATCAGGGCTGGACTAGACCAGTCACTGTCCGAGGGCTCGAGAATGTCGGCTGCTAGCTTAGCCTTTACCTGCGTATGCATCATTTCTTCGAGTTTCGGAGAAACCGGGTAGTATTTCTGTTTGATTGGATGGCATGGTTCAACCTCCAATTCAAATTCTACCAGGTGTGTGAAGCCGAGCGGTCCCGTGTACTTAGGTATCAGACGGTCGAGCAACTCTTCTAATGCCGCTTGTTGGACATCAGTCAATTCCTGCAGTCCAATCGATGCAAGGCTCGGTTGACCAGTCTCACTCATCTCAGCTCCATCCGCGCTGATCACTTCGGTCGAATTTTCGACAGTCAACGTACGATCACGCGGGTTTAATCTAGCGTCGAACTCCAATACAAAATCGGCGCCGAGATTGCATCCTTCACGAAGATCTGGAACGATCAGGGCAGTCAACGTACGAGTTTGTCCGCCGATCGTGAAAGGAAGATCCACCGTTCCGGAAACCATGGATGTGCTGCCGTCTACCATACAGGCGACAAGTCCGTCACACGGTTGTACAGTAGCGTTGCACGCGTTGGCCAACTGTACGGACATCGTGCCGATGTAAGTCTGGGTTGCTCCGGGATCGTAAAGGGCCCTGATCCGGTATTCTCCTACGTAGACTTGCAACCACCATCGCTGATCCGACAGTATACCGTTGCTACTGGTCGCTGCGCTCTGCGCTGCGACGGTCGGTACTGGTGTTGAAATATCTGAGG
This sequence comes from Philotrypesis tridentata, assembly GCA_018906965.1. NCBI lineage: Eukaryota > Metazoa > Arthropoda > Insecta > Hymenoptera > Pteromalidae > Philotrypesis > Philotrypesis tridentata. Next base: position 55,877 of record JACCIB010000614.1, read on the forward strand.
TCCGAGGTGTTATGGGGTCAGTAGGGACCTCCGCTACTTTTCCCCTTTGGATTTTCCCTTACAATCAGGGCAAGTGTACTTAGTGTAGCCTGGCTTCTGGCAGCTATAACAGACGAGCTCTTTCTTCGTCTCACTCTTGGTATCACTGCTGTTGCTCGGCTTCTTATCAACAGTCGTTTTCGGCTGATCAGCTTTATTTTCCTCGGAGCTGTTCTTCCCTTCAGGTTTCGGGGATTTCTTCCGCTTCTTCTTTGGCTTTTTAGAGTCGGAGTCTGACAGCCTCAAGTCCAACTTACTCACGAAATCGGTGAACCATGGGGGTGGTTTAGTCGATCCGGAGGAGCTGATCACAGCGATTTTCGGCTGGTTCTTGCCTTTTGCCTTCTCGGACGTTGCTTGGTCTACGGTCGGGGTAACAGGTATGCCAGGGTTGGGTTCGTAGCCATTCGTCGTTCGGCCGCGAGGGCTTTATACCGGAACTCATCTAAGGTATTCACCTCGCTTCTCCCGAAGATAAAACGTAATGTTGGAGCCATATTGGAATATAAGATATCGAGCTTATGATCTAATGGCGTATCAGCTCGCATACGGTCGAAGAGTGTGACCATGCTAACGTAATAGTCACTTACGCTCTCGGTAGGGCCTTGCGTTCTCTTGCTTGCTTGTATCAATAAGCTCGATCGCACTTCGTCGGGCATGCCGTAGGTGAGCCTGACATCTTTACAAAAATCTGCCCAGGTTGTCCATTTTGGCCGTTCCACGCGAGCCCATTTCAAAGCTCCGCCGGACAATAGTTGCGAGAGACCGTCTAGCACTTCTTCATCTAACAGACGTGGACGGGCCAGTCTGAGCGCATCTTCAACGTCTTTGATAAACTCTTCGATATCTTCGTTCGGATTGCCGGCGAACTTCGCCTTCCACCTCCGAACTTTATCTCCGATATCCATTACCTTCTCCGGAATCAGACGACTTGAGTGCATCGGCTGACCTCCCCCCCTTCCCAGACACATCTATTGTCCTGGCAGGGGTTGAATGCCCCTGGAGTAGGTTGGGCAATTGCTGATTGCTGTTGAGTTGTTTGTGGAGGCTCTGCAAAAGGCTGGGCCGCCGCATTTGACGGTGGTGTGTTTTGCCTGTTTCCGCTTGACGTCGGGATCGTCGTTGCGTCAATCGGACGAAAATAATTTGGATAGTTGTACGCCGGCGTAGATGAAAGTTGGAACTGCGTTGATTGAACCCATTGTGGTAATGACGATCCGCACGAGTTTTGTACGGGCACGGTCTCTGGCGTAAAATAGCGTTTGGAATATGTGTCGCTGAAATTCACGTGACGATTGGAGTTTGCCGATTGTTGATTTACGTTCGTCACCAACTTTTCTAGTACGCACGAACTTTTTCCGAAGTGCGTTCGTCTACCGGGACTAGCGAGGATTGAAAATCTTCCGCGGTAAATTCGCTCAAGAGACATTTAAACAGACGTATTTTATTATCGTCGACAATACCGCTGTCTTTCAAACCGATTTTCGACAATGCAGCTGATAAGTCTGCTTCGGTTAATTTTTCGACGTATTCAATCACCCGGTTTGTAATCATTTGGCTGTTAATGACTCCGATAGCGGCATTTCTATGACCGAGGTATTACTCATCAATCGTGAGAAATTAATTTAAATGTATCAAAAAGTATCAAAAGAAATTATTAGATGTATAAAACAAAATTATTTTGTACAGTACGTACGATTCGATTTTAGAAAATTGCTAAAGCCTACAAAAAAAATCTATTCAATTTTAACAGTCAAAACAATGTAATTTACACTACGACAAAAAAAGAAACAAAATGTTATTTGTGATTCGAATTAATACGCACGAAAAGAAAAAAATATCGAACAATATATTCGTAATAAGTGCACAATAATAAAATTTCGAATTCCAAAAAAAAATTAAAACTAGCATAAATAATACAAATTGTTTAATTTATCGAATCATTACATAATGTTTCGCATCATCTTATATACTATAATACGCAATTGAATATACGGCTATAGTATTTTGAGAGAGTCAGTCAGTCAGTACTGAGAAAATGCGTACGAAAGTAAAGCTGTGAGACTTGCACGGCCGTAGTATTAGGCGTGCGTTTATTGTGCTCACTGTCTCTCAAATTACAGGCGAAGATCCCTATACCTGCTCGGGCGGGCGACACTATACAGTCGAGCTATGGCTCGGCGCGCGCGACGGCAGTGTCTTAACCGCACGGGCGATCGGCCTTCGCTTGTCTATAGACGGGCTACCTGAAACGCGTCGAGCGAAGATCGTGCGAATAGGTCTCCGAGTAACGGTACTCGAGGGCTATTCGTTTCGTATGCTATACACTGCTGTACGTATGCGTGAGAGCGGCGCGTGTCTCGAGCTCTCGACTTGGCGCTCGATGTAAACAAACACGCTAATGTGTTGCGGCGCGCTCTCGACGAATTTTGCGTTCGACTGCGAAATATATTTTCGTTGGCTGCTCGTTCGAGATTTATATAATTACACGATATAATATTTCTCGGCCGTATTTATTGCTACAACGAGAACTAATATGAGCATTGCGGAGCGTATACGCGCGATGCAAAATTTTACTGAAAATATGCGAAATGATATGAGGGAAAAGAAGAAAATATTTTCACGAATATTCAAATATTGGTTAGCCACATAAACGTTAGGGCGCCATTTGTAACGGCTCGATTGCCGTTCCCGAAGCAATCGGTCGTGTACAACCGTGGCTAGTACAGCCACGTTTATTGTTTCTCGTCCTAGTCTCCTCGTGGTCAACACGGCTCGGCCGGCTCGTGGTTTCCGTGCGTATGTACGGGACGAAGGCGGCAGGGGACGGGGTTACGAATAAGTGAATACGCGTGAATATACGAGAACTAGGAAAATATATTATGAGAGTAAAAATGTACGGGGCTCGTGCGAGCGAGCGTGTGTGCTCCACCGCACACTACGCGAGAGAGAGAGAGAGAGAGAGAGAGAGATGGGCTCGATCGCCCGAATACCGAGAGTGAGAGAGAGTTGGCACTCGGACGAAAGGTAGCGTCTCTCGGCGTCGCACGTCGTACGATCGGGGCACAAGGGAAAAAGCACGGGCGCGTGGTCGTGTGTACCGCTTGGGCGCTACCGCAATACTGGAAACTAATACGCGCACGATACGGAAGGACGCTCCGGTCCTTGACCCAGCGTTGTCATATTTTGGCAGCGCGTGAGATATGGACCGGCTACGTCGCCTAATAAACGTGCGCTCTCTCTCTCTCTCTCTTAAAGGGTTATGCCTGAGTTAAACCTGAAAAAAACAATTTATCAATTAATAGGTAATTAAAAATTATTTATAATGAACATAAAAAAAATTTTGTTTCCTAATGAAAATATACATATTAATAGTAAATTTCAATATTTTTAAAAAATTATTTATGCATACTTACTATGTAAATAGTTCCATGTATGCAGTACTAAATTTCTGCATATTTTTTCCTTTGCCGCATGAATTTTCAAGTTCTGGTTGATGAATTATTTCCAAACTGGATGGAAAATCTTCTAAATTGCCTTCTCCTCAGCTTGAACGCAAGAAATTACTGAAAAATAAAAATTTTTAATTTTAGCAACGTATAAGTTATAATATATGTAATTATAGTGAATGTTACGTATGTTTAGATACATAACATTCACTTTTGACTTATCTTTGCAAATTCTGTTCCGTTCAAGCAGTGAAGAAAGGCCTCCTGGAGTTCTCCAAAAAATTTCAGGTTGATTGGTCCATTGGTTCTTGAGAAATCATGCGGTAACTGACCTAAGATGAGAAAAATTCAAAACTTGAGAAAAAAGCATTTAAAGTTTAACTTGACATTTAATGATACAAAATATACTTACAATTTTTCTTCACACCTGGACCTTATTTAAGTCAAAGATATACGTATCCTGGTCATCTTTGTCAAGTTTGAGGATAATCCAAAAATTTTATTCGTGTCCAGTCCTCTGAAATGAAACAAAATGAAAAATCATTAAAAAAAGTAATTTTTCTAAATTTGAAACATTTTTATAATTAAGCTATAAAAATGCTTTTATTGTAAATAAATAAGTTTCTATACTTACATGTGATGAACAGAAGAGTAGAACTATCATCATCATATCAAGTTCATGTAGTTGAGAGGTTAGAGAAAACAGTCCATCAGGTGAGCTAAGGAGGCAGAAAGCAAGCAGACAGCTCCAATCAGCTGTTTAGCTTGCTCTCTGACCTACTTTTCAGCTAGACTGTTTTCTACAGAGCTGATGCTGTGACATGTGTGATGTGTGTGTGAAAAGTGTTTAATGAAAAAAATTAAAAAAAAAAGGAAAACAAAAGTGAAAAAAACAGAAAAAAATTGTGAATGTGTTTCAGTGTTTTTTAGTGTTTGTGTTGTAAATTATGTTGTTTGTTTACAAGTGAGGTTGTGTATGGTGTATAAGTATTTGGTTATGTGTGTAATGTGTGTATGTGTGTTTAATAAGCACCAGCTCTGTAGAAGTCATCATCCTGATGACTTCTCTTTCTTTTGGCTCGTCGTGCTTCAAGTGTTGAGTGTAGTTCTCTTCTGTCGGACAAGAGAAGCCGCTCCTGATCCTGAAGCTTGGCCCAGTTGACTGCAGAGGATCCTGGATACACGCTGAACTTCCTCATGACTTCAAGCAGTCCTGCTTTGCCTTCATTGAAGCAAGTGACTGCGATGTAAGCAAAGAAATGTCAAAGATTCTATTCTGAATTTCACTCGGTTCTACATAAATTGATTTTAATTTTTGTCTAGACCTAGACAAAGGAATTTCTGGCGGTACTGATGTTGAGGTACCTGGTAAAGCTTGCGCAGCAGATCTTGAACTCCATTCCCTGGACGTTGAAGGAACTGTATCAGGCGTAGGTGATGCTGAAGTGATTGGTGTTGCTCGTTCTTGTTGTATAGATGTTGATGCTGATGCTGGTGCTGGTGCTGTTGTCAAAACTTCCCATTGCTGTTTTTGATGAAAAATCTTGGGTCTTCTCTTTCTTCTTCCAAATCTTCGTTTTCTGTCAGATGATCCTGAAACTCTATATCTTGAGTCTGGACTCATCTTGATCACAAATCACTCTCACTTACTCTACTTTTTAACGACAAATGCTATCAATATTATAAAATAAATTATTTAATAATATTGAGCAATGCAGAATAAAAGTTGATATGAAAATTCAAAGCAAGTGTTTTTGCGCTCTTGAATTCTCAATCATACGGTAAAACAGGTTACTAGATGAATAGCCTTTTCGAAAGAATATCGCGCGGCCCCGTCGGTAAGCGCCAAATTCAAAATTCGTTTTTTGCATAATTTTATTCATTGACGAATATTTGCGTCTAATTAATTTTTTATAAAGCATAATAAATAATCAAATGCTTTTTTAAAAATAAATTATTAATTTAAATAAACAAAAAAGAGGAAAATGTGGAAATAAGCAATTTGCAAATTTTTAATATTGCATAATTTTGCTCATTTTATTAATATCTTTTAACGGATTTTAATTGCATAATAGATATTTTTATTGTATTTTACATACAAATATTATGCATGAGAAGCATTAAAAGCTCGAAAAATAATCATGTTCAGTAACACAGCACTGAAAAATAAAAACGCGAAAATTACGATTTTTTAAAAATAAGTTATTCGCACGCCTTCAGTTTTTGGTCTGTAGCTTTCTACCCAATTTTTTTTGGGCAAAAGGGACTTCAGCATCGTATTCTACAGACAATTTCCTATGAAAAAAGTCAATAAAAAAAAAATCGATTTTTTGACGACTTTAACTCAGGCATAACCCCTTAACATTGGCCTACTATAATGCGCTCTCTTGCTCTCTCTGTCTCTCTCGTGTGCTAGTGTCCGTTGGTGGTAGCTAGAACACAAATAAGTATTAATACAGTTCGATACGGCATACGCCCGGAGAGGCGATAACGTGCGTATCATATATGCGACCGTTATAATATATATATATATATATATATCAAATATAAAATTTCAAAATTTTTTAAATTTTTTAAATTTACAAAATTTTTTAAATTTTTTAAATTTACAAAATTTTTTAAATTTTTTAAATTTTCAAAAATTTTTAATATATATAATAAATTTAATATATATGCATAAATATGTTGTGTAACAGCCAATGTCCAAGAGCTTTGGTTGCGTAAAAGAGCCCTTTGATCCACTAATTATAAAAAGCACGGTACACAACAAGGGGCGAATGACTTTTTCAGACTCGGATGATGATTTGAGCACGAGGGGGAGTCGAGGGCGCCGTACTCATCAGTCGTCATCCTCGCTCAGAAGTCAACTTTCACCCCTAGTTGTGTAATATACTATTTAAAATTCCACATAGCTTTTATCTTGAGGTAACACTGGATCGTAAAGGTCACGTAAGGTTTTATACACGTTCGGACCGATTGCCGTAATGAGAACCGACACGCGTCTCCCTTCGTCAACATAATTTGCGTTAAAATGTTATTCGAGCCTTTTACAATAAATGTTCCAGTCAGAGTCTTAAATTCTGAATTCGTACAGTTTACCTATGTTAGTTCCGATGTTGAACACTGGAATTTGCGGTACAATCCCAGTAATTGGTGGATATGTCCCAGCACCTGGTGTATTTGTAAAAGAATCACTACCTCTTTCTAAGACTCCTTGGCTCACGGGCACAAAGTTACCTGCCGTGATTTGTAAATATTCTTGCCCATTTTTTTGATTGAAACGTCCCGTATGATGTGGGAATAAATGAACCTCTTGATGTATGCACTACCGCATTCGTTAATGTTGTATCAGTGGTACTTGAAAATGAGTATTGAAGATTTTGAATTCCTTTTTTCAGATTCAAAAGTGCGTTTACTGCATCCGACGTTGTCGTTGGCTCGTTTTCTTTGCCCAAATTACGTCATCTTGATAATCTTGAAACCTCTATTACCTTTTGCCTCGTCACCAATTTGTAATATATTGGGGGGTCTAAGTACACAATAATTATGCACACGTTAATATTCTTTATTAATTATCAAGAACTTACACAGTAGCAACTTAGGCATTGTAGTCGAACCGTTCGCTTGAAGAGTCCATGCTGATCTGACGTCGTATGGCGAGGGCACTACCACAGCGATCGGCCCCGGTATAGGGAATGTACATGGATCACGATATAACATTCTGAATTTATCTGTCTTTTTTATTTTTTAAAAATTAAATTTAAATTAAATTTAAAAATCTTTTTTTATTTTTTAAAATGTTTTAAAAAGATTGAAATTTAATGATTATTTCAAAGTATATTTAAGGGGTTATGAGAGTGTTAAAACCTGAAAAAAAAGGAAAATTGTTAGTGTTGTAAAAAATAAATAGATATATAGGTGCTCTAAAAACTATATTTTTGCTTTCAAATACAAGTATTATACATCACTTTTATGCATAAATAATCTGCAAAAAGTAAGTGTAACATTTAAAAACAATTAAAGGAATTGCTTACCAAAAATCATGATTTTCATCACTTTTATTTGCTTGCCGCATGGTTCTGATGGAACCGTACCATCAATTCTGATGAATCAAAGTGCCAAATCTTCCTTGTGAGTCTGGTCTCAGACTAAGTGGAACAGATTCCTGAAAAACACAAAATTAATATAATTAATTTAACATATATGGACAATATTAATAATTATAGTGAATGTTACATATGTAAACATACGTAACATTGACTTTGAACTTATTTTTGCCAATTCTGCTCCACTCAGTTTGTGACCGTACTCATAAAGAAGGTTTTCCAATTTGGTTCATCCGGATTGATGTTACGGTTCCTTCAGAAAGCTGCAGCAAGTACATGAAAACCATGAAAAAACTAAATTTGAGTAAAAGGCATTTAAAGTTTATAATGTAAATCATACACATGAACTCAGCTATACTTACAGAAACTATGTGGCATACCTTGATTTGCTTTTGGTACTCAAATATACATACAATAATGTATATTTGGTGGTATGCGCATATCATGCTGTGTGATAATAGGATTTAGAAGCTGGAAATAAAATAGAAATTATCGTTAGCTATTCATAATCAAGTTATGTTTATGAATTACAATTACATGCAATACTTACCATTATTAAATACACTTCAAGTTCTTAAAGAGTATGCAAAATAATACTCCAGACAGTCAATATAAACTCCCATCTTACTGGATTGCACCCGTATAACTAAAAGCAAAAAATAAACCAACAAAGAAAAAGGTCATTATGAACACAATTATTACTAATTAGTTTCCAATACTTATCTGAAAAATTTTTGTATTCTGCAGAAGCTCTTGCACTTTTACAACACCACTGAGGTTATAAGCATTGTTACAGCAGCTAGCAGACTAACTGCACTGATCTAGTGTCTTGAATGAAAAACAGCTGTTTGGCTGCTTTCTGCTGTTTTATAGAAAATTCTACTATACCGATCAAACAGTAATCTTCATTCTCGACCGGACGCTGTGAGGTACAACCTGTTCGAGTGGCAAATTCAAATTTGTTGAATGCCTTTACTTTAACACATTGAGTTTATTAACATAAAATCACACATAAAAAAATTAATTTTACGGATTTTATTTATTTTACGGAAATAAATTCATAACTCATCAGAAAAAAACGGTTTGTAAAACGGTTATTAAGTCATATTTTCAGTAAGATTTCTCATGAAATTACTCTGTAAAATGTAGGTTAGAACAATCCTTTCCACAAGTTTGGCCTAATTAAAATATTTAAAAATAACGATTTTTCAAAAATTTACTTGAAACAGATTTATCAGTTTTTTGTCGATATTTTCAAGGCAAATTTTTTTAGCAAAAAACGGCTTTCAGGACCATATTCTACGGACTATTAACTGTGAAAAAAGGGAATAAAAAAAATTAATATTTTCAAAATTTTAACACTGTCATAACCCCTTTAGTGCGTTTCGCCCCGAATTACTCGCTGGACTCATCAGTAAGATGACGACTACTCCTATCTCAAAAATTAAATTTCAATCTTTTTAATTTTTGTTGGCTCGAAGAGACAGATAAATTCAGAATTATATTGAATATAAATTATTAGTACCAATTCATAGTAAAGTTATATTACTGAGTGAAGTTATATATACTACTTACCATTGTTAAATACATTGCAAGTTGTTTTCTAGTTCCACTCGTATATTCCTAAAAGCAAAAAACAATGAAACAAACGAAATTTTTTGTAGATACAATTAATTATTATCTATTAGTTTTAGATACTTATCTAAACTATTACTGTATTCTCTTTAAAAGTTTTTGTACCTTAACAATACAATTGAGGTTATAGTAGTAGTAGTTTTAGCGGCTAGCAGACAATCTGCACGAATCTGGTAACTTGAATGAAGGATCAAAAACAGCTGTTTGACTGTTTCATAGAGAAATTTACTATATCGATCATAGTAATCTCCATTTCCGACGTTGCGCTGTGCGGCGCAATATGTGTGAGTGACAACTTCGAATTTATCGATTTTAATTTTATTACTTTAATACAGTGACTTTAATAATAACTTTCATTGCCATATTCTACAGCCTCTTCACTGTGAACAAATGCATAAAAAATCGATGTTTTCATAATTTTACCCCTGTCATAACCCCTTATAGTGGAGTTCTATCAAATTTTCAACTATGTTGTTTGTTAGTAAAATTTATACAATTGTTCACTCTTATTTCGTACCAAACATAAGAACTAGTTGTAAATTTTGAAAATTTTTAACGGTTTATTAATTTATTGGTAATTAATTGTTAAAATTTAAGCTTCATTTAAAAATCGTCTTACGCAGTAGGCTTGAACTTAGACAATCTAAAAATTTTATATGTACTAAATTTTAAAAGAAAAATATTTTACAGCTTTTAAAGAAGAAAAATTGATTTTTATACTACACATTTGGTACATATTTGTTAAAAAATATGATTTTTTAATCGATAATTCAAGAATTTTATTTGTGAAATAAGTTCATGACTTTATTAAGTTTGGCTTCTTAGGTATTTATAAATTTGTTGATTGGTCTAAGTTGAAACCTAGTGCGCAAGAGACTTTTTTAAGAAAGCTTAACTTTTAACAATTAATTTGCTATATTTAGATGAATAAACCTCTAAAATTGCTCAAAATTTACAAATCGATCATATTTTTTATACCAAATGAGAGTACAAAACGTGACAAAATATTAGTACTAATGAAAAAAGTTAAGAAATTCTGCAGAACTTAAATGGACAATCATAAAAGATTTAAATTGCCCAAGGTATAGGTATAACCAGCGAATAACTGTATTACTTTTATTATTTTTCAAGTCATAGGTTTCATTTATTTTATGTAAATATCTGAGCTGGATCTGTGCTACTTTTTGTAGCGAGAATCTGAACTGTGTTAATCTCCGCAGCACACTCGTGAACTGCGCTAGTTTTCGCGACACGAATATAATTTTTTAGTCGTACGTGGTAAATTGAACTGTGCTAGTCTTTATTGGAAGTGACTATGTAGCTTATTAATAAAATCATTGCCTTCTTATTATAACAATAATAACTTATGAAATAATTCACGTGATATATTTTTACAATTCTAGGTTCTGAATATATGACGACACTTTAGTTAGATTGGACAACTTTTGGTCACTATGGCTTTTGCAGGTTTAAAGAAACAGATTAATAAAGCAAATCAAGTAAGTTCATCAATATATATATATATATATATATATATATGTATTTTTGCTTATTTTGTAGCTATAAATACATTTATGATTTGATAGATTTTCTTAACGTTTCTAATAGGCGCACACAGCGAAAATTCGCGTTACGAAATAATTTATATGAACTTCGGTATTTGCAAATATTCTATTTGGTCACCCTCAGCACCCACTGAATTATTAGAAGATGGACACGGAATATCTACCACCTGAATCACAGATCTATTTTCAGCACTCTCCAAGTCGAAACTCAGCACATAATCAAAGAAAAAATGTTATATCATTTTCGGAATCTCAATCAAGGTTGCTGTAGCTTCCAGAATCCTATAAAACGTTATTCAGATTCTCACATAAAATTATAATAGTATTAAAAACATATATTTATGATCCTGATCCGATCCCCGACAAGAAAATTATGCCGTGTTTCTCGGATATTGGAAAAAGAGTAATAAAGATTTTTGTATTCTAAAAATATTTACGATAATTTCATGTACTTCTTCTATGGATAATAGTTTTCGAAACATTACATATAAAACTAGAAAAAAATAATTATGATTTGTGTTCTCGATAATATTAAAATAAATATTTTGTTCTTATAATAACAAAAAAGATAGTTGCGTTACCGTATAAGGTAGATCGTACGCAGAGGGCCGTACCTACACGGGACCGGTGGGTTCATAACAATTTTTTTATAATTATAATAGAGTCGGCTACGATCCTCGCTATAATTTCAATTCTTCTGGGCTCGATTAGGCTCAATGGTTCGAAGCACGCTACGGCAGAAATTGTAAACTACGATATCTCAGACAATTTTCAACCAATCGGGCTGAAAATTTATGAGAGTATAACTTTTATATGTGCAAATAAATGTTTCTTTTCTTTTTTCGATTGCCGATATATTGTCCAAATGGTAGCTCTTTATGCTTAATTTTACATGTATTTCTACTAAATTATGTTTGAATAAGCTTATCTCAGTCAGATAAATTCCAATCGATCCAATTTTTTTTGTAACTTCTAACCATGTTATCAAAGTGACAGTATAAAATTGGGCTGGATTCCGAAGATACAAAAAATATGTGGACATTTTGAAACATCCCCGCCTCCGCACACCGGAGAGATAAAAGAGGCGAGAGATTAAAAAAGAAAATTAACTGATAAATTATTTAAATTTTACATGGTCCGGGATACCAGGCGAAAAAATCAAAGTATGTCGCGAATAAATTAAAATCGAACTACATTTGATAGTCACTTCTATATACAATGACGTAATGCATTGTATATGTTCAGCAACGAAAATGAAGATAATCGTCACGCAATGCACGTTGCTTCTCTACTCATGAGACGACGCAATGTGTTTCAGAATAGATGAAGACTTTAATTTTGGACGGCTACTTGATCCTCCCGCAATGCCTGGTAAAGAACAATCGAGCTGAAAAATTAAATTTATTTTTGATTTTAAATCACTTTCCACTCGATATCACACACTGAGTCTCGAGGTATTCAGGAAACAAAAAATGCGTCATAGCTTAACATAGACGCAATACGAAATAGCTTCGATCCGAGAAAGAGTGTCAGCGACGATATTATCGACACCTTTAATGTGTTAAATGTCTGTTGAAAATTCGGGGATGAACGACAGTTGTCTGAGTTAGACCGGTGGAATTTTTTCACATTTTTGACGAAAAGTGTAAGTCAATGGTTTGTGATCAGCGTAGATCGTAAATGGATGTCCTTCCAAAAAATGACGAAAATGCAAGAATTTTCTTTCGAGGACATTTTCTTCGAAAAGAATGCGAGTGGCTGCCAAGCATCAACAACGAATTGTTGCAGACATGCACCAACAAAATGATTAGAAGCATCAATAAACCAAGTGGCGCACTGATACGAGCATGTATAAGAAGTGAAGCAGAAGAAATGCAGTTTTTACATTTTGAAAAAGCTTCTTCAAGTTCAGGTATCCAATTTATCAGCTGAGAACCTGTTAAGAGCGGATTACTGATTGCATCGTGCAAAGGAGCTTTAAATTCAGAAGCATGAGGTATAAATCTGCGATAAAAATTCAATATACCCAGAAATCGGCGAAGACCTTGCGTTGATTTTGGTAGAGGGTTGTCAATGATCGCTTGAATTCGCTCTTCTGGAGCACGAATACCTTTATCAGAAATCGTATAACCTATAAAAGGAACTTTCTGTGGATTGATGACTAAACCGTATTTGAAAAGACGTTCAAAAATAATTCGAAGATGACGGTCATGTTCTTCTTTAGAATGAGAGAAACTGAGAAGGTCATCCATATAAACGAAACAGAAATCTAAACTACGTAAAACTTCATTCATAAATATTTGAAAAGTTTGACTAGCATTTCAAAGTCCAAACGTCATAAATGGAAATTCAAAAAGACCAAATGGTGTAATGATAGCAGTTTTTTTAATATTTTCTTCAGCGACTGTAATTTTTTGATATGCCTTGACTAAGTCAATTTTAGAAAACTCTGTACAACCATCAATAAAGAAAGTAACATCATTAATGAGGCAAACAGGATAACGATCTAAAATGGTTCGAGCGTTCAACGCGCGAAAATCACCAAAAGGACGCCAAGATGAGTTACCTTTTGGTACCAAATATAAAGGAGAAGACCAAGAACTTTCGGATGGGCGAGTTGTACCAGTTAGTAACGTATCATCAAATTCTTTTCGAGCAATTTTTCATCTTTCAGGATTTAATCGACGATCTTTACTTGTAACCGATGGACTAGGAGTTGTACGAATGTGATGAACCGTTTCATTTTTAATGTTTCGAGGTTAGCCTGGTGATTGAGTAATGTCAGGAAATTCAGCTACGAGAGAAGAGTAGACGAAGAATCTTGAACAGTTTTGATGCTACTCTGCGAAAAACGTTGTGTTACACCTCGAGCTTGGAGTCCGGTGGAAACATCGATGATGTGCGTTGTACGGCAATCAGTTAAAAGACGATGATGAGCCTGAAAATCAGATCCAATTATTCAACATCCGCTACAATAAATCTCCACAAAAAAATACGCCGAAGGCATAAATTAAGGGGTTATGACAGTGTTAAAATTTCGAAAAAATCGATTTTTTTTATTTGCTTTTTTTGTAGAAAATTTAAAGTAGAATATGCTCCCGAAAGCCGTTTTTCGATACGAAATTTTGTTTACAAATTATAGGCATAATATTAAAAAGAAATTCATGATTTTTGAAAAGTGCATATTTTTCGATAAATACAATTTTTATGCTTTGAAAGTGTTTCTATTCAAAAAGTACATAAGATTTAATATATACTATCACTTTTTTAAAAGAAGAAGACACACTGGAATGTGTATTCCAATGTACGACGCATTCTGAAAATTTTAAATTTGGCGGTTATCGACGGAGGTGAATGCCTATGCACAGTGAATAGTACTCTAGCCAGAATCCTGTTTTACCATTTTACTTGCAGGTTATTGAATTTTTTATTCATAATAAACAGTGACTTTATTTACGTTTAACTAAATAATATTGAGATCAGTTCTTCAGTTAAGATTTTAGTTATAAACTAATAATTTTAACTGAAAATTGCTCTAGTATTTTATTTAGTTTAAAATCAAGTTTTTTGCACGTGAAGTGTATTAGTGAAAATTTAAGATTTGTTAAAAACAACAAGATGAGTGGTTCAAGAAAGAGAAATCCAGGCTCACCTGCACATGGAAAGTGCAGATTTGGAAGAAAGAAGAGGAGGCAACGGAGATTTTTTGGAGATGAACCATCGTCAACCTTCATCCCTTTAAGAAATGAAGCATCGTCTCAAGCAGTTCCTTCAACATCTAGTGCAGGAACCCCACCAGAGAGAGAGAGAAATGCTGTTTCCTTCAACGTCTACTACAAAATCTCCAAACAGAATCCCTGCGGAACTATCAGCATCAGGTACAGTAGATACGCAACCAGAAATTGCATAGCCAGAAATTCCTGTTTCGAGATCAAGACAAAAATTAAAATCAAGTTATGTAAAAGCTGGTCCTATTCAGTATAGAATATTTGACACTTCGTTACTTTTACCAGGATTACAGGAATTCCTAGCTTGCAAAAATTGTGGCGGTGATATTACTTTCAATGAAGTTAATATCAGAGGCCTTGGTAGCAAGCTATCTATTACTTGCACCAACTGCTATAAAGTTGCATTCATAGACTCGAGTATTCAATTTGGCACTAAACAAAAAATTCTTTTGAAATAAATTAAAGACTAGTGTTAGGAATGCGAGCTCTTGGTCATGGACACACTGATTTAAAAATTTTTTGTGGCGTCATGAATTTTTTACCACCAGTTGCTCATAATTATTTTGGAAATATCAATCATGAATTGAAAATTTCGAGTAAAAAAGTAGCTATTGAGTCTATAAAAGCAGCTGTGCAAGAAGGTTGCAGTAGAGCACAGGTGAGACTCAAGAGAATGGCTGTGACACTGTATCTGGTGACGGATCTTGGAGAAAACTAGGATTTTCTTCCCTTCAAGGAGTATCAGCATTGATCCGCAACGATACTGGCAAAGTGATGGATGCTGCACCGAAGCAATTATTTTGCAAGGCTTGTGATACGCATCAAGAGAAGGACACTGAAGAGTATAGAGAGTGGTTTGAAGCACATCAAGACCAGTGCTCGGCCAATCATCAAGAAAGTTCTGGAAAAATGGAAGTAGACGGCATCGTGGGAATGTTCAGAAGATGAGAGGAAAACCATGGAATCAAGTATAAGAACTACATAGGAGATGGGGACTCGAAAGTATTCAAGGCTCTCTGCGATGCAAAGCCTTATGGAGAAGATTTTGTCATCAAGAAGAAGGAATGTGTTGACCATGTACAGAAGAGGATGGGGACAAGATTGAGAAATCTGAAGAAGAGTTTGGCTGGCCAAAAACTGTATGATGTTCTAGGCATTACAGCCCAAAGAGTCAACCAGCTGACTCAGTATTATGGCAATGCCATCAGAGGCCATCATCATTCTGTTGAAGAAATGTCCAATGCCATCTAGGTGACATTTTACCATACAGGATCAACAGACAAGGAGCCAAGATATCACCTTTGCCCGCCAGGACCAGACAGTTGGTTTAAATGACTAGTAGCCAAAGCCAAGATGAAACTTAAAACTTTTCACCATCGAGACAGTATTCTTGGGGCCATGATGGATGCAATCAAGCCAATTTACCAGGACTTGACACAAGTGAGATGACACAAACTGACTTACTGGAGAGATGCGTTGGAGGCTTCACGCAGCAATGAAAGCTTCAACCAATCCATTTGGAAGCTCGTGCCCAAGGAAAGTTTCAGCCTCAGTCTTGGAGATTGGCATTTACATCCCAGTTGCTTCCTTCAACGATGGAAAAGCAGGAATACTTGAGGTGATGAAGGGCTTTAACGTTAATCCAGAACTTTCTGCAGTAGACTGGGCAAAGAGTGCTGATGAAAGCGTCTCTTTTGGTCAGATAAGAGAGCACTGGAATCCACTCTAGAAGCTCGTAAAGCTAAGAGAAGAAGAAATAATCCAGATGATGATTTCTACTCAGTTGGGGCACACTAATTACACACAATCCCTATACAACACTTCCAACCAAACACTGAAACTAGCATGAACACTACAAGCTTCACATCACTACAAGTTCAGAAAAATGATGAAAATCATGCTTTTTGATAAGTAAACACCTTTAATTGTAATCAAGTATTACACTCACTTAATGCACATTTCTAATGCATAAAAGTGGTGTATAATACTTATATTTTGAAGGAAAAATATCGTTTTTGGAGCACTTACATATATATTAATTTTTTATGATACTAATAATTTCTTTTTTCAGCATGTAATACTGTCATAACTCCTTTTAAGGGTTAAGGTTACGAAACGTTATGTTTTAATTTTGCTCCAGTTTGCCACGCACAAATCGTAATCGACAGAAGAACAGCGATCTCGGAGTAAGCAAAGAAGAAAACTTTTGACGAGACGGCTTCCAGAAAAAGAGCAGTCGGCCGCCGTCCTTACGAACTGCTTTAATCGTTTTTCGAAAAGTTGCAAGGTTTGATACACTTTTAAGCATTTTGTTGATATTTTTTATGATACCAATAGATTTTGTCAGGTTGTTGGTTAGAATCGTCTCGAGTTTTAGATCTGCTTCGTGATCTAAAATTGCGATTAGAACTGCGTGGACGAAAACGAGGTTGTCAATGATAGACTGATAATTCGGCGACTTGCTTTTGTAAATTGGCAATCATCTTTATTAAGTTGTTATCATTACCTTTATTATTAAATGCAGCATTGACTGAGAAATTTGGAGGGCATGGTGAAACCTCAATAATTTTGTCAGCGAGCTCCGCAAGCTTAGCGAGAGTTAACTCAGGTTGCGATACAAGAATAGCCTGAACGTTAGATGAAAGACGTTGAAGCCAAAGTTGACGAAGGAGGTTATCCTGAACCACAGTTACGACAGCGAGAGATTGGAGATGACGAAGAAATTGCGACGGTTTGCGTTCGCCGAGCTCTTCTGCACTGATGAGTTGATAGACGCGTAAAAATGAGTATGGATTTAGTGGAGGAGGATTTTTGATAATATCCTCAACTTCAAAAGCGTCTAATTGAGAATTGACAGAGAGAAATTTTGTTACCTCGCTCGTAACATCGGAAAGTGTAAATTGCGAATCAGCTTGAATAAACCATAAGTTTGCTTTGTCTAACCAAAAAGGCGGAAATTTTACAGCTACACGATGAACTGCACAGCGATGATTTGTGGTGTTAGCAACAAAACCTTGAGCCTGCTGTTGCTGTTGTTGTGGAGGTTCTAGTGGTCGTTACTGATATTCAAATTGATGATTTGTTGTTGCTGCTGCTGTGCTGGCTGGCGTAATTCTTCAATCTGTCATTGAAGCTCTTCATTTTCTGCGCGAAGGGCTACGAGTTGATCGTCATCTCGAAGCATCGTGAGAGATGGAGGTTATAACTTTTTGAAAGAGCGAAAAGAAAATCTATCAATCTAAATAATGCGTAATATTTCCTATTTAATGTTAATAACAATAACTTTATTTGAGTTACAACATTTAGTACGAGGATAGTTGATAGAATGAAAATTAGTTATATAAACAAAAATGAATATTCGTTGCTATGCACATTTTTTGTTCTTCATAATATTCGAACCTCGCCTCATATATATATATATGAGTGATTCTCTGTGAGATCGACCGGCCGAAAAATAGACTTCATTATATTTCTGGGAATTTGTTCTAGAGGTGCACGAGTTACTCCAAATTTTTTCAGATTTTTTGAATTGATTGTCTTAGAGTTACAGGGGGTCAAAGTTGATAAAATTAGTTTTTTTTGCATTTTGTACTGATTTTCAAAAATTCATAGCTCCTTAGGGAAGCATTTATCACTGTAGGGACATATAACAATTTTTTCTTAACATTTTCTCAATTTTTAAAAAAAAATACTTTTGAAATCATATATATATGTATTACAAGTCATATGTGTAATTTAAACCTTGAAATTCAAAATTTTCAAGCTACGACCCATCGGATCCCAAGCAAAATTTTTGTAAAGATTGCTTATTTTAGTAGAAAAGTTTCTACGTATGTCCCAATCCATCAGACTTGCTCTATTTCTTGCTAAAAATAAAGTTATTACTCATATTTTGCTACATTTGGCAAATAATGATCTACTTCCGTCTTTATAATTCTAAATTCATCTGAATTAATTATAGTATGTTGTGACGGTATCTGAGCACGTCTAAGCTAGTCGGCATAGTAGCGTTTCGCAGTGCGATGCTGGCTCCGTGGTTAGAGCGCGTGCCTGGAGATCTCGAGGTCGTGGGTTCAAGTCCCCACGTCGCTTAACTTTCGTGCGATTGTCAACGAGTACGGCTCACCCCGTTACAATGTATAGTAGATATATATAATACATAATGAGGTGATATTTCTCAATGTAATAGATAATAATTCTATATGTATAGCGACTAAAATCTGGATTAATAGTTAATTTATAAAATAGTACTTACAATCATAGACGTGTGAGGTGGTTTTAACTTGTTTTGCCGGACCAACTAATTTAAATCACCTGTAACAAACAAAGAATAATTTATTTTAACACAAAGAATTGTGTTCTCTAATTTAAAGTTAATTGAATTAAAAATAATAAAAGTATACATATCTGATGTTCAATGAGTCATTCACAGTGTCTTTATATACACATGACTTTTGTCCAAGTGGACTTTTACACTTTAAACTTTCTCCAGGCTACAGCTCAGACACTGATACACACGCGGAGTACCAGTTTTAGAAGGTTTAAGTGCATTTTAAACAATATATTTTATTATAAATTATTGGTCCCGGCGCATATGAGGTTAGGCAGCTGATAGCAGCAGCAGTAGAACTAAAGCTTCAGATTATACTCAACATAATAGCACGAAAGTGGGTTGGCGGCAATATACCCTGTATTAGGAATGAACAAGACGGCGGAAATTTTGAAAGCGCGTGCGATTTGAATATATTTAGTTGGTTTTCGGCATAGTTCAATGTATAGTTTCAACCATTATTCCATAATGTAAGAAATAAACAAAATCATCATAATAAATAAAACAATCAGCTAAATGCATTTAAATTTCACGCACTTTCAAAATTGTTGTTCTAGTTCATACATATAGGCCATAACTGCTGCCAACCCACTTTCGTAGTATTATGTTGAGTATAATCTGAAGCTTTAGTTCTACTGCTGCTGCTATCAGATGCCTAACCTCATACGCGCCGGGACCAATAATTTATAATAAAGCATATTGTTTAAAATGCACTTAAACCCTCTGAAACTCGTACTCCACGTGTGTAACAGTGTCTGAGCTGTAGCCTGGAGAAAGTTTAAAGTGTAAAAGTCCACTTGGACAAAAGTCATGTGTATATGAAGATACTGTGAATGACTCATTGAACATCAGATATGTACACTTTTATTATTTTTAATTCAATTAACTTTAAATTAGAGATCACAATTATTTGTTTTAAAATAAATTATTCTTTGTTTGTTACAGGTGATTTAAATTAGTTGGTCTGGCAAAACAAGCTAAAACCACCTCACACGTCTATGACTGTAAGTACTATTTTATAAATTAACTATTAATCCAGATTTTAGTCGCTATACATATAGAATTATTATCTATTACATTGAGAAATATCACCTCATTATGTATTATATATCTACTATACATACTATAATTAATTCAGATGAATTTATAATTATAAAAGCGGAAGTAGATCATTATTTGCCAAATGTAGCAAAATATGAGTAATAACTTTATTTTTAGCAAGAAATAGAGCAAGTCTGATGGGTTGGGACATACGTAGAAACTTTTCTACTAAAATAAGCAATCTTTACAAAAATTTTGGTTGGGATCCGATGGGTCGTAGCTTGAAAATTTTGAATTTGAAGGTTTAAATTACACATATGACTTGTAATACATATATATATATATGATTTCAAAAGTATTCTTTTTTTTAAAATTGACAAAATTTTAAGAAAAAATTGTTATATGTCCCTATAGTGATAAATGCTTCCCTGAGGAGCTATGAATTTTTGAAAATCAGCACAAAATGCAAAAAAAAACTAATTTTATCAAGTTTGACCCCCTGTAACTCTAAGACAATCAATTCAAAAAATCTGAAACAATTTGGAGTAACTCGTGGCAACCTCTTGCGTTGGTGTTTGATTGGAATTTGAAGAATTAGTAAGGAAGTTATTACATAAAGATTGGCTTTTCTGAAAAGGCCAATGGTAGTATAATACGATTTCTCCAAGGGAACAATCAAATCAAAGTGGAAATTGATTTGAAAAGTAGAACAAGTTTTGGCGCGTTGATGTTTTTTTTATTTTTTTCGAAACAATTTCTATAAATTTCATGTATAATGTTAAAACTGTGGAATCATCGACTGTAGCCATACAACCACAATGAAAATATAGGATCAAGAAATTGAAAATGCTGTCATAGTTTACAGGATAAAAGACTGTAAAATAAATAAATTTCAAGTATCTTATGAAGTTAAAGTGACAGATTTCCATATCACCCACTATCACATAACATATAAACATTATAATATATATAAATATTATATTTTTTGGCGCATTGATTTTTTAAAATTTTTTCTAAACATTATCTATAAAGTTCATCTATAATTTTAAATAATTTTATAACATAATGAAAAGAAAGAAATTTATAATGTAGAATTTTATATATAGTATTTAGAAAAAAATTTAATATTGAAAATTTTGGAATTGATACAAAAAAAAATCATGGATAGATTGAAAATTTTGGAAATAGTAATAAAAAAAAGATCATGGAATCATCGATATGTAACAACTATTAAGTTTGAAATTTTAGGAATAATTTCAGACTTTCATAAGAATATGTTACTTTTTAAATTCATAAGTGTAATGAATAATATTACTGATTTTTAAAATAAAACTTACATATTCATTATCCTCTTGTATGAAATTTTTCGGTAATAAATTTTCTCTTTTACGAAATTTCTTAACGCGAATTATGTCGAGACTAATATTTGTTTAAATTTGATTTAAACTGATAAATTTAGTTAATATAGTATTATTTGATATTTCATAAAATTTAAAATGAAAAAATTTAAAACGTGTATTAAAGAACGTAGGGATTCCTTTATGTTCCACGTAGAGGTACACAAAAATTTTAAAAAGTATTTTGAAATTTTTTATTTTTATATATCTTTCTGCTGTTTCTATTCATAATACTTACAATTAGTAATTATATTTAATACAATAATATTTATTTTAGAGTAGCTGACATTAAAACACCAATAGAAAATCTGAAGCAGTGACTTGAGCGTAACGGAGGAAGACTACAACCATTACCAATTGTAGTTGGTCCACTGCATAATTGACAGAAGTCATACGTCCTATTGATGCCATAAGATTAGCTTTTTACGTGTTTTATGTATTGGGTTGCAAATATCCAAATCACAGCTACTCTTTATGGATATTTATTCAACGTCTTATGTCTAATATTATTAATCCAGATGATTGTATTAGTATGTCAGTGAATATTTTGTTTGGACAGCTGCAAAATGAATAATATAAGTTTTATAGTAAAGTTGTTAATGATTCATTCATTGAATATTTAATTTATGTTTAATTTAAAATGAAGTTTACAAAATGAGTAATTTTTGCTATGAGTAAAAGTTGACTAATGAGTAAAAGTTGCAATCAATCTTATAGTTCAAAGGAAGTGTTTATAAAACACGTATTGTATTTTCACTATCAATCACATTTATTTACCTGCGGCAATAATTGTAAAAAAAATTTAACAAAATGAATAGTTTTATAAAGCATAGACGACGATTTCATAATGATAGCGTAGATAATACTAAAAGGCAATTCGGAAATAATACTGATATTTCAAACGATATAAGTGAGCCTATTCTTAAAGAAATCAAAACCGAAAGCGGTAGCAAAAATGTAGATGATTTTCTTAAAGAAATCGATACCGAAAGCAGTACCAACAATTTACATTATTGTCTAAAAAATATCGATGATCATATAAATTTAAATATAAATTCAATGGAAAATCAAAATAGCAAAAATGCAGAATTGTTAGAACAAGAATCGTTTCAAAAGCCTCAGTTAAGAAATGATGCATTACTTAGTAAATCTCAATCAATCAAAAAAATTATGGAAAATGAAGTTAGTGATTTTGTGACTGAACTATATAACTTTTCGTATAATAACCTATTCTATATAATAACGTACAATCGAATAAAAAACTAAAATAATCATTTTCCCCTACGAGGACTAGACTTTAAATTTGATATAACATTCTTGCAGCTGGTTTTGAGGTGGTACGTATCCTCCGCTCTATTCAGCGTGCCATCAAAATATTGAATGTGCAACATTTCCGAAAAACGCCTACGGAAAGTAGACGCCTCTTTATCAACAATCTTAATGTTATTAAAATCAAACGAATGCCGAGTTTCCATCGCATGGACGGCAATCGGAGAAGTAATATCTCCTTTCGCAACATAGCGCTTATACTCCGATTCCCTGTTCTTTAGAGGTCGATAGGTTTCCCCTATGTACATAGATTCGCAGTCGACACAGTCAATCTTATAAACAACATTTCTGACATCGCCAACAGCAGGCGGGTCCTTACCTAACTTAATAAATTTGATAAACTTATCATCAATTCTATTCACTAACAATCTATTGTTATGATGTAATACTGTTTTCAATTTACAAAAATTGAAACCTTCATAATAGGGAAAAACAGCCATTCCATTCCTAAATTGACGATTACCTGCAAATGATATATTATTGTCACATATATCTTTGTGTGTTTTATCAACGATCCCTAATGCTTTTTTAAGAATCATTCATGCTTCATCCCGCATAATAGATCTGCTTCTCTTAATTTTCTCTTATCTGATGATAATTTTAAACATGCAAATTCAATACTGTCTAAGTCTAAAGGTAAACGGAATGCTCTATGACTTGTTATACCCATTGGGAGTAAGATAGATGCAATACTTGTCCAAGCCATTGGGCAGGAATTGCAATTAAAAACATAGTGTAACTGTTATTTGTAACATTTTCAAATATTAATTTTTGATCATTATTCAATTTAGTACACATAGAATTAAAATCAATTTTGCTTTCTTGAGCAACGTGTAAATGTATATTATTTAATAACTTAATAAAATTTGGATCGGGTTCAGGTCCGTCTGTCCAACAGCTGTAAGAGGAAAACTAAAGTAAAAAAAAACAACCATAACAATAAAGTTGCTGCAGGTTCCTATGTGTGATTCACGATGTTCGAATTACGGCGGAACAGAATTCGCATATACGCGTATATTTAAAGGTTATAAAGTTTCTAACGTGATTATGATAGATTTTTTCACCAACAATTTTTACTACGAATATAATTTGAAATAGACTTGTAACAAATGTGTAAGTCTTTTAAAAATCTTACAGAAAGCGCTTCTTGATTTGGTAAAATGTTATAATGTAACAATCCACAAAGAATTTCAGCAACCCTTTCTATGACTCGTAAACCGAGCGTTTTGAGGGGTGTAGGGGATGAGGGGGGAACCTTTTGAAGGGTGTGAGGAGGGCGCAGAAAGGGTGGCCAATCAAAAAATAACGTAAAATGACACATTTTACGTTATTTTAAGGGGCGACAGTGAGGGGGAGCATGAGGGGGTTCAGGCCAGCACTTTTCCATACAACTATATTATATATATATATATACACTAGGGGGTACCCCCCTGCTCGCTCCGCTCGCCAACCCCCATTGCTTCAGTTTTTAACTTTGTATTTGGTAATGTTCAGATATAATCTACAGCAACAATTTAAAGAATTGATTTTGTTGATATATTTTGTTGATTGTTGGAACAAAAATAATTCTTAAATGTGTCTACTGCCGTAATATTCATGGTATATACATGATACTGAAATATGTTATTATAAATATAGCTCACCCATCAGCTCCACCCTCCGTCTGCTACCTCTACCTATCTTCTTCAGCTATCACTTATCGCTATAAATCATGAATACCACCTTCACCAACTACCTTCAATCACAAATTTCACTATTCACCGCTCATCTACATCTATGACCTACATGCTTCACTTATGACTCCAATAATGAGCTCTATATTTCAGCTTCATACCAGGCACAAACTTCATCTGCCAACATGATCTATGACGCTAACCAACCACCTGTCCACGATGATCTCTAACCATGAAATCTACTAACTACCTACCATTTTCACCATTGAACTCTTATCTACCATCGATCATCTACACCCTTGATCCATTACCTAGATCCTTTACTTATGAATCCAATAATGAGCTCCACAATTCAACTTCACACCTGGTATAAACTTTACTAACCACCTTGACCTACTAAACAACCACCTGTCTACGATGATCTACCTAGCACCTACGACCGTCTACCTAGCACCTGAACCGCCAATCGCGACCTCCACACTCCATCTATCTCCTACATCATCCACTTATTGCTGCAGTCATGAGCAACACCCTTCACACATAATCTCAACCTATCACCTTTACCCTTGACTTTCCGCCTTTGCCTATCACCACTACCTAGGACCTTCTTATCAACCTGTTATCCTCCACCTTCACCCTCTACGTATCGCCTCAACTCATAAAATCTACTCTCTATC
This sequence comes from Philotrypesis tridentata, assembly GCA_018906965.1. Classification (NCBI taxonomy): domain Eukaryota; kingdom Metazoa; phylum Arthropoda; class Insecta; order Hymenoptera; family Pteromalidae; genus Philotrypesis; species Philotrypesis tridentata. The sequence goes on from JACCIB010000614.1 coordinate 80,846, forward strand.
TATGACCTAAAATTCAACTAAAACTATTGTTCTCTACAAATGTTCTCAACCTATCATTACTACCCTCCATCTATCGTCTTCAATGAGGACCTCATTGTTCACACTTTCTGCCTACAACTATCAACTCCACACTTGAATTCCACGTACCATCTAACATCACATCTAACCATGAACTTCCCATGAACCTATTATCCTGTGCTTTTCATCTATACCAATAAAGTCTATCATTTACCTTCACCAGCACTTCCACCCTCCACATATCGCTTCTAATCGTCCACATATGACTTCTAACATTGATCAATCACGTTCATCAATCCATCTATTGCACTCAATCATGTCCTTTTTCTCCAACTATCCTTACAACGTCCACTTATGAATACAATCGTGATCTCTACCCTCCACACATAATCTCTACCTATCTCCTACACCTAGGACTTTCTGATTCAATTATAATGTACACATTCCACTTATGATACTAACCATAATGTTCATAATCCTCCTTTTTCCTACACCGTCCACTTATGCCTGCAATTATTTCCTCGTTCTTTCCCTATCACTTATATTTCTCACTTATGACTTAAATCGCGAGCTCAACATTTCGTCTATCTTTTACACCATCTACTTATTACTAAATTCATGACCACCACCACCCTTCACACATAATCTTGACCTGTCACTACTACCTACAACTTTCTGCCTACACTTATAGTCACCACTCATGACTTCTATGCACACTTAGCACCTTCACTCGTACCCTCTACCCACTACTTATCACCTCGATCCATGAAGCTCACGATCTACCTAGCACCTCCACCGCCCACCTATTGCCTGCAATCATGTCCTTCAGCTCCACCTCTCACCTTCACCTTCCACTAATGTCTCCAATCATGAACTCCCAAACTTCACCTATCCCCTACACAATCTACTTATTATAATCATGAACTCCATCTGTCATACGTGAGCCTAAACTATCACCTCCACCTCTGATTTTTGGCCTGCTCCTAATACCTCTTCATGATTTTCTGCCTTCACCTATCACAGCTGTCAAGGACCTTTTCATCAACCTGTTACCCTCCACCTTTCTTCTATGTCCATGAAGTCCAGCGTTCACCGTCACCAGCACCTTCACTCTCAATGTATCGCCGTCAATCATAAAATCCACTTTCTAGCATCACCATCAACTAAGATTAGTATACTCTACATATGTTCTCTACCATCCACTTATGAATACAATAGTGATCTCCACCATTCACAAAATCTCTACCTATCTCCAACATTAATAACATTCTGGTTCCGCCTGTCTTCTCTAATAATAATCTATACGTTCTAGTTCTTGTTATTGAGGGGGCGCTGAGGGGGGGCAAAACGCATAAAAATAACCAAACTTTTGAAATATTTCTTGGTTCGTTTGAGGGGGGGGGGGCGAGGGGGGGGGGGGCTAAATTCCAGCGCGGCTCAAAACAACTATATAATATAGTAAGATATATATATATATATACACACACATACACATTTTCAAAATAAGATTGATAATGAGATTTTTTATTTGATAGAATGTATAATACTGCACATTTATTAAACTGAATTTATAACAGTCTTATACTAGTTTTACATGTATTCTTATATTAAACAATAGATTTTTTATACAAATTCGAAGGTGCTATCTTTAATATGAAGCAGAAACAATTCTCCTTCGCTAGCTTTCTTAATAAGAGCATTTAATAATGTTTGATTTGATTCCAAAATTGTGGCGACTCGCTTAGGAATAAATACTTGAAATTGTTGATCAAGCTCGAGTATAACGCTGAATCCAAATCGAGTATTCAATGATCAGATTTTTGATACACTGTATGTAGAATCATTATCTAATTCAGCCATGGATTTTTTAGATAAGTAGGCCATATCCTTTGCAGCTTTGTTCAATTTAGAGAAATCCATTCTGCATCAAAAAATAATCAAACTGATTAGATACAAATATAGCTGAATTTATATGAATAGAATAATTTGATATATTTGCGACGTAGCAATAATTGTTGCTGCGTCGGGAACATTATTGCACGGCCAGCTGACTCACTCTCGGCGAGTTGACAGCTCCTGGAGCGGAGCCAGCGCTCGGTGGCGCTCGCAGGAGACTGACCGACCGCGTGCGGAGCGCACGATGTGATGTCTCGAATCACACCTGCGTAGCGCGCCGGCGCTCGGGAGGGGGCACGGCAGGAAGAGAGGTAGTGGCGAGCGCACGCGGTCACATGCATGAGAGTGTGTGTGTGTGTGTGAGAAAGAGAGGGAGTCGGAGCGCGCGGAAGAGAGAAGGTATAGCGAGAGTGGCAGTCGAGCGTTCGCGAGAGAGAGAGAGAGAGAGAGAGAGAGAGAGAGAGAGAGAGAGAGCTTGAGTAAGAAAGAGAGGGATATAGTGGCGCGAAGTTGATGGCGTTTGGAGCGCTCAGAGAGTTTGTGAACGCATGAGTAAAGCGTGTCACGGTAGAGTTGACTTTATGTTGACTCGCGGACGTCATAGAGACGTATAGGGGAATGTATGGGCTAGGGAACGTTGGTGATTCGATAGATGTTGTCCTATGATTATATCGTTGATGATAGAGGATTTTTGAATACCGCGCGGCTTACAGTTTATCTATAGATGGAGCCACCGGATGGATATCGACATGATTGATTGATTGATCAATATCAATAGAAGGGGCGCGAATTTGCATATTGAGGAAATACATAGAGGATGATAATTGAGTTCTAAGCCAATGACTAAATTCGGATTTGGAAAAGAGGGCGCTGGGGAAACTCATAGATGAAGAAATAGATTGGTAGCAGTTCTTGATAAACCAATAGGGGATTCTTCTTGGAAGAAGGACCAATTGTGTAATTTTGGAGGCCGAGACCGCGTTTCCGTGAAGAAGGAGGCCGGGTGGGAAAACGTGGCATTCTTCCTCAAGCGGAGCGTCGGCCTCGGCCATTCCGTTACTGGTGCTTGCCACAAGTAGTTGTTTTCAGCAGTCAATTAGCTATTTTCCCCGTGTCGCCATTTTGGTCTGGTGGTCGAAATTCTTGGAGAAGCTTGGGAAAGTGTTATATTGTCTCTCTCTGGTTATCTCTTTTGGTTGGAGTTCACGTTTTTAGAAGAATTGAGTCGACTACATCTATAGAGGAATTTGTTAACATTATATTCTAAATATTTTTGATGATCATTACTTTTATGGCGGAGATGTAGTGAAGTTAGGTGGCGGATTTGTGATTTCGAAGATAGAGGAAACTTTCGCGTTTTACAGCGGATTGCAGTTTTCCCGTTTTGTTTCATTTAAAGTAAAGCCACTTGTAGTGGATTTTTCGCGACCCTTTCTCTAGCTATCAACCGTCAATCCTAGAGTTAGTTATATGGCCGCGTGCCCATGACTTTACATAAATTCATTCTGTTATTGAATACCGATCGTGTATATAATACGATAATATATCTGTGTTTTATTTATCTTAATTATTGGCATTTTATATTTGTTCAACCCACCCTAATTGACACCACTATCCCGCTTTTCACCATTGCAGGAACATCACATGCCGGAGAAAAAGAAGTAAGCCGCGCAAAAGAAACATTTTTGTAGACTAACTGGAATCCTCGCGCGGGCGAGGAAAATCCCACGTTGCATATTATGAATAAAACTTACTTTTATTATTAAGAGTTGTAGAGCGTTGGAGAGGAAGCGACTGTTATTTCAAGCTATTGTTGAAGAACTGTACTCAAGTCAAGCGAGCTCTCGGTTTTGTTACAAGCATTCCCTCTTTGGGAACTCGAGCCGCCAGTTTCGTTTTCCTCTCCAAAGTTTTCCCATCCTCAGCGATTTCTTATTTGAACGCATTGCTACCGCCGCTTCCCTCTCCATTTCAAGTCTGGGTCTTTTCATTGGAGGACCTTCCTCCCCACTACCACTACAAATACTCTCTTGCGAGAGATATCTGTTGGCATTTTGAGGAACACTCTATCGTCATTTCGAGACAGATCTTCCTTTTCTCGTTTATCTTTGAAACGAGATATTGCTAATGTCCTATAATGACCCCAAGGAAGAGTATTGGGATCATTGGGATATATACAGTGTTTATCATCGTAAGGACTCAGTGCAACCTTCTCTTCCCTAATGGTTCGAACTATATGTAAATTGCTGCGTATATTACATTGTGTACGTTTAATAATATGTAATTGTTCTAAGCAGTGTCGATAGTCCTCATGATTAATATTATTTTTGACAATATTTGTTTTCACACCTTTTGCTTTTTTGATTGGTTGTTCATTTTCTATTAAAATACTATACATTTTACTTAGTAATCTTATAAATTCTTGCATTATACGACCATTAAACTCATCTTTCATGATTCCCAGAACCTTTTTATTGGCATGAGTTATATTAAATTGATTATTTTCAGGATAGTCAGATGTATCAAACTTATTTATATCATTTTTCATAATTTCATACATATCAGCACCTTCAATTTCATATATAAAGCTATCGGTATCGGTATATAGTAATTTACATTTAGAGCCAACTCGATTCAACATATAACCGTAATGAAACTCATATATTAGTGTTTTTGAAAGATCTAGAATGCAAAGTCCTATGCATATCGGTTTATTTATACCTATGGCTGTTCATGACTTCCTTATTTTCAGCCAATACTTTAACATTTCCTTCAAAGTCAGGATGTGTAGCTATTTCTTTTATAATGAAATGTGAATCGTAGCCTATTAAGTTATGAAATACGACTAGTATGAAACTAGCATTTCTATAATGTAAATTACATTTGTCATGAGCAGCGCCTTTAAATTTACCGGTTAAATGACAATGATCTCTAACTTTTTTTCTCCTTTTTTTAAATTTTGTAAACACATATGACACTTTGTGGCTAATTGGAATGCATGTTCTTCTATATCTGAAAGATTCATTTCTATAGCATTGTTGTATATTTTTTCTAGCTCAGCTAACAATATCTTAAATTGCTTTATAATCTTTGCTTTGAGTAGGTGTTTCAGCTTCGATTGTTTTTTTTTTCGATACAACATATACATTGATCTTTCGTTATAAAAACTACATTTTAAATACATTCCAATGCTAAACGCTTCATGCTCTTGAAATACTCGATCATCTTCTACTGATTTGAATATACATTCAAAGACAGCGTATATAATATATGGAAACTGTTTTTTTCGTGTGAAATTTTTAAATCTCAGAATATTATTTTGAGGTATTTTAATTACACATGTATTTATTTTCGAACAGTCCTTCTCATGAATTTTAAGACTAATCTCATTAACAAAATAATGCAAGCAGCGATCACAAAGATATATTTTTTTATGGTTTTTTTTATTTGACTTATAATCAATGCAGACAAATTTTTTATCCATACATAATGAAATTTCAAACTAACATTATCTTGATTATTGAGCTCTTGATCATCATTTTCTCCATCAATATAATGATTTTGAATCAGTTGAAGATTAACGTGCTTATCTCATTTTAATTTGGTCACGTGACATGGAGACGTTTCAAACCTTTTACAATATCTTTTAAGTGTACATAAATTTATTGAAATATCATACTGTTTCTCAAATTTCTGAATATTTTTCATTTCAACTGGAAAGCTAATCCCATCAAAATTAAGATCTCTTTCATATTTTTTATAATTTTGTATTCTATAATTATGATTAGTTGGATGAAGAGCTGCTAGAACAGCCCAATTAAAACACTAATTATCATGAATTTGTACATTAATACAAGCTTTTTTATTTGCTATGTATGATGGTAATTCAATGTATGAACATGAACTAATAGAATTGTGCTTGTTTATATTAATTGTCAAGCCAACGATCGTTTTTAATATCCAACCAGAGTCTCATTCTTGAAATTCTTCCATGTTTGTTAAAATTACTTTTTTGATATCATTTTCAAACCAAGAATCGAGATTAGTTGTAGTATAAATACAGACATTTTTTGTATTGAAATATTTCATTTGAATCAAACTGAGCTCCCATTTCAGTGTTTATTTTCAAAGCATTATGTATTGAAAGAATTTATTTTACTTGCAATTTCAAAAGTTTATATGCTTCAGTTAGAAAAGTTTCCATGTCTACATGAATACGATTAACAATTATAGCTGTTTGAATTCGAGTTTTAAAAGCAGATTGAATAGGACGCCATTCGACACCTTCAACCTCTCGTGATTGTTGTTCAGACGTTGATGGTAGAGGTTTTTGTATATTACCTCCAACTTTTATAAGACTATTGAATTTAATTTCTAGTGAAATCAAATGACAAGAATATGTTTGATATCTTTGTAAAACCAATCTATTTAAATCAGGACTATTTTGAATATACTTTTTGATATTGTCTAATGCTACCTTCGCTATATCCTTCCGTCTAATAAAGTCTTCATCATTCGAAATATCTCGTTTAAAATATGTTTTCCATAAACTTTGTACAGTTTTTTCAATATATTTAACGGAAAACATTATTAGATGTTAGATGGTATGCAACTCTATCACTCGAAAGTATAGTATATAGAATAAAATGACTCTATCGCTCTACTCGAGTAAAAATTGAGTTTTGAATACAGGCTCTGCACTGCATATTCTCACAATGTAGATCTGTATGCAAGCAGGCCTCAAAAAAATAAAAGAGAGAAATATAAATTTCGGCGTTTCGTCCCAGCTGTCAGAGTGTACTCCTCAGTAAGGCTCTGACAGCTTCCTTAGACGCCCGCCACTTCGAAGAGAAGCGGCGTTTAAGTGGTCTCGGTCCGGGACGAAACGCCATGAGAGAGAAATTTATATTTCTCTTTTTTATTTTTTTGAGGCCTGCCCGCATACAGATCTCCATTGTGAAAATATGCAGTGCAGAGCCTGTATTCAAAAATCAATTTTAACTCGAGTAGAGCGATAGAGTCATTTTATTCAATATACTATACTTTCGAGTGATAGAGTTGCATATCATCTAAACTTTGACACTGGCTCTTATAAGTGTCCGTTAGGTGGCGACCCGCCTTTTTCTCTATGCTAGAGTTCTCTCTTGCAAGAGAAAAACGCAGGCCGAGACCACATAAATGCCGTTTCTCTTCGAAGTGGCTGGCGTCTAAGGAAGCTATCAGAGTGGACTCCTCAGTAAGACTCTGACAGCTGAGACGAAACGCCAACAGAGAGAAATTTATATTTGTCTCTTTTATTTTTTTGAGGCCTACCTGCATACAGATCACCATTGTGAGAATATGCAGTGCAGAGCCTGTATTCAAAAATCAATTTTTACTCCAGTAGAGCGATAGAGTCATTTTATTCTATATATTATTAGATATTTTTTTTTATTTATTATAGCCTACCCAAGTCCTCTTTATGAGTCTTATACGGCTCTTCCCACTGCCCGATACCATACAATGGTACTAGCCAGTGAGGTTCCCTATAGTCGGGATGCATGTGCACCACATCGGAATGTAGTCCGCATGCATCTCAACTGGACCTACAGTTTAGCTACACAATGCATCCATAGATTGCGTACAGTGGGATCCGAACCACTGGAGCTTCGACGTTATAAGACACTTAAGTATATATATACAGATGTATGTAAACATAGAGGTGTCCCAATGACAGAAAAGCCGAGAGCCGAGATCCAACCTAGAACTTCTAGATCACGAGTCCGACACTCTGCCTACTGAGCCGTCTCCGCTCGTTATTAGATATATTAGCTCATTATAGAAATGAATAATATAAAATGATTTATCAGTATAGAATGTATAAATAAATGGTTATATATCTTACTACATTATATAGTTGTTTTGAGCTGAGGTGGAATTTGCCCCCCTCTACCCCTCCCGCCCCCTCTACCCCCCCCCCTCAAAATGACCAAGAAACGTTTCAAAAGTTTGGTTATTTTTACGGTCCCCCCACTTCATCGCCCCCTCCCGCCCCCTCACCCCCCTCACGACCCCCCCCCCTACCCCCCCTCATTCCTTAGAATGTTAACATTTATAATAATTTAATAGAACGTATAGATTATTATTGGTGAAGAAAGACATCATTGGAGATAGGGACGTTAATTAATGACGCGTTTTTTTTACAGTGGTTTCCCCTGTAGGCCTAATCCACTTTATAGTTTTGTAGATTTATGTTATTATAATGATATAAAATATAATATAAATATATGTGTGTATTTTATATTAATCTTACTATATTATATAGTTGTTTTGAGCCGCGCTGGAATTTGGCCCCCCCTCGCCCCCACGCCCCCCCCCTCATTAGCCCTTAGTCCCCCCCCTCAAAAGAACCAAGAAAAGTTTGGTTATTTTTATGCATTTTGCCCCCCCACGTCACCACTCATCTGGCCCCCCCTCCGCACCCCCTCGCACCCCCTCAGCCCCCCCCCCCCTTAGCGCCCCCTCAGGTGAAGGTGCTAGGTAGATGGTCAGCTTCATGGGTCGAGGAGTGTGTGAAGGGTGGTGGTTAATAACTGTAGCAATAAGTGGACGGTGTAGGGATAGGTTGAGTAATGGTCGCGATTCAAGTCGTAAGTAAAAAGTTTGGTTGTGAAAGTTATGGTTATTATCAAAAGCGGAATGTGTAGATTATAATTGAAGTAGGAAGACATGATCAGGGATAGTGATAAGCGTAATCAGAAAGGCATAGATGTATGAGATTGGTAGAGATTATGTGGGGAGGGTCGAGATTACGATTGTATTCATAAGTGGACGTTGTAAGGACAGTTGGAGAAGAACAAGATGATTGAATGCAATAGATGGATGGTGGAGGTTCTTGGTATAAGGTAGATTGCAGAGCTAGAAATGGCTGGTGTTGAGTGGAGGCCATAGGTGTACGTGCAGGTGAATGTTAGAAGTCGTAATTAGAGGTATTAGTGGGACGCTGGCAATCATGATTAAAAGCGATATGTGGAGGGTGGAAGTGTTGGTGCAGAGAAACGGTAGACTTCATGGGTGTAGATGAAAAGTGTAGGATAACAGGTTGATGGAAAGTTCATGGCTAGATGTGATTCATGGTGACGCTGATAGTGGGCGTTTTAAGGGATAGGTGGAGTGTCGAAGTCATGATTGGAGTCATAAGTCGAAGGGAAAAGTGACACGCGGAGTAGGAGAACTGGATTGCCAGTAACAGATGGAAAGTGGAGGTGCTAATTAGTCGGTACGCTTCATGGGTCGACATTATAGGTGGTGCGGTTTGAGATTACGAGTAAAGATGCTATAGTCCGGGAGTCCTAGGATTTTACCAGGAAGTTCGTGCAAGAGTTTATTTTATAGCTGAAATATCTTGGTAGCCACTTACTGAAAATAGCCCTAAAGTCTCGACTTCGGACCCGATCGGGAACATTGTTATTATTGCAAATTAAATTACCAAAATTAATTTTTTTTCCGTTTTTCTTGATTACCTTTTTTGTTACTCAATTTATGCAAAAACAGGTAGGGGCAAAAGTTGATCAGCATTGAATTTTCTATAAGAAACATATATTTCAAAATGCAAAATTAATGTTTTTCCCGGCTAAATTGTTAAATAAAAAAATTTTTTTTTTCAATTTTCACATTGCCATGGTTTTTGTGAAATATGATCTTTATTTATCGGATTAGCCCTCAAAGATGACTTTTAGTACAGACAACGTAAAAATTGAAGCCGGATCTCGATATCTTAAAATGGTGTCTTGTTGCAAAATTATTTAGCCGAAAAGTTCAAATTGATGTCCAATTCGATCCAGAAACGATAACGGAATCAAACTATGTTTAATCGACAGCTTACGACGTAATTAACAAACGGTAAAAATAAATTTTCTTAATATTAATATTTAGCAACATTTCTAATAAAAATTTTTTTTTATTTCGGTCAATTTTGGAGTAAAAGAATCGCGGCAAACTGCATCTTGAAGTACATAAAAAACCATAAATTTTCATATAAATTTTGTTAAGATCGGACCAATAGGAGCCCAGATACAAAAATTTTTTCAACCGACGATTACGCCGAAACTACTTGATATTTCAAGTTGAAATTTGGCACAGTGCTTGCTGAAATCATACTCTAAATGATTACATTTTACCCAATAGCTCTACATGCTTTAGTTTGTCTAAAACGACCGACGAAACATATGAATTCAGCGCGCGCGGTCGCGCCGTTGCTCCGGCCGAGCGGCGCGGTGTTGGGGGGAAAGCCTAGCGGCGGCAAACAGAATTCATACACCTTAGTTGCAATTTGATTATCTCGGTAACCAAAACTACTATTGCTATAAATTTTTTTTTCATTTAATGTGTTTTTTTCTCAGCTTTAACGTCATACTAATTAAGTTATCATAGGCACAATGCAAATACCGCAAATTACCAATTCTTTTGAAAAAGAATCTTTTTTGGCTACATACACAACCTTTGTACGCATGCATTGTACTGCTATAATCATAAAAATATTTAAATTTATCATATAAAGGTTGGGTAGCGTAATATATGCCATTAAAGGTTGTGTATGTAGTCAAAAAAGATTCTTTTTCAGAAGAATTGGTAATTTGCGATATGCACTGTACCTATGATAACTTAATTAGTATGACGTTAAAGCTGAGAAAAAAACACGTTAAATGAAAAAAAAATTTATAGCAATAGTAGTTTTGGTTACCGAGATAATCAAATTGCAACTAAGGTGTATGAATTCTGTTTGCCGCCGCGCGGCTTTCCCCCCACCACCGCGCCGCTCGGCCGGAGCAACGGCGCGACCGCGCGCGCTGAATTCATATGTTTCGTCGGTCGTTTTAGACAAACTAAAGCATGTAGAGCTATTGGGTAAAATGTAATCATTTAGAGTATGATTTCTCTTGCCCCTACCTGTTATTGCGTAAATTGAGTAACAAAAAAGTTAATCAAGAAAAACGGGAAAAAAATGCATTTTGGTAACTTAATTTGCAATAATAACAATGTTCCCGATCGGGTCCGAAGTCGAGACTTTAGGGCTATTTTCAGTAAGTGGCTACCAACATATTTCAGCGATAAAATAAACTCTTGCACGAACTTCCTGGTAATAAGGTGTTGAACTCCCTGACTCCCGGACTACTAGGTGGTGAGTAGAATTCATATGTGGAGGTGATAAGTGTAGAAAGAAAGTGCGAACATATTTGCAGATTATGCATAAAGGGTGGTGGTTATGACTGTAGCAATGGAGTGTGCGGTTCACGTAGATAGTGTAGGAGATAGGTGGAGTGTGGAAGTCACGATTGGAGTTATATGTGGAAGGTATAAGTGATAAGTAAAAAAGTAGGTCATAATTGCAGGGAATAGGTGGTCGTTAGAAGGTACGAGTGAAGGTGGTAAGTGGTGGTGAAAGTTATGGGTGAAAGTTGTAAGTGGTAGGTCAATCAGATAGAAGGACGGTGGACTTTAAGAATAAGAAGGTCATAGGTCGAGGTATAAGTAAAGATTAAAATATTCAGGGGTCGAGGGTCAAGGTTGTAGATGATCGGTAGTGAATAGAAATTAACAGTGAAGGTGACAGGTAGTCGGTAGACTTCATGGTTGGAAATGATCGTTAAAAGGTGGTTAAGAGCTGGAAATGACAGGTGTTTAGGCGAAGCTATGGGTGTAGGTAATTGGTCAATGTTAGGAGTCATGATTAGACGTAACAGTGGGAGACTAGAGGACGTGATTAGAGGCGATAGATGGAAGGTGGAAATGGTAGGTGGGGAGTCAAGAAGATAAGGTTGGTGTAATAAGTGGAGCGTTACATAATAAATTGGGGTGATAGGTGGAGAACATACGCAGAGAATAATAATTTTAGTTGAAAGTCATAGGTAAAGGGTAGATTTTATGATTTAATCGGCGTCATGGGTCGAGATTATAAGTGATGTGAGTGAGGTGCTAATAGCTGAGAGTCGGTGGAGTTTATGGGTAGATGTAGGTGGATGAAAAGGTCATGGGTCAAGGTGATAGGTAAAGGTTTGTGTGTGCACACTGGAGAAAAAAACTAGAGTCGAGGTGTCGAGGATGTAGATGATCGGTGGTAGATAAAGGTTGAATGGTGAAGATGACAGGAGCTGATGGGTGAGCTATTTTTATAATAACATTTTTCAGTATCATTTATATACCATGAATTTTATGGCAGAAGGCAAATTTTAAGAATTGTTATTGTTCTAACAGTCAATAAAATATGCATATTATAAATAATGACGTTATCGCTCGATGGTGGAAGTTTTGAGGAATGGAAAAAACTGTGCGTCTCTTCGAGCCAAGTAACTTTATTGCATTATTCAAGGACCACGCGGGAGGGTTCGGGGGCGAGTAATACAGATTCACAGCATTGTAATAGTAACAATAGTTTTAATTCTAGAAAAGGGTTCGCAGTTTTCCCTTACTACGAAGGGTTTAACGATAAATTAAAATCTGTTATCAGAAATAACAACTTGAGTCTAGTCAACAATGTTCCCGATAAGTTCAACAAATTTATTAAACTAGGAAAAGATCCTACTGCAGTGCAGGACGCGAGAAATGTTGTTTATAAAATTGACTGCTCCGATTGCGATTCCACGTATATCGGAGAAACGTATCGGCCTCAAAAAACTAGGCAAAACGAGCACAAAAAATACATAGAGAAGGGCGATTTAAAGTCCCCCCTCGCAGTACATGCATTGGAAACAGGGCATACTTTTAATTTCGACAATATTAAAATAATAGATAGAGAACCGTCAATTTTCCGCAGACGGTTCTCAGAAATGTTACATATACAGTTCTTCGATGGCACTCTTAATAGGGCTGAGGATACGTGCCACCTCAAAACCAGTTACAAAAATGTTATATCTACTTTAAAAAATAATCCGAATAAAATAAATCAATAAATAATGCGATTGCAGAGGCTCGGTGGCGAGCAGGCTGTATTGGGATATTAGCATGCGGAGAGAGGTGGCATACCGCTTCGTGCTCTCTTCAACTCGGCCAACATGTGTTCGATAGTGATTGGCCGGCGAGTCGGAGCGGCACAGCCCAGTGGGAGGTCGGAGAGTCCGGGTTGCCGTGGCAACGCACTGACCATACTGTATACTATATAGTAATATAGTCATGGCAGGAGCGCTTCACGCGTAGCGGCTCGGCCTCCCCGCTCTACTATCTGAGTATTAGTATATGCCGCCTCTATGACGTCTTGCGCTCCTAATACACCGAGCGAACTTGGGTATCTGTGGCCGCTATATTTTGCACACCTTCATAATTTTGTGTATGAATACCTGTTTTGGTGGATGTATTGAGACGATTAAAAGGGCGATTTTTGTCGCGAGATCTCAGTTGACCTCCTGCCTCGGCCGGTGCCGCTTTACCATCTAGTGGCACCGGCATGATTAGCTTGTAAGAAACATCGAGTCATAGTTCCGTAAGTCTGTTAGATTATTATTTTTTATGTAATGATTGTATAAATTCATTAGCTTATTTATAATATTGCTTTCATTAGATCCGTTTGCGATTGCTTTTAATGTTCGTCGATCAGGAAGACGGCGTTCGTTTCTAATTTCTGGTAAAAAATTTAAATTAAATTCCTTGTATATTATTATTATATTTGTAATACTATTACAGTAATTTTGTAAAATTTAAATTTTCTGTAATTTTTGTTATAATTTCAATTTTTGTACTCATTTAATTTAGCCACTGATGAGGGGATTAATATATCCCGAAACGTTTGGCAGCAATAAAGTTACTTGGCTCGAAGAGACGCACAGTTTTTTCCATTCCTCAAAAAAATATGCATATATTTAAAAATTGAGATTTGAAAATCTAAAAGTTTAAAATCAATTCTTGAAATTGTTGCTTTAAATTATTTTTCTATTTTACCAAAATAACAACTGAAATAATGGGGGTTGACGAGCGGAGCAAGTAGGGGATACCCCCTAGTGTATATATATATAATAATAATAAACTGAATGATCGATATATAGTCAATAATTAATAAATAATATAAATAAATATAAATATTAATAAATAATATATAATTAATAAGTAAATGATTATAGAGTATAATATATAATGTTAAAAAAGATATTGCGAGAACTATTGTTGACTGACTGGAAAGACTGAGCTGTCTTCGAGAGAATTTCATCTTTTAAAGCTAGTCGGTGGCGCTGTAAGCAGCGGTTCCGGTGCTGCCGGTTATGGGAAGGGATATTCATAGAAGTGGGGATGCTGACAATAGCGCCAACTAGAAAAACATATAGTACTAAAAGAAATAGTGATGATTAACAAAGTTTATTGTTTACATAGAACGCTATCAAACAAATTTTATCATAATAGGATGAGATATCCATTTGATTAGACGTGGATAGAGAAAAAATTTTAATTTTATATGGATTACATCATGGATATTCAAGGCTTTCAGAGCTTTGACAATATTTTCATTTGTAAGGAACTTGCTTACTCAATCGTTGGCATCAATATCAATTGGCTCTATACATAATGTACAAGTAAGATTAATTATACGAGGAACTATAATAATATTGATATTAAAATAATCTATATGAAATAAAATTATATTATATTATATTATAGTACAGTATAGAATATTACATTATAGTATATCATATTATAATATAGTATATTATATTATAGTATATTAATTATAATATAGTATATTATATTATAGTATATTATATCATAATATATTATATTATAGTATATTATATCATAATATACTATAATATAGTATATTATATCATAATATACTATAATATAGTATATTATATTATAATATATGATATTATACTATATGTTATGTGACGAAGCCAGAATGCACAACGCACCAGCAACGTCGCATAACGAGTGGAATTTTCCATAAGCAAAAGCAGTTAGAATCATCGCAGAGCGAAGATAATAATGGTACATCTCCCACAGCCCTCGAAGCGCTGACCAAACGTTTCGACCTCCTCCGTGCGGCCGGACTTCTCACCTAGTCCATGGGTGCGAGAGAGAGCGAAGTTGCAAGTGCAGCGAAGAGAGGGATGGGGGAGAGGTAAAAGACAATTAGTGGGAGACAAAGTGACGCGCTCTCTCCTATGCCTAATTGCGAGCCCTAGAGCAGTGCGCCTTGAGATCTGACCGAGTTCAGACGCATACTTATAAAATTGCTCGTTTTTGCACATATTTTATTTTCACATTTAGTGGCCTGAGTGGCTTGTTTCACATCAGTTGAATAAAGAAATTCTAATAGATTCCAAATTCTTGGACTTATAATTATTTGCCCGGTAAAACCTGCCTATTTGGAAGCAACGACGCTTAGCTATTTTGCTGTTTTCGCATTAGATTTCCATACTTGCTCATTTGCGCCCCTTTGCTGTTGCTGAGCCGACCAAGCAGCCGAGCCGACGACTTGAGTATTGTGGTGAACGCATCTCTACGAAAAGGTAATCATTCAGTTAAATTTAAAGATCTTATTTTATCGCGTCGCAAGTCCAGCTTTATCCCGATCGCACAGTTATTAGTGCGGCACCGCGCCCCTAGCACGGTCGCAACTCACGCCGTCCCCTTTCTCGCAAATTGAATAGCGCGCAATAATTCTGTAGGACGTAACCTAACAGAATCAGTGGAGGCCCCGGAGGGATGTAAAAAAGTTGTCGGGAAAAAATAAGCATAAATAATAAAATCAGTGAAATACACGAGTGTGCGTCAGTGGCTGAAGAAACGACGCACCGTGAATTTGAAAAGCAAGCGACGCGCGCGCGCCGCCATTACAAGTAGCGTGGGTGACTCCACGGCATTGACACCTTTTTTGTCTCTCTCTCTCAACTTTGATTTAAATTTTCGACCACAATTACAGGTGAATTTTTTTTTTGTTGTCGAATACGCAAAAATATCACTTTTATTAATTAAAAGGAAAAATTAATTAGAATTTTCACAGAAAAGTAAAACAAAATTTAGCGTAATTCAGGAAACATACCCATATAGCACCTAACACTCTGGGAATATTGCTGGAATGTTACTTTGGTAAGTAAAGTAGGATCAATTATGTTGCAGGAAGGTTACGTAACCTGCTGGCCACGGTCAGGCAACATTGCTGCGAAGGGCAATGTCCGTTTTAATATTACATCGATTCGTGGAAAGTAATATTACAGTAATATTGTAGTAAGCTTATTCAACATTCCCAGAACATTAATATATTATAAATTTTTTTTTTATTTTTTCGAAAAAATTTCTTCCCTATTGAAATATTACAGCAATGTTATGGTAACATTGCAGAATGTTATAACAACATTACTGGAATATAATATCTTACAAAGGAATAAAAGAAAAATGTTTAAAAAAATTTTCTCCGGTCGGGATTTGAACCCAACTCCTTTCGCTCAGTAGACTCGCTCGCTATCCACTGAGCTATTCTTTTGTTGTTGTCAAACGATTTTGAACCTAGGTTATATTTTGAAGGCCCTCGATTACCTTTCATTTTAATCAACACGTTAACTTCAATGACAACAACAAAAGAATAGCTCAGTGGATAGCGAGCGAGTCTACTGAGCGAAAGGAGTTGGGTTCAAATCCCGACCGGAGAAAATTTTTTTAAACATTTTTCTTTTATCCCTTTGTAAGATATTATATTCCAGTAATGTTGTTATAACATTCTGCAATGTTACCATAACATTGCTGTAATATTTCAATAGGGAAGGAATTTTTTCGAAAAAATCGAAAAAAAATTTATAATATATTAATGTTCTGGGAATGTTGAATAAGCTTACTACAATATTACTGTAATATTACTTTCCACGAATCGATGTAATATTAAAACGGACATTGCCCTTCGCAGCAATGTTGCCTGACCGTGGCCAGCAGGTTACGTAACCTTCCTGCAACATAATTGATGCTACTTTACTTACGAAAGTAACATTCCAGCAATATTCCCAGAGTGTTAGGTGTTATATGGGTAAATACACATAACATTTTTTTTTTGATGATAACAATTTTTTTGAATTCAACGCAAATTCCATTAAACAAATAGAAAGAAAAGGAATTCAAAGGAAAAAATAATTGATTAATTCAGTAGAAATAAATTACAAGTGCCACAGATGTATTAACACCATTGAAGTCACAAAAATCAGCATTCACTTATATTTTTTTTTCTACAAACCAAATAAACTGAGCACTCGATCACATTGATGATTCGTGGTTCGAGAACCGAAAACACAAATATACAAATACGATAAGCCTTTGGGTTTAGACATTCGACAAAAAAAATACTTGTTAAATTTAGTCAATTTCATCATACAAAAATTAAATCATAACGAACAAAAGTAAAATCAAATCACTTGCTGCAAATATCCTATTAAGGGGGGCCCATACGCACCCAAACTTACAAAAAAGGAGCACAATCAAAGTTAAAATAAACAAAATTGACACGAATCACTATAAATACTCAATATTTTACATACTTATAAACCACCAGCCATGTGACACAAGAACCAGGGCTGGTAGCAATATAAATATTGACACAAGTCGCACAATTTTCCTAAATGAATTAACAAACGAGCTGCCTCCTCAATTGGGATTCAAGAGCAGACCTCGTACACAGGCTGCGTGACATAGGAACCAGAGCCTGGTCCGTATTCATCACGACACCACTTTTTTTTACAAAGGGTCTGTCCACCAGACAATTGCCTCCTAGACGAGGACATAAGTGCAGTAGATCTTTGATCAAAGGAGGCGTCGATTATATTCACTTTATCTATTTCGAATTACCGGTAATGGCTGTGTGACATAGGAACCAGAGCCATACTGCACATTTCATGTCATATTTTATTTATTTTGTGTTGCGTAATTTGATGATATTCACACTAACAAAATATATTTAATTCAAGTGCACGTCAAAGCACTGCTGATATAGTATCAAGCTCAATAGAGCAACTAAATTTTAAAAACACACACACACAACAAATGGAGTCAAGTTCACCGGTCACAGAATTTTTAAATTTTAACTGATTGCAGCATTCCCTTTTGTCGAAGCATTTCCTTTGGTTAAGAAGTTGATCACAAAATTCCTGTTTTGTTAGAGCCATTTCAAATCATTTTTCTTCCTTTTGTAGACTGAACACTTGTAGTCAGCAACCGTAAATTCTAATAAGCAAAATTTTACACGTAAATGTAATACAAAACTGCTACCTCAGGCACGTCCCAGGAGCAGCATTTCAACCTGCGAATAAAAAAATAGATATTCAATACCCACAAAGTATAGCTCTTCAAAGAAGAGAGCCAGCTTGCATAAACCATAATTAATAGAAATACTCATCTGACTGCTGAGGTTGGAGAAATGCAAAACTCCACAGCTTGACAGTCAGAGTCGAGTAACAGCAAAAAGGAGTCCAGTATCTGCAAAATTCAGATGAAAATATTATTTTTCGCTGATAACACTGTCTGAGGTACACTGTAACCTCAACCGCGACTCTGTTTCTCCGCCGCGCAGACGACGCTATTGAATCAGCGTAGCCTGCACGCGCGCGTGGGAATCGGTGGCGTTTCGAGGCTGCGGAGTTAGCATCAGACAGTGACGTCACAGCGACGCTCTCCCATACATTAGTATTACTATGTAGAGCGGCGGCCATTTTGACAGTGGTGACACAAGTCCCCCTGCAAGGCGCGCTCATTCAAATAATTAATTGAACTCGGGAAAAATTTTGCCATTCGAAAATTCACTGCAAGCACTTCAGCAAAAATTATTTACAAAAAACAAAACAATTCATTTAAAGTCATTAGAATACGAGCATAATTTATCCTTGAATAAATTTTTTTCGAAATAACACAATCACTGCAATTTTGTATGTTGTACCAATGATTCAAACGAACAACTCACTTTTAAAAGTTAGAATAAATTCAATCACTTCAAATAAGTAAATAATCAACCGGAATACGAAGCACAATCACTCGCAGTAAAACCGAATTTATTTTGCACAATATCAATCGCAACTCAATTAAATGCAATTGAATATAGATGCTAAAAATACAAAGTCTTTCTAACACACTAGCACAACTAAACATTTTTCATGCACGTCAAAGTTTGAAAAGAAATAACAGTTTAAATTCATTGAAAAAGCGCACTTTACAATAATATTGCACATATAATTTGGCACTTGCACTAGAACTTGAAGCAAATAATTCATGAACATTTTTACCAAGTGTCAAAACACGGTGAAATAGATAGAATCAAACAGAACAATTATAATACGCAAAGCAAAATAACTATTTGTGTTTGAATATACAAAAAGACGAATTTTTTTTGACAGCTCAAGAGATTCTATTTTGCATACACTAACTTCAATTTAAAATTGACATTGATCATAATCTAAGAAAACTCGAAGCATTTCCACGAACTTCACGCTATTTTGCATTACACTATTGTTCACATTAGTAACATCTATTCATATCGACGAGTCACTGATAATTTATCTCCAATCCGTTTGAATTTCACACTTGCACGAACATCAAACTTTAAACAGACTGAACCAAATTAATCGTGTGAAATAAAATGTCAAGTAATTAAAATCTTCTGATCTTAAAAGAAAAGCCGCACTAAAACTTTAATTGATCGCGTTTTAAATAGACGAGTCGAGCCACATCAAAACCATTCCAATATTCGCAACGCCAAAATACAAACTCAACTAAAATTATATGTCAATCCGACAATTCAGTTTCACTTGTATTGATTTTTAAAGTCATCATTTTTCTTGTCTTTTAAACTAAATAGATTTTTATCACAAGTAATCACACTAAGCTACTAAAGCACAACAATAACACACAGATGCGCAACAAATCAGTCACGTAAAAAATAATAATAAATTTGAAAGCACTGCACACACTGAGACTTGATCATTTCGAATAAAGTAAGTTGAGTAAACGCGCACTTAAAAAAATATAAATTGATACGACGATCAATCAACACTACACATTCTATTTTGAACAATCAACTCGTACATATAACTGCGGGAGTCAGAAGCTGCTGCACTGCACCTGTAACAAAAAATAAATAAACATTTTACAACAAAGCAAAACAATGCTTTAAGTAAAATTTGACAATTTTGATTAAAAATAAAAAAGTACTCATCTGATATTTTGCAGCTGAGACGACTCCAACTTCACATTCAGATTACTATTTAGACAGCAAATTTTGGCACACAAAACCAACACACAAACGTACATGACGGTACCGTACACATACAGAGTACGGGTTTCAACCACTTCTGTTCAATATTCGCGAATTTTCCAACGACGGAAAACTAGACGGACTGCAAACAACGCGCGCGCGAGGTTATACATGGTAGCATAGGACTGCACCATATATGTATACTAGGGTGACACAAAAATGCACGTGAGTGCCGAATCCCGTTTCTCATAAGCCTAACCGATAGTTTAGAAGCCGACGAGGCCGACCACGTTTTTATTTTTTCGATTGAACAATTTTTCGTGCTGTCGCGAGCACTTAAAGTTTTTAATAGGGACTGGCGTAGGGTAAGCAGGTGTTCTTACATTTTTGAACATAACTTACAAACTATTAAAGCTATTTCACATTTGCCTTCAGTAATCTTCTTACAGCATAGATACCAATAGATTGGAAAAAGTTTGGTCCAAAAATAATAATAATTAAGAAAGTGAACAGGTGCCGATTTGCTCTAAAATGCTTGATGTTTGGAGGCTTTTTAAGGTCCGTTCCGTTGCTGCTAGAGCCTTCAAATTTAAACACAGTAACCTCACATTCATGTAAAAGTGATTTCCGAAAAAATTTTTCAGAAAAAGTGTGTAGAATGGCGAGTACAATCAAATAAAGTAACGGCTTCAGTTTAAAAATATAGGTGAAAGTAGTAAATTATTTTTGAGGATAAGCTGACATGATACTTTTAGTGACCCATGCTGCCCGAAGCGCAGAGACGCGACACATGTTCGACGGCCGTGGATCTTGGTTGTATGTATACTCCAGGTATACTCGTACAGTACTGCAGATGCTGGTTAAGAATGTTCTCTTACTCAGTGGAACACAACTAGCGGCGCTGCGACTCTCCCTCTTCCTCTGCTTGATTTCTCTCTTTCCGAAAAGACTAAGTTGAGCACCCGTACTACGCAGTGACGAAAATTGGAAGGAAAGGAAAGAGGGAAAGTTGTAGCAAAAAAAGGTAGCTGCGGAGGAAAATTCGAACCCTCGGTCGAGCCAGATGTCGGAGGTACCTAGAGAGCTCCGCATACCCTACCATAAATCGTACTAATACTGTGTTGTTCTGTTTATCCCCTCATTAATTTTTTCAGTCACTTTACTACACTAGGTCACAAAAATTTAGTCAACTTTGCAAGGCTCGCGACAGCACGAAAAATTGTTCAATCGAAAAAATAAAAACTCGGTCGGCCTCGTCGGCTTCTAGACTATCGGTTAGGCTAATGGGAAACGGGATTCAGCACTCACGTGCATTATTGTGTCACCCTAATGTATACTAAAACCCCCGCAGCGCCGCGGTCGATGACACGATCGATACTTGAACTCGAGCACCGACTTTAAGGTACTTGTGCAATAACACAACCGCGCGACATAATCAATCAATTTGTGAACACGAAACAAACAATAAAAAAAAAGAAAATATTGATGATTTAATAAAACATCTCAAACAGCGATTCGGTCCAGGAAGAGACTACAAATACTTCAGTCACAAATTAAAGGATTTGAGAATGAGACAAAAAGACAACGTCGGTGACTTCTACGATGAAATTTGTGTACTATTGAGCAGTGCCCGCAATGCGTTAAAAGAAGAAAAAGGAGAAGACAACATAGCTTTACTAATCTCGCCATTAGTAGATGAAGCAGTAGATATATTTATAAGAGGTTTACCGCCAGCATTGTCAATAGCAGTCGATGCAACAAAACCAAAAACCATAAAAGATGCATATGAAGAAGCCGTCCGCCTTGAAGTACGAATGGAAGCCAACATAATACCAGATACAAGACCTTACAATGGCAGAAGAAACAATTACCATAACAATTATCAGCAAACCAACGGTTATCAATACAATTCACACAATAATTACTATGCACCAAGGAATCCAGGATACATTGGATATATCGAAAAAAAACCATCAGAAAATCAAATGCATGATCAACAACGTCAACAAAACGACTATGAACAGATTAAACAAGGTTATCAACAAAATCAGCAACAAGACTACTAGCGTCAACAATATAATAATCAAAATCAACAAAGTTATTATAGAAAAAATCAAAATTACAGAGGAAATTATCAAAGAGGATATTAAAACAACCAAAACACAAATTGGAGAAATAACAATGGGCAACAAAAACAATTGTTCAACCCACAAAATGGTCAATTTAACAACTACTATAATAATAGACCTGATCAACGAGAAAATTGGAGAGCTCAACCAAATAATCAAAACCAAGGTAACGCTAATTTAAACTACCATGGGGCTCATTACGATCACCAGGTAGCGAGCCAAAACCAGAACCAACAATACCAGAGAAACCTGCAGGGATATCAACAGAACTACCGCAACAATCAGTGGAGACAAAATTATCAAAATCCGAATCAGCAACAGAATCGCCATCAGAACAACGATCAGCAACAATACCAACAGCAGATGCAACAAATGAATCAAAACAAACAACAAGCACAACAACAACAACAGCAACAACCAGCAGCAATAATGAAGATTCAAGTAGAAAGCCCATTCCAAGAGTGTGCTCAGCCAACTGTAAAAATCCTCAAGAACATGACTGGGAGAATGATGAACCAACAATAGTCAGAATAAGGGTCCCAGAAGGTACCATTAAACCATGGCTCGAATTTATGATCGACAACGGAGCCACAGTCAATATAATAAAACTCAATGTGCTACATGATGATCTACCATTCGAAGATAACACAGAACTAGGTGGCATCACTATACAAACAGTGCCAACGCTAGGATTAGTATACTTGCTGATCAGGAACACACCAGTAAAATTCCAAATTGTACACGACGATTTTCCGATACAAGCAGATGGAATATTAGGTAGAAATTACCTCAAGAAAGAAGAAGCAGTAATATCTTACTACAAAAATGCATTAATGGTAAATAGCGACGTCATGGACCCCATACCATTTAAGGGTTATGAAGAAGAACATTTACCCAAAAATGCAAAAAGGCGAAAGATAGATAGTTTATTACAAGTAAATGAAGTAAAAAACACCACTGAAGAATTATTCGAAGAAATATCTGCAAATACAGATAATGCAGTAAAATGCACAATCCCGTCAAGAACTCGACAAGTAATGCAAATAAATCTGATAAAAACAGATTTAAATGAAGGATACCTTCCACGAATAGACACTGGAAACAAAGATGTATTCATGGGTGAAGGAATATACATGAATAACAACAACACGTGTAAAATCTTGGCAATAAATACAAGCCAAGAAAATGTTACCATTGAAATCAATGTAAAAGAATTAATACCATTTGACACAGAGCCGAACACAGAGCCAATACCAGAAAGAATGGAAAAAGTCAAAACTGCAATTAAAAGAGACCATCTCAACACTGAAGAAAAGCAAATAGTCGACCGAATCATTGACGACTATCTAGACAGATTCCTGCTACCCGGAGACAAACTACCGTGCACAGATATGATAGAGCACAAAATACATCTAGAAGACAATGTGCCTATTAATACCAAACAATATAGACACCCACCCAAACACAAAGACATTGTGAGGGAAAGTGTGCAAAAGAAGTTAAAAGACAAAATAATAACGGACTCAAACTCGCCATACAATTCTCCCATCTGGATAATACCAAAAAAGCCAGACAGTCAAGGCAATCCAAGATGGAGAATGGTAATAGATTTTAGAGAATTAAATAAAAAAACAATCAGAGATGCTTACCCACTACCAAATATAACAGACATAATGGATCAGCTAGGAGGAGCGGTCTATTTTTTTATATTTGATCTTGCATCAGGGTTCCAACAAATACCCATGGCACCGGAAGATTGTTATAAAACAGCGTTTACCACAATAAATGGTCATTATGGGTACAAAAGAATGCCAGAAGGTTTAAAAAACGCTACGGCCACGTTTCAGCGCTTAATGGAAAAAATCTTGTGCGGCCTGCAAAACATTGAAATGTTAGTATATTTAGACGACATCATTGTTTACAGCAAAGATCTCAAACAACATGAACAACGAATACGAAATCTCATGGAGAGATTAAGGGGTCAAGACTGTGTTAAATGCTGAAAAAAACAAAATATATATTAGACCATGTGACTAATAATTTTATCAATTAAATGAAAAAAAGATTTTTTTACCTTAAACTAGATGTATTATAGATGATCTTCATGGTCTCAAACCTGGGAATATGTTTATCTGATTACCTGAAACAATTCAATAATGTTTATTAAAAAAATTGAGAATTTTAAAGTTTTTTTTTTACTTGCCGCAGCTTTCCACAGCATCCGGTGAATCGATTGAGACCCTGCAGGTTGCAAATTTTTCCTCTTTTGTGTCCTCACAAACTGTATGGAGCAGATTTCTGAAAAAGATTGATTAAAAATAATTAGATTGTTATATATTAATATAATTAGTAATTTAGTGAATGTTACATATGTAAACATACATAACATTCACTCGTAACTTATCTTTTCCAATTCTGCTCCATTCAGTTTGTGCGGAAACATCATAGCAACTTCTCTGCCAAATTTGAGCCAGATTGGTTGACCGGTTGCTGAGAAAAGCTGCGGCAACTGACTAAAAATCTGGAAAAGCTCGAACAGAGAAAAAGGCATTTAAAGTTTTAGTTAATATTTGATTAAGTAAAGTGTACTTACAAATTGTTCAGCGTATCCAGGCCTTCTCAAGTCCAAAAGTGGTAATCATTGTACTTATTTAGAGTACAATTGATGTTGATCTGCCACATATTTGCTCGCCTCCCTAGAAAATAAATATTTTAATAACTTAAAAATTGTCTAGTATATTTATGAGTAATTTATGATATTTTACTACTTAAAACAAATTTTAATTTTAATAGTAGTTTTGATACTTACAAATTTGGCTGTCACTCCAAGCAGACTAGAATGTCCTGTGTTGAGGTTAAAAAGCCTTGTCCAGATGCTCTCATGCAAAGTGAATCAAACTGATCAGCTGATCAGCTGTAACTGAAACTTGGAGCAGACTATCAATTACAATATGCCTAAAGCATCTTGTGTTTTTCTGCTGCAAAGATGCATGCATCTTTACAGCAGAGGCAAAAATTAAAAAGATGCAACTTCCCTTTTTTGGGGGGGGGCGGGGGGGGGGGGCTTACTAACTGTGTGGTAAGTGTGATGAAAAGTGAAAAGTGTAATAAGTGTTATTAGTGTTTTTGGGTTAGGTGTGCAATAGAGTGTACAGTTGAGTGCATGTGTTTTTTGTATGTATGATGTGTTTGAGTTAGTAAGCCCCAGGTCCATAGGAGTCTTCTTCTGGGTGCTTCCTTTTTCTTCTTGCTTGACGTGCCTCAAGCGTTGATTCTTGAGCTCTTCTATCGGACCAGAAAAGGCGTAGCTCATCTGCACTTTTGGCCCAGTCTACTGCAGAGGATCCTGGATGGACGTCGAAACTCTTCATGCTGTTCAGTACTCCAGCTTTTCCATCATTGAAGGAGGCAACTGCTATGTAAGTACCAATTTCTAAGACTACAAGACCGCTAAAACTTTCCTTGGGGATGAGCTTCCAAATAGATTGGTTGAAGCTTTCGTTGCTGTTTTGAGTAAAGCCTCCAACGCATCTCCCAAGCAAGTCTGGCTGTGTCAAGTCTTCGTAAATTGGCCGTATTGCCTCCATAATAGCTGCCGGAATACTATTCTTGTGGTGAAAAGTCTTCAGCTTCTTGTTAGCTTTGGCTACTTGCCATTTACACCAGCTGTCGGATCCTGGAGGACAAAGGTGGTGTCTTGGCTCTTGATCTGTTGAAAGTTTATGATAAAATGTCGCCCAAATGGCATTTGACATTTTATCTGCTGAATCTTTATGGCCTCTGATGGAATTGCCATAATACCTTGTCAGCTCATCAATCCTTTGAGCTGTTAATCGGTTCTTCCCACCAATGCCAGCACCGTCACTTAGCTTTTGGCCAGCTAAACTTTTCTTGAGGTTCCGTAGTCTCGTTCCCATCCTCTTCTGAACGTGTCCTACACATTCTTTCTTCTCAATTACGAAGTCATCCCCATATGGCTTCGTGTCACACAAGGCCTTGTATACCTTGGAGTCGCCATCTCCAATATAATTCTTATACCTGACTCCATGGATTTTCTCAGATCTCTGGAACATTTCAACGATGCCATCCACTTCCATTTTTCCAGAGCTTCCTTGATGGTTGGCTGAGCACTGATCTTGATGTGTCTCAAACCATTCTCGATATTCCTCGGTGTCCTTGTCTTTCTGCAGCTCACAAGCTTTGCAGAAAGATTGCTTTGGCGCCACATCAATCACTTTGCCATTATCATTTCTGATCAAAGTGGATACGCCTTGGAGGGAAGAAAATCCTCTTTTCCTCCAAGAACCATCGCCAGACACCGATGTACAAGGATTTTCTTGAATTTCACCTGAAATTTCACTGCAGTCTTCCTGTAAAGCTGCTTTCATTGACTCTTTAGCTACTTTTTCACTAGCTATTTTTAATTCATGATTAATTGTTCCAAAGTGACTGTGTGCAATTGGAGGCAAGAAATCCATAAGTCCACAAAAAGTTTGTAAACCAGTGTGCCCGTGTCCAAGAGCTCTCATAGCTAAAACTACTCGTCGATTAATTTCATAAGCATTGGCTTTCTTTCCAATGTGTCTGCTGGAGTCAATGAAAGTAGCTTTAGCGCACTTGCTGCAAGTGACAGAGAGTTTGCTACCAAGTCCTCTGGTAGAAACTTCATAAAAAGTGATGTCACCGCCACAAGTTTTACAAGCCAGACATTCCTGTAATCCAGGTAAAAGCAAGGAAATGTCAAATATCCTATATTCTATAGGACCTGCTTCTATGTACTCTGAATTTAATTTAGCCTTTGATCTCGATACAGGAATCTCTGGCTTGGCGAAAGACTTATCTGCTGTTCCAGATGTCGAAGGCTGCATACTGGCTGTCGACGTAGGCCTTCCTCCAGATGTAGAAGGTTCAACATTTCCTTTAAACCCTCTTGCTGCCTTCTTCTTTCTTCCAAATCTTCTTTTGCCATGTGCAGATGAGCCAGCCTTTCTGTTTCTTGAGTCCTTGTTTCCACTCATTTTAATATTTTATATAAAATCTGATTTTATAAAAAAATATTTGTGGGACACTTAGAAAAGTTCGTGCAAATTTGTACAAATTATTAACTTTGTGTTAGAAGATACTAACTAAAGTTATTTTAATAATATTTTATTTATTGATATTTGAATAATCAAATAGAATAAATATTTATTATTAAAATAAGCCAATATAACCTTCTTTCACTCAGTGGTAAAGTAGGAATCTGATTCCTCTACTACTGCGTGCAGAGTAGCTAGTATACCTGCGTCGGTAAGCGCCAAATTTGAAATTGGCTAAAATTCAAAAAACTTTTTAATTCGTTTTTTTAAAATTTTTTTAGTAATAATAAGGATTAAATAAATTTTTGATACCATAACAGGCACTAAAAAATTAATAACGAGAAAAAAGTGCAATTTTCGGAATTCGTTATTTTTATTTTTTAACATTTTTTTAGTTTTTTGCCTGTATCTTTTTCAAAAAATTTTTTTTTGTAAAGCGGGTTTCGGGAGCTTATTCTTGAACAAATTTCCTATCGAATTATGAAAAAAAACATCGATTTTTTCATAGTTTTAACACAGTCTTGACCCCTTAAGACAAGCTAAACTAGTTCTACAAACTGACAAAGTCGAATTTTTCAGAAAAGAAGTTGCATTTTTAGGACACATAATCAGTGCACGAGGCATTGAACCAAACCCGAAAAAAGTCAAAGCAATAGCAAAATTACCACGTCCAAAATGCAGAACAAACATTCAAGAAGTCTTAGGAATGTTCGGATATTACTGCAAGTACATACCAAAATTCTCGGACAAAGCAAGACCATTAACAGCATTACTGCAAAATAACAAATAATTCGAATGGACACAAGAGTGTGAAGACGTTTTCAATGAATTGAAACAATGTCTCATGAGTGAACCAATTTTGCAATTTCCAAATTTTGACAAGGAATTCATATTGACAACAGATGCGTCAGATTACGCAATTGCCGCGGTTTTAAGTCAAGAAACCGACGGTTTTGAACACCCTGTTCCTATCGAGACTACTCAGTAAAGCTGAAAGAAACTATAGTACGACCGAAAAAGAGTGTCTAGCAGTACTATACGCTCTACACCAATTTCGACCATACTTATTATGCAGAAAATTCACTCTGGTGTGTGATCACGAACCATTAAATTGGATGCATAGTAGAAAAGATCCAGGTCAGAGACTGATGAGATGGATGTTCCGTTTTACAGGCTCTGAATACACCTTCAAGTACAAGCCTGGCAAATTGAACAAAAACGCAGACGAATTATCAAGAAATCTACCAGACTTATCAGAAGAAGAAATCAACAAAAATCTCTCAAAATTAAAGGTAATGATAATCGATTAACATAAGCCAAGCACATCAAAAGCCAAAAGTCCAACACCAAGCCCGAGGGCACAAATCCTGGGAAATGCTGATGCACCCAGAGGCAGAGGAAGACCAATAGGAGCAAAAACAAGTAAAGAAGCTCCACAATTGGATCATAGTGTCATTGCTCAAAGAACAAGAGCTAAAGCACCAAAAGTTGAAAGCAAGATACGACAGTACATCAGAGAAGGTGCATATCCAAAGTCAAAAAGATCAAAATCTACAAGCAACAGCCAAGAAGCGTCAACGTCAAAGATAGACAGTGATAGCACGAATACGAGTGACACTGACACTAACACTTCCACAAACACAAATGTATCAAACACATCATGGATGTCGTCAACAGCAGTTTATGGCAGCTCAAGTGAAAATCCACCATTGGAAGACCCAAGACGCAGCGCATTAAGAATAGACGAATCAGAAATACTTCAGCCAACAAACAACGACGAAGAAAATGAACCAGCATCTGATGACAGTGCAGGCAAAACAATCAGTAATATAGAAATAGCAATAACAGCTAAAAGTGATACAGGCACAAACAAATCATCTGATGATGAATCAATAACTAATGCATCGAATGTCACAACATTGTCACGAAAAGAAGTTGAAGAAGCTAGCAGAAAATTAGAAGAAAGCATAGCAAGATTTGAAGAATTGCACCCACAACAGACAGAGATCAACAAAGAATACGATATTGCTGTAACTCACTTCTCTGATGGAGAAGAACAAACAGAGGAAACGAGATTCTGCATGGATGAATTAAATGCACATTACGGCACCAAACACATGGATGAAGTAATGGAAGAAGGACTTCAAAAATTAATAGAAAAAATCGCAAAAAGAATTGCTAAATAGATACGAAAATGCAAGAGACTCGCAATCAGAATCGGAAACGTCATCTGAAGAACACGTCATCTATCCTACCAAACGAAGAATCTCAGAAACTACGAAAATTACCAACAAATCGCCAAATGCAAAAAGTACACCACATCCAAACAAAGAGTGACACTAAAAACAACCGATGTCAGTGTCATAGAAGAAAAGAGAGACGACAAAACTTATGATATTCAATATTCTCAACCACCGGAAATAACAATTCCATGGCTAATAGCAATGCTTCAAAATTTAGAACCAATCAACAAAAGATATGGCTCGACAAAGGCACATGCAATAAAAACAAAAGACCAAGGTTCAGAAAAAAACACAAATTTGTTACCAGAAAGAGAACAAATAGTGACCATAAGAGAATGCCTAACCTATAAAAGAGACAATCTAGTGCATTTCTTATCAAAAGATTGCGAAAGTACCACGTCTATCGCAAAATTGCTCACTGACATTGGAGCAATAGAATTGGCAAACATAAAAAACAAGAAGCCGCAAATAGGTCAAGTATTTGTGACAACATTCAAGAAGCACAAAATTTATACAGTAATCATCAAGGACAAATACTACAACAAAATCAACATTGAAGAACTAGATAATTGTTTAAGAAACCTCAAGTCAGTATTATTGAAGAACGAAGAAACAAGTTTCAGAATATCGCGAAGAGGAGATTTAACAGATGAACTAGAACCTGGTTTAATTACCGAACTTCTAGCTAAAAGGTTTAATAATTCTCCAATAAAGGTAACAATCTGCTATGGAAAAGTAGAACTACCCCAGGAGAAAGACAGAAAACAAATCATAGCAATGCGTAATGACATTAAAAATTATATAAGAAAATGTGAAAGTTGCCAAGAAAAGAAAATTGAAAGGTTCAAAACAAGAGAACCAATGATCATTACTGACACGCCAATTGAAGCCTTCGACAAAGTCTCAATTGACACAGTCGGCAAATTAAGACAAACGCCATCAGGAAATTGTCATTTACTAACCATGCAATGCAATTTAACAAAATACTTAATTGCTATACCAATAAAAAATCTAAATGCAACCACTATCGCAGATGCGCTGGTCAAGCATTTAATTTGTCAATTTGGAGCACCAAGAGCAATCCTCTCAGACAGAGGAACAAGCTTTTTATCAAGCATAATGGACACTGTTATAAATCTTCAAAATAAATAGATTAACAACATCTGGTTATCGACCGCAAACCAACGGTTCATTAGAAAGAAGCGACGCTCCATTAGTGGAATTCATAAGGATATATTCAGAAAAATACGACGACTGGGACAAATTAGCACCATTTACCACATTCACGTATAATACAAGCATACATGCAGCAACAAATTTCATACCATTTGAATTGGTATACGGCAAAACCGCTCGTTTCCCAATCAAAATTCCATCAGACGAAAAACTGCGCACATACAATGTGTACATTAGAGATCTAATACTTCGTTTAGACGAAATGAAAGTATTAGCAGGCGAGAGACAAATACAGAAAAAATTAATATCAAAAGAAAGATATGACAAGAAAATAAGAAAATTCAAAGGTAAAGTAGGAGGTTATGCACGTCTAATAAATGAGCCAAGAACAAGTAAATTCGATGCTTACAGAAATAAACCACTGAAAATCATTGAACTTATTGGCAGGAAAAATGTCATATTGGAATATCCCAATGGCAAAAGAATAAGAAAGCACATTGACAAACTCAAAGACGCACATATAAAAACTGAAGAATCAGAATCAGACAACAGTTCTGACTAGTTTTTATTTGTGTTGCAGATGAATCACAGCATAACACTATTCATTCTACTCAGCATCAACCCACCAGGTTTCAAGGCAGAACAACTATACTCACAAGAATCTTTATCGCCAAACCCTGACATTTATTATGAAAAATCTAACATAATCAAAATAATCAGAGCAGATTGGAAAGTCAATATACTCATAGACGTTGACCAATCCTAGATATCCACAACCCATTATAATCACACATTGAAGTATACAACAAATGCATCACAGTGAAGAATACAAATGCAAAAATGCACTGGGCACAGATCTGTTAGAAATAAAACAAAATTCTCTAACAGAATTAAGAACAATCATAAATGAGACCACCAAAAACGCTAGGCCACATAATGTATCCAAACTCGCAATACCCTTCGAGTATCACAACAAAAAGTATGGTACCCCTAGGTGTCATAGGATCCATTTCTAAATCGCTCTTTGGTTAGCCACCGAAGATGACATTCAAAACGTCAACCAAAACATACACCAATTGTCTGCAGACCAAAAGCATATAATACATCTAGTTAAAGATAACACGCATATAGTTGCTACAAAATTTGAAGAGTTGTTCAAAACTACAAGAAACCATCAACTCATTCTAGAGAGCTTCGAAAAAACGCTCACAAAAGTGGTAACAAATGTCCTAAAGAAAGCGAACAAATGAAATGTCTAGTCAAAATCATGCTCTATGTTAAAAGATTAGAAATGACACTCGACCACATGACAAAAAGTCATGAAAAAATTATTAGACATATTAAGAAAAACAAAAAATGGTCAAATTCACCCAGAAATACTCACACATGATATCTTGCAACAAATTGAGGCAGACGTCAAAAGACTAAAAATGGAAATGGAACTTCCAATTCCTCCTGAACACATGCGACCAGAAGAAATAATAAAAATTTCCAAAATCGATGCACTACACCAAATGGAAAAACAATCGTGATCTTACATTTAACCATTAGTAGATTGCGCTATTTATCAATTATACAAAAATGCACCCCATTGCAATACCACAATGGTATAACAATGTTAGTCTAGGAATGACACACATCAAGCCATCTCACACTCACATTGCTACGACCATCGACCAAACCAAATACATTAAATTCAATGAAAATAGGCTAAATAAATGCATAATAACCCATCATGCACAAATCTGTCCAATTCTGGGTGCACAACAAAACACACCAGAACTAACAGATTGTGAGATTATGTTACTATTAAATCCGACCAATGACGCCATCATACAATGTGACATTAGAATCAACCCAACAAGTAAAACCCAATGAAATTATTTAGACCAAGATAAATCATGGCTATACTCAACCACTCTTCCAACACCTATAACCTTTATTTGTCAAGAGACACCCGAATTTAAAATAATAATAAAAGAAGCGGGGATATTGAGAATATCACCCAAATGCATCGCGAAAACCGCAACCACAGTTCTAGCAGGGGAAAGTACAACCCAAACAGATTTCACGTACATTTATGCACCCAACATTGATCTTAAGATAACAGAATTTCACCCTCTGTTATCGCGAGAATCAATAGACCCTAACTCTATATTCAAACAGAATGAAAACGACAAAGCATTTAGTATAAATAATGAAAGACCCATAAATGAGATTTTGAATGAATTAGACCAAATCAGCGAACACAAAAGAAAAAATTTTGAAACAAATACCCTACTCTTTGGAGGATTAACCTCACAAATAATAATAATTATTATAATTACCATTATAATAGTCAAATCAAAAATGCTAAAAGGCTTGACTCCGTTTACACGAAAACACAAACGTCAGGTACAAATACACAAAACAAACGACACAAACACAATACAATTAGAAACAATACAAATAGAAGAAGGTGCAATACCCAAGCACATGACAAGACGTGACGCACAAAAGACACAGACAAAATTAACACTACCAATACAGGAAGCTGAAACACCCTAACAGCGAATTTCGTTTCTAGAAAGAAGAAAAACATCAACATGGCCATGAAACAGCGAAAATCTATCACCATCTTTTGCGACAACGAAATACCCATGTACGCAATAATAAGAGAATTCGAACACATTGCAACACCACACACAATCTACTACGAACAACATAAGTACGAAGCAGGAACAAAAAAGATCACCATGACATTCCACTCCGAACGAGATGCAACCAAGGCCTATGAAAAAAGAGCAACATTAATAAAACAAAATCGTTTCAAAAAACAAAAGGAACAACAAACAGCGAAGAACAGGAACATGCCAAAGGAAGAAGAACCAGTGCACATACAGCACAAAAAAGCATGCTCAGTAAAATCAGAAATACATATCGTCAATGCACCATCAATACCAATGGACAATTGCTGACTATTCTGCACACTACCGTGGGAATACTCAGAAAATGTGAAAGAAGAAATATTTTTCAGAACATTCGCAAAGTATGGACAATTAGTATACCATCAAACCATCAAAGATAAAAAAGGAAGACTAGCCTACGGATATGTACAATACTTC
>JACCIB010000615.1:0-114252 GCA_018906965.1 Philotrypesis tridentata
ACCGGCACATACTTGGGGGCTAACTTGGCCGAGAATTTCTCAGTTCCTTTTAGACAAGGGGTGAGAGTTTCTCATTCCTCAGTCTCACCTCTTGGATTCTAACGACTCTACGGCCTTTGGGTCATATCGCTTACCCTTGTCGTCGTTCGTTCGTCGTCTACATATTTCGCTACCAAGTCTCGTAGTTGCGTCTAGTCTTGTTCTGTCTGTCTTTCCAAACTTCAGGCTCAGTTTAGTCCTTTTTCGTCACACCCCCTCCCATGTCCACACGTAAGCTTTTCACCGGGGTAGGGTGTCTGCCGTAATTCGAGAAGCGGGCGATGTTTTTTAGCGTCGCTTGCTTAGATGTATTTATCGCGTGTCGTAACTCTTGCAAATGCTTATCCCAATCACTGGGATTTTCGCGAATGCGGAAATCATTGTTTCAGGGGGCGATTGCTTCTCTCTACCGGATTTGCTTGCGGATGGTAAGGTGGTGTAGTCACAGTTTTTACGCCGTATTGCTCTAGTGTTTCTGCCAGATGTTTGTTGATAAACTCCGTTCCGTTGTCTGTCAATAAATATTCTGGCGTTTCCCACCTGAACAATATCAGTTCTTCGAAAGCTCTGGCTATAGATTTTCCGTTAGCTTGGCGTAATGGATGTATTTCCACCCAACCAGAGAATAGGTCTTGGAATACTACGAGATATTTATTCTGGCTGGAGCTTTTTGGGAACTCGATCACGTCTGCTGCCACGACGGACCATGGTTTCTCGACGATTCGTTTCCCGATCAGCCCTTGAGGAGCCTGTTGGGAAAATCTTGTATGCCTGGCAAGTCTGACAGGTTTTTATGAATCGGCAGACATCATGGAATAGTCCGGGCCAGAAATATTCCCGTGCTATCCTATCGTACGTTTTCTCAATTCCTAGGTGTCCTGCTGAGATTTCTGCGTGCGCTGTTGTCAATACTCTTTCACGCAATTCCTCCGGCACTACAAGTTTCCATCCTTCGTCCGGGTGAGTGATGGGATCTAGCATTGGATCTTCCTTGTGCCTGTACAACTTTCCGTTTTCGACTCTCCATCTCGGGGAATTTCGTTGGGTTCTCTTCGACTTCGTCGCGTCTTCGTAAATACCATTTGTCCTCGATCTCACCTATTGCTGAGATTTCTGGCTCCATCATTCTGGATAGCGCGTCTGGCACTACATGCTGGGTGCCCCTACGATGTATTATCTCGAAGTCCCATTGTTGAATTTCTATCGACCATCGGGCTAGTCTACCTTTCGCATCCTTCAGCGAGCGGAGCCACTTCAGAGCGCTGTGGTCAGTGATAACCGTGAAGTGGTAACCCTCGACGTACGGCCTGAGTTTGTTGATAGACCAAACTAATGCCAAGCACTCCTTTTCGGTGGTGGTGTAATTATCTCTGGTGCTGACAATACTCGGCTGACGTAGACGATCGGGTGTTCTCCGTCGTCAAATTCTTGCGTGAGCACTGCACCAATAGCGAAATTACTTGCGTCGCACTGGATCGTGAAAGGTTTCGTAAAATCCGGTCTGGCTAGAACAGGAGCGTTGGTCAAGGCCTGCTTCAACTTGTTGAACGCTTCGTCTTGCTCCGGTCCCCAATTCCAGTTTTTCTGGTCTTTAAGCATTCTGACTAGAGGGATCTTTATCTCCGACTCGTTTTCCAAGAACCTAGAATACCACCCAAACATGCCCAGGACTCGTCGTAAGCCTGCCAAGTCCTTTGGAGTTGGGCAGTTCATCACTGGCTCTATTTTTGCGGGATCGGTTCGTAAGCCGTGTCGATCCAGAATGAATCCCAGGTACTTTATCTCGCTAACACAGAATTCACATTTCTTCGGGTTAATCGTGAGTCCGGCTGACGTCAATTTGGTTAACACGTGTCTGACTCTATGTTTGTGTTTCTCGAACGTGTCGGTGGCTATGACGATGTCGTCTAGGTATCCGAACACATTTGAGGAGTCCTCAGGGCCAAACAAAATGTCAACCATTCTCTGCAGCGTACTGGGCGCGTTGCAAAGGCCGAAAGCCATGCGCTTAAATTGCCATAAACCGTATCCAGGTACTGCAAAAGCGGTGTATTTCTTACTGCTTTCCTCCATTTTGACTTGGAAGTAAGCCTGCTTGAGATCGATCTTGCTCAAGTATCTGGCTGCGCGTAGCCTGTCTAGTATCATGTCCATTTGGGGCAGAGGGTAGCTATCCTTTTTTGTCACCTTATTTAATTCGATATAGTTGACGCAAAATCTCTCTGTCCCATCGGGCTTTGGCACTAGTAATGGCTGGCTACAATAAGCGCTTGCGGATCTCTCGATTACCCCTAGTATTCTAAGTTCTATAGCTGCTTTTTGTATTCCTCTATCTTCTTCGGTGAACGACTTCTGGCTTTACAGCGTATAGGGGTTGGATCTGTCACTACGATGTGGTGCTCAGTTAAGTCCGTGTACCACAATTCCTCTCCGGGATTGTTTGGTAGTATTTCGGCCACCACTTCCTCGATTTCCCGTGTCTCCTCGTCGCTGAGCTCGGAGATACCAGCGCTCTCTGCGATGATGATTGCTGGAGACCTAGCTTCTGGCCGGTCGAACTCTCTCCACTCTCCCAGGTTGGCTCGCCATAGGCCTTTGTGGCTTGTGTCCACTTTGAACGTCTTGCAGAAATCTTTGCCCAAAATCAGTTCATGTGTTACTTCTGCGACTGCTCTTGCCATAATCGTCTTGTCTATTCCGTCTAATTCTATTCGGATTGGTAGAAATCCTAATACGGGTTCCTCCTGTCACCGTTCGTATCAGAGCTTCACTGGCTTTGAGTCGAGTCTTGTACCTCCTAGCGATCTCTGGGCCTACGATTGTTATCATGGCTCCAGGGTCGAACAAGGCTCTGTACTCTTTTCCGCCTAGACTGACTTTAACCCTTATCAAAATAATGTACAGGTATTTATGCAGAGATCTCTGCAGAATTCTCTGCAGGGCTCTGCAGAGCTATATGCAGGGTTCTCTGTAGAAGGTCCAAATTCTCTGCAGAAGTAATTACAATGCAGAAATCTCTGCAGTAATCTGTGTAGTAATCTCTGCAGAAAATTCTACAGAAATTACTTCAGAAGCATTGATATTGTTCCTCTGCAGAGAATTTGGACCATCTGTAGGGAACCCTGCAGATTGCTCTGCAGAGCTCTACAGAGAGTTCTGCAGAAATCTCTGCATAAATATCTGCACATTATTTTGATAAGGGAATGTAGTCTCTATTGTCTACCGTGGTCGTGGCTGCGTGCACCTCCGTTTCTTTGGAATCTCTGTCGACTCCGGCTTCCTCTAATTGTGTAGGGGTGCTAGGGTCTGACATCGTTTCGTTGATTAGAGTGTCCACAGTTGCCTCGATTTGTCTTAACTTCACGTAATCTTTTTCCTCATCGAGCAAATCTTTCACTTTCGTCCTTATTCTTTGGTTTTCCTCTATTTCTTCCTCTAATAATTCGTTTGCCTCAATCAGTACTAATTCCTCTTCACTCATGCTATCTTCATCGTCATCTGTAGTTACCTCTTTATCAAGTTCCTCATTTTCTTCCCACTTGTCTCCCTCCAGGGCGGTTACTCGAGTTTCTCCGAAATCTAAAGCCTGTGTTAACCTCTGAGCTGACTTCCTCTACTCGCCGTTATTGTCTGGCTTCACAGTGGATTTCGGTTCCAAGTTTAAGTTGGCTTCAGCTCTCATGATTTTTTCAGCTTTTCTGAATTCTGCTAACTATTTTACCTTTGCCAGGCTCTTTTTCGAAAATTCCACGATATCTTCTAGTCCTCGACCTTGAATCATGTCTTTCTCTACTCTAAAGCCTCGCTTTTTGCACAGCTGGATTTCTTCGTTTAACCACGTATCATCGTCACTACTCTCCATTGGCGCAGCCGGCGTCCCGTCTGGCTTAGATTCCGTGTCTCTAGCGATACTGGCTCTCACTTGATTTCCTCTGTTTGCCCCTGAATTCACTAGTCTCTTCTTCTCTGTGACAGAGTCTGGCCGTTGTGTTGCAATGGCGTCTCCTCTTTTCACATTCGCGTTTACTTCCTTCTCAGCCTGCAGCGTTTGCCCACGGGTTACGTCAGCGTTTCTTTCAGGCTTCGAATTTCTGTTTATCTCTCTTGTCTCTTCTTGTTGTGCGCCTGTCTTTAAGTAGCTGGTCTGGCTGTTACTTACAGCTTTGGCCGCTACTTCCTGACTTCGCACTGTTTCTCGTGGCTTGCTGCCACTTTCTCCCCCTCCCAAAATTGACATACTCCTGCAAAGTGCGGGGGTATGATTGTCAATTTTGTTCGCTAGTTGAGGGCCCAAGGCGTGAACACGGAGGTCGGCTGGCCCTTGGCGGCCTCCGTCGAGTCGTTTCCCAGAAGCTTTCTAACGTGAACACAGTTTGCGCAGTCTCGCAGCGTCGTGCCTTTTTGTCCGCATACCTGACATGCAGTGTCTGGCTCAATCTTTGGCTGCAACGTTTGTAGAAGTTCTCTTGCTTTCGCACAGATGTTGCAGTTTTTGAATTGTGCTCCAACTTGGCCACACCACTGACATTTTCCGGACAATTTTATCGGGTAAGGGCAGGCGTTCTTCCTGTGACCGAATTGCCTGCAATTATAACATTGCGTTTTCGGACAATTCGCTGCCCTATGTCCCACTGTCTCGCAAACGTGGCACGGTCCATAATATTGAACTTGTGGTTGCGGTTGATTCAGTTGTTGGCTCAGTGCTGGTATGAAGGGTTGCTGAGGTTTCTTCTGCGCTTGCGCCGGTTGCTGTTGCGGGGCTTGCACTTGCTGATTGGCTGCACAAGCTTCCTGTGTCGTAGTTTCTTGCTGATTATGAGTCGTCTCGGTTGTTTCAGCCTTTTTCTTTTTATTTTTCTTCTTCTTTGCTTTCGTAGCAACTTCGTTTGTTTCTGCTATCTCGTCTGTCGCAGCTACCTTTGGTTTTGGTGTAGCCGACCATGCTGCTGCTGGGAACTTGGACTTTTCTGCAGGTGGTGGCGGAGCATATCTGGCATCATGTTCTAGCTCGTCTTCGAGTTCTTTACAGTACTTCTTTACGTCATGGAATGTTTTAATCTTCTTGTGCTTTAGAGCTTTTCTGTAGATTGGCCTTAATCTGTCGATGAGTAGACTTAACTGTTTTTTAACTGAAATTGGTTTTTGTAGATGATCGGCGATGTGTCTAAAATTCATAATGTATGTCGATATCTTTTCGCCATTGCCTTGTGTTCGTCGTAACAGTTCGTCCATTACATCGTTCGTGTTGGCAGATGTATAGAATTGCTCTTTGAATGCTGACAAAAAGTCTTTCCAAGACTGGATGTCTGTTTTTTCTGTCTGATACCACATTTGTGCTCTTCCTGTCAAAGTATATGGTACTAGCTTTAGCATGGCTTTTCCCGGTATCTCTAGACTGTCTTTAATGCCTGTCAATTTCCTGTTGTAATCTTCTGGGTCATCTTTAGGTGAGCCTGAATACTCTATCTTTAGATTCTTGATTAGTTGTAAATGACTGACATGGTCTTTAGCAGAGATACGGTTGCGGCTACTACTTCTTTCTCTTCTGTGTCGTCTATGTCTGCTTCTATACGACGTGTCCTCTTCTGAAGAGCTGCTACTTGTGGATGGCGATCTTGACTTCTTGTGTATTTTACTTCTCTTTTCTGTTTTCGATTTGCCAATCTTCGGTGTTGACTTCGGTCTGGAGTCGCTTCTGTATTTATGACTGACCTTCGTTCTTATAGTGCTGTCGGTTTCTGCTTCTGTCGATGTAATTTGCATTTCATGGATTGTCTTTTCCAGTTGTCTTCTCTGTGCCTCGAGTGAATCTTCATGCTCTGACTCTTCGCTCGAGTTTGGACTAACCTGTAGTTTCTCATCAGAATTTTTCGACTTCTTTTTTGTTCCTGTATCATTTGCAATTGCTTCAATTTCTGGAAAATTCTTGGCGAATGAGTCGCTTACAGGTATATGCTTTTTTCCTGGTGAGGAGTGCAGCAGAGTTGACGTGTGCTGGCTCACATACCATTTATTACTGGGTAATGACTTATTCGCAGCTTCAATAAACTCTGGTGTTATTATCGGCTTTAACTGTGTCGTTAAATCTGTGACATTTCTTCTATTAGTTTCAACTTCATCGTTATTCGTTTCTATTTGTCGTGGGATTATTGGCTGACCGTCCCATTCGTACCAAGGTGCTGCTAAATTTGTTTCCGTTAATATTCTCGCTCTAAGTAATCTGTCTTGCAGTATTGCCTTACTGCCGTTAGTATCCACATTTCGTTCTTCTAAATAATCTCGCAATTCTCGTCGATCCAATTTGGTTATTTCTCTGATTATTGCTCTGACTTCCCTATTCTTACGGAGTGCCGTCATTACCTCTTGATGGTCGGCGTTGGACATTTTGTGGTCTTCTGGTAATTTATTCATACTTAACCGGATTTGTGATTACTGTCTTCAAAAAAAATTTGTTCGCTCTAACCTCTAGTACTACTAAAAAATTTTCTGTCTGACTGTAATCGGTCGAATCTAGTATCTGTCTGTATAAATCTTCCTGAAATAAAAAATAAATTTTTCCCACGTCTGTCCTTAAGTCGTTGAAAGTTATTAAATAATTTTCGACGTACAAACTGTTAACCGTCAGAGTAATTTGATGGGGCACTGTGTTAGTGGGGTATCAAAATTAATATATAGAGAAATAATATTTACAGTACATATGAATAATTTATATAATGTAAATTATGGCCATGCAAAAATTTTCCGAATGTCGGGCAGGGTAAATTTTTAATTTTCTTCGCTGCTGAAGCGCTGTCGCGTAAAAAAAAATTTCGTTCGTATTTAATTCTCCGTCACTAGTCAAAATAAAGTCGCGTGATTTGCTAAACAACGGTGAGGTTATCCGGCTACACGAGTCAATCGATTTGACTGTAAGCTGTGACAAAAAAAAAATTTTTTATGGAAAGCTGCATATACCACTCGTGAACGCTCGCTATATATAGCGCTTGAGAAAAAAAAGTTTTCAGAATTTTTACCGCACTTGCTCTTCCGAGCGAAAGACAAAAAAAATACTTCTTCCCGACTTTGCTCGAGTCCTTTTCCACGTGGCGTCTACCAAGATGGCCGCCGAAACCGACCGCGTGGCAAAAAATGGCTAAGTCGCGTATTCTCACTTTTCTTTTTCTCCGTCTGTACTCTACGCCGCACGTTGGGCGTCACTGTGACGTTGTGCTTTTACCGTCCCTGGGGAGGCGTAGCACGACGTAATGACACCTATGCAGGTTTATCGCGAGCTCGTATTTTAATATTTGTTGGACGCCCGAACTCGCGATCTTTAACACTTATCACTTATATGCCGGCTTGAGAATTCTTTATACTCGGGGTCACGGGGGGGGGGGAGAGGTGCAGGGAGAGAAGTACATAAAAATAAATACACGCGACTTGTAAAATAAAACTCTTCGTTATTTAATTCAAAATTAGATAGTGTCTTACTCGCGGGCGCGTTTACGTCCTCGGGCGAGCTCTCCGTCACTACGTGGGCTGGCTCTAAGGTTAGAACTCGCGGCGGGGAGGTATCGTATAGAAACTCTCCTACCTGTCTCTACCTCGGGTTCTCCACGTCCTCGCGTTCTGGTGACGTCTCGTTCCCTGTGGAAGCGCACGCGAAAGAACACTACTAAACGCTCGGGTAATTCACACGGAGGGAAATGGTCGCTCTGGTCGTCGCCTTGGAAAAATACTCGTTGTTCGCTCGTGGTGTCTCGTTCCTCGTGGTACTCGATACTCTCTGGATACTCATTCCATACTGACTAGACTCGCGCGTTCGGCAACTACGCCGGTTCGCGGCGTCTATCGCTCTCTCACTCGCACTCACGCATTTCCGCTAGATCGCTCTCTCGCGCCTATTACATTTTTCCATGCTTTCGCACCATATATGCCACTTGCACTCTCGCGCCCTCTTTTCCAACTCTTATAACTGCGCGCGACTTTTGAAGCACGCTTACACTCATTTCTGGCTCTATCAATCATATTTACACATTTTTTTTGCACGGTTACATACTCCGGCACGCTTACATTTTATTTCCCGCTCGCACGCGCGCTGTGGATTGAGCCGTAGCCCTCTACCTTTTCCCAATATCATACGGCGCATACGCGTTGCCTCCACTCTCTCTCTTGTCTGTCTCTAGTGCACATTCATTCGCTCGCTATCCATCCTTCTCGCACTCATGCCTCGGTCAATAGCTCGCCAACATGGCGGCCGCCGCTCGCGCGCGTACGTCTCGTGGCTCGCATGCCTCGTATCTCGTGTATCTCTCGCTCTCGTTGTTCCAGCGCTGTGCCGTCCGTCCCTCTCTCTTTCTCTCGCCTTGGCTGCCGCGCACTGCTACGCGCTGTATTTCCCGCACTTCCTCGCTCTCGCCTCGTGCTGCTGCTGCTCGGCGGCTTTAACAGCTGACTGCTCTGAAAGCACCACCGAGTATCAGAGTATGTTATCTTACTGGGTGGTGTCCAGGCGAGCAGCCCTCGACGGGATCCCCGTCACAATACATATGTGCGTTCTCGCAGTCGCGCGTGTCTCGACGTACAGAATTGTATGTAAATAAGAGACGGCTCGACAAGTATCGATTAGAGTTTTTGTAAGCGGAGATTATAATATTTACGCAATATTCAACAAGGAGAAATGTACAAAATAAGAACACGTTCGGGTTAAAAAGACACAACTCAAGTTTATTGAAGTCAGAGATGAAAGGGGTATTCAGAGATGGTCCTTTCGCGGACGTGCGGCACGTCCTCGGGCGAGATCACCGTCTCTTAACGCAGTCCGACTTTATCGCGGGCAATAACTCTCGATCAAGACTGAATGATAATGACTCTACCTCTCCTTAAGGGGATCAAGAACGTTCAAAAAGCAGTGATTTCTTATATTCGAAACCACTCCGAGACTATTGTTACGATCGCTGTGAAAATTTGGGAAATAATTCATAAAGACGTAAAATTTACGACATGACTGCAATATTTAAAAAATTTTGAAAAAATATTAAAAAATAAGTTCCGCTTTCCTCTGCTAGGCGATAAAAAGCGCTGGATTCGTACCATGCATCCGAAAAAATGTATTATAAAAGTTATTTGACGAAAAAAACACATAAAAACCGAGTTTACCCGTAAACTAATTTATATAAGGTATATTATAGTCACAAAAATATTACTTTTACCTTTCGGAGGGGTAAGAATAGGGTAAGAAAGAGGAAAAATGTTATTTCTTTGACAAGCAACAAGAGGCGCAGAATTTCATTTCTCAAGTCTTCCTGGAAGATCGGTAATGCAGCTCAAACAGCACGCGCGACCGGCCCGAGCAAGAATTTTTTCACCATAGATTTTCATGCCAAATTTTTTCTATCCACACTTTCAGCATCGTGAATTTCACCGGGGATAAGTGTACATAGCCACTCGCTGCAAACTGTACTACGCTCTTAGTAAAAGGTAGTGGCAACTTCGTACACGTGTTCACCACCTGGTACCAAACGCTTAGACCGCGCGGCAGTTTATACTACTTGACCTGTGGGTAGGCCGGGGTCGGAGGCCGTAGTGTCCCTTTTATGAGGGTTCATTTAGATCGTTGAAATTAAATTCGAATTTGAATAAATAAGTTAGCTAACAAAAAAAATTATAAAACGATTTATAAAACTAGAAAAGGCTAACCGAATTTGAATGACAAAAATCGAATGGTAATTAATTGATAAAGTGAGTGCTCAGATTTAATTTCACATCATAAATCGTAAAAATTATCCGATTTTGATGATTCAAGTGTTGTTATTATCAGTAAACTTTAAAAACTGTTAATCTTTTATACAAAAATTATTAATAATGAAGAATTTTTAAATGTTCAGGACAAATTTTATTTATAGGGGATGACCTCGGGCGTGACCCGCATTAGAACGCTCTAGACAAGGGTCTGTCACTGGTGTCATAAAAGGCTTAGTCCTCTCTGTACGGGTACCCATATAAGACAGCATTAGAAAAAAATTCTGCTCTCAATTTTCAAGTAAACAATTTTTAAACAAATGTAATATTTGGCTTAAGTAAGTTCATGCATAATGATT
This sequence comes from Philotrypesis tridentata, assembly GCA_018906965.1. Classification (NCBI taxonomy): domain Eukaryota; kingdom Metazoa; phylum Arthropoda; class Insecta; order Hymenoptera; family Pteromalidae; genus Philotrypesis; species Philotrypesis tridentata. The sequence goes on from JACCIB010000615.1 coordinate 10,119, forward strand.
ACTTATAGTTATAAAACTTGAATCACGAAAATCGGAGCATTTCCACTGTTATCAATTACAGTCCTGTAATGTCCGGGAGTTCTAGGATTTTACCAGAAAGTTCGCGCAAAAGTTTATTTTATCGTTGAAATATGTTGGTAGCCACTTACTGATTATAACCCCAAAGTATTAACTTCGGACACGATCGGGAATATTGTTATTATTGCAAAATAAGTTACCAAAATTCATTTTTTTCAGTTTTTCTTGATAAACTTTTTTTTTACTCAATTTACGCAAAAAATGTAGGGACAAAAGTTGATCAGCATTGAATTTTCTATAAGATACATATATTCCTAATTGCAAAATTCATGTTTTTCCGACTAAATTATGAAATAAAAATATTTTTTTTTCAATTTTCACATTGCCATGGTTTTTATAAAATATGATGTTTATTTATCGGATTAGCACTCAAAGATGACTTTTAGTACAGACAACGTAAAAACTGAAGCCCGATCTCGATATCTTAAAATGGTGGCTTGTGCAAAATTATTTAGCCGAAAAGTTCAAATTGATGTCCAATTCGATCCAGGAACGATAATTGAATCCAACTACGTTTAATCGACAGATTATAACGTAATTAAGAAACGGTAAAAATAATTTTTCTTAATATTAATACTTAGCAACATTTTTATTGAACAATTATTTTATTTCGGCCAATTTTTGAGTTAGAGAATTGCGGCAAAATGTATCTTAATTTACGCAAAAAACCATGAATTTTCATATAAATTTTGTTAAGATCGGACCAATACCCATATAGCACCCAACAATCTGGGAATATTGCTGGAATGTTGCTTTGGTAAGTAAAGTAGGATCAGTTATATTGCGGGAAGGTTACGTAACCAGCTGGCCACGGTCAGGCAAAATTGCTGCGAAGTCGAATGTCCGTTTTAATATTACATCTATTCGATCGGTATTCCGTACCCATCCGTGGAAAGTAATATTACAGTAATATTGCAGTAAGCTTATTCTACATTCCCAGAACATTAATATATTATAAATTTTTTATCGATTGTTGGGTGCTATATGGGTAGGAGCCGAGATACAAACATTTTTTTAACTGACGATTACGCCGAAACTACATGATATTTCTAGTTGAAATTTGGTACAGCGCTTGCTGAAATAATACTCTAAAATATTACATTTTACGCGATAGCTCTACATGCTTTAGTTCATCGAAAATGACCGAGGAACAATGCTAGTTCAGCGCGCGCGATCGCACGGCTACTTCAGCCGAGCTGCGCGCGGGGGGGGGGGGGGGGGGGGGGAAGCCGCGCGGCGACAAACAGAATTCGTACACCTTAGCTACAATTTGATTATCTCGGTAACCAAAGCTGCTATTGGAATAACATTTTTTTTAATTTAACCTGCTTTTTTCTCAGCTTTAACGTTATGCTAATTACCAATATTTCTGAAAAAAATCTTTTTTGGCTATATACACAACCATTATACGCATATATTGCGCTACCCAACCTTTGTATGATAAATTTAAATATTTTTATGATTATAGCAGTGTAATGCATGCATATAAAGATTGTGTATTTAGCCAAAAAAGATTTTTTTCAGAAATATTGGTAATTTGGGGTGTTTGAGTAATACCTATAAAAATTAAATTAGCATAATGTTAAAGCTGAGAAAAAGCAGGTTAAATTAAAAAAATGTTATTCCAATAGCAGCTTTGGTTACCGAGATAATCAAATTGTAGCTAAGGTGTACGAATTCTGTTTGTCGCCGCGCGACTTCCCCCCCCCCCCCCATCCACCCCGCGCCGCTCGACCGAAGTAGCCGTGCGGCCGAGCGCGCTGAACTCGCATTGTTCCTCGATCGTTTTAGATGAACTAAAGCATGTAGAGCTATCGCGTAAAATGTAATGATTTAAAGTATGATTTCAGCAAGTATTGTGCCAAATTTTAACTAGAAATATCAAGTAGTTTCGGCGTAATCGTCGGTTGAAAAAATTTTTGTATTTCGGCTCCTATTGGTCCGATCTTAACAAAACTTATATGAAAATTCAGGGTTTTTTGCGTACATGAAGATGCATCTCGCCGCGATTCTATAACTGAAAAATTTGCCGAAATAAAAAAAATTTTTTTATTAAAATTGTTGCTAAGTATTAATATTAAGAAAAATTATTTTTACCGTTTCTTAATTACGTTATAATCTGTCGATTAAATGCAGTTGGATTTAATTATCGTTCCTGGATCGAATTGGTCATCAATTTTGATCTTTTCGGCTAAATAATTTTGCACAAGCCGCCATTTTAAGATATCGAGATCGGGCTTCAATTTTTACGTTGTCTGTACTAAATGTTATCTTTGAGTGCTAATCCGATAAATAAAGATCATATTTTATAAAAAACATGGCAATGTGAAATTTGAAAAAAAATATTTTTATTTAATATTTTAGTCGGAAAAACATTAATTTTGCAATAAGGAATATATGTATCTTATAGAAAATTCAATGCTGATCAACTTTTGTTGCTACCTTTTTTGCGTAAATTGAGTAAAAAAAAAGTTAATCAAGAAAAATTGAAAAAAATGCATTTTGGTAACCTATTTTGCAATAATAACAATATTCCCGATCGTGTCCGAAGTTAAGACTTTGGGGCTATTTTCAGTAAGTGGCTACCAACATATTTCAACGATAAAATAAACTCTTGCGCGAACTTTCTGATAAGATGCTTTCGAACTCCCTGACTCCCGGACTATAAGTGAAGATTATCAAATTAGTCTTATAATTTCAGGTAGTTACCATTCGATTTTTATCATTCAAATTCTGCTAAAATAAGCCTTTTCTGTAAAATTACATATCTGTTCATAAAGTATTTATTTTGCAAATTTTGAATTATTATGATTTGTTCACGTTTAGCCTCCGAGATCACTCTTTACCCTCATAACATTTTCGGAAACACTACCCATTTTTTTTACCGTAGTTTTTGATGCCCAATTTTTTCTGCCCATACTCTCAGCATCGCGCGTTTCGTCGGGGACATCCGTAGGTAGCCACTACATAGTAAGCTGTGCTACATTCTCAGAAGGTGGTGAACACATGTTGGCCTGCCACGCATTGCTACCGTTGGTGTGCGTTGATCAGCCCGGACTAGTAGGAGAATACAAAAAAAACCCTTCAGCTAAGGAAAGATAGAAGATGGTACCACTCGTTTATGCTAATTATTAAAATAAACTAATATTTTGAAATTTTTATCCATGCTTGAAGATAAATTTTATTTTTTTATGTACAATTACAGAGGAAACTGTAATTTTAAGTTATCGACACATAGCTTCGAGATTTTTGAAACGTTCTTGATCCCCTTAATTACTCTGCTTGTCCTCACGTTCTGATGTACCTCAAACCCTGTTGGAGTGCACGCGAAAAGAAAATAATACTTTTAAGTTCGGTGTGCACACGGGGGGAATTTTCTCTGTTTTTATCTGTTTGCTTTGCACTTGTCGATTGTCCAATGGATACTGACTGCTGATCGCCGTTCGGTGTCTCGACCGGTTTGCGGCGTCTGTCTCTATCTCGCTCACACTCATATGTTTTCCGTTAGATCATTAGCATTATCCAATCAAAGCATTGCAAGCAACCACATCTTATATCCCACTGATGCTCTCACGCTCTCTCGCTTATTTCTCTTGTAGATGCGCGAAATACAAATATGTCATTCACTCATATCTGGCTTTACACTCACTAAATTCGCAGTTTTACAGCTATTTACGATACGGTCCGCTTACACTTCTTCATGTCGATCGCACGCACGCTGTGGATCGAGCTGTAGCCCTCTACTTTTTCCCAATAGCATGCACTCTGCGGCACGATATCTCCACTCTCTCCTGTCTGTCAATATGCATACTCTCCTGCATACTGTCGCCGTCCTTCTTAACTCATTCTATAACTCATTCGTTGGCTGCTAGCTCGCCAACATGGCAGCAGTCGCTCGCGCGCGTTCGCGTCGTGGCTCGCATGCTTCATCTTGTATCACCCTCTCTCCCCAGCTCGCACTTACTCGACGCTGCGCTCTAGTTCTCTCTCTCTCTCCCTCTCGCCTCATTCTGCTGCTCGTGACGTCGCGTTACTTCCTTTTCGTTCCACATATTACAGGCTATCTGCTCATCAGCCTGGCTACATATACTGAAAACACCACCGAGTACAAGACTTAGTTCTCTTAATCGGGTAGTGCCCAGGCGAGCAGCTCTTGATGGGATCCCCGTCACATCTTATAAGAACAATAAATAAACTTAGCAGATGTTACGTAAAAAGCAGCTCATAGAAACGGACTAAGTGATTCACTTGAATTGCATGGTCTAAATTAAAATTGAAGAATATTGTACATATCATTCCATTCCCTCCTATTCTATCCCGGAATATCTGATTCCGCCGTTCCTGACCGTTCCCTGTTAGAGGATTATTTTTGAAAATATTAAGCGTATTATCTATATACATTCAATAGATCATAACGGAATGTAATTTTTTTCCATGCTTGGTTAGGCCATGCTAGTGCATATATTGCTGTTCATAAATAAATTCTACGTTAGCAGCTGAAACGCTTTAAATACATCGTACCTTAAAAGCTATAAAGTTATAATATATTTAATGGATTTCAACAATAATTTGTTTGTTAAATGTATTGGATTCCTTTAAAAAGTAGTGAAATTCCCTCCCCCTTCCAAAAAAAACCTTTTCAAGGTAAAAGGTAGGCAAGTATACGGTTGTTTCTTCACTTCAATTATAGAATAATTTTCAAACCCTTCACAACCCATATGTAGCCAAAATTCTAAGTGTTTATTCTATCATCTAAATTAAATGTTTTCAAACCCTCCATAGCCCTTCCAACCTCTTGACAAGACTTTATATGCTTACACACATTACCTTGGAATATCTAAGACTCTCTTGAATAAAATAAGTAGGTACGTAAACAGCTTCGTATTAAGGGTTCATTGAACTGACAACCATTTTTTTTAGTATCACTAATTCAACACTTTTGATTTTACGAAAAATTCAATTGTAAAATTCAGAAAAGAAAGTTGCGATATTAGTAAATCAATTGGCAAGTTTCTTATATAAAAAACCAATCGTGTCAAAATTGTAGGGATAAAAATAACAATAAATTGTTATTTTTATCCCTACAAAGCGATTATAATGAAGAATCAACATACAATAAAACTAATATAGTTTATTATATTAAATACAGTCACCATCAAATCGACCTTTCTGTTAGGATTGCCTTGCACTTTATGGATGTGTCAATCGCAAAAGATTAAACAACATGATGCAGTGAGACCGTGTTGAAATTTTTTTATGACAAAACTTGCCGCCCCGTCCTATTGTGTGTACTGATGGATACATCTTCAAATGATGCCTCTTCTTAAGGAGTCCCGACTGGGTTAAATCATGAAAAAAAAATTGTTAGATTCACAAAAAATTTGATTTTCCATTGTACATTAAAAATATTTGTTGTGATTAGTATATACATAAAATACTTCACTCTAACCAGAAAAATATATATGTATATCTCTAATGCTTCTATAAATTAAAAAAATTATAAAAGTGTGATTTTATGTATTTTTACTTACTTGCCTTATAATATCTCTGGATCCGGAGCAACAATTTTAAATAATTAGCTACAATTATGTGGAAAATATTAGTCATTATAATGAATGTTACGTATATTAACACCCTCCCCCCCAAATAAGCCTTTTGAAGGTAAAAGGCTGGCAAGTATAAGGTCGTTTATTCCTGTAAGAATTAAAGATTAATTATATAACTTTTGATAACCTTAATGTCATAAAAATTCTAAAATTTTACTGTATCTATACGATTATTTCATTGTTTTAATCAAAGTTAATTTTCGAACGCTCAATTCCGAACACTTATATGGTAAAAATTCAAATCTATCTATGAAAATATTAACGCGTAAACATCTTCACGTTAAGGGTCTGTTGGTCAGATACTGTTTTGAACATTTTTTTCAGAAATTTTGGAATATTCTTCTGAATACAATATTAGTAACAATTTCAAGTTTAATTTTACAAAAGTTTTTTAGATTTCAAAAATATTGTCACTGTGCAATTGATAATGGATTATTTACAAAATATATTACTACATAACTCAAGTATTTACACGTATGTAATAATGATTAAGACTCTAAAATTATTGTATAAGTTCAAAAATATTGTCTCATGAAATATGAGTAGAAAATTAAGTATCTGTTGGTCAAACTACCATTTATTTAGTGTTACTTCTCCTATACCTTCGATTTTGCATAAATTTCAATTTTAAATTTAACACAAAAAAGTTATGATGTCAATAAATAAATTGGCACGTTCTTTTATAAAAGCAATCGGTTTGAAATAAATATATAAGCGTTTAAAAGGGGGAGGATTATAAATATATATGTATTTATATAAACACTTGATCAAATTGCAGCATGTGAAAAGGTACAGTCGGGTACCATTAAAACTTTGAATAATAGGGACTGCTGCCACGTTCTGCGCATTATGGCTGACGTTTGGTGACCGATCACGATGACGCTGTATTTACCGTGGGAGATTAGACCACCATTCTTCCGGTAAATTGGGCGTTGCGTAATGGGTCACAAACATGCTCAGAACGTAGCGCTAACATCTTATTATTCAAAGTTTCAATTTAACCCTATGGTACATGTAATAGGATTACAGCATGATGTTCTGTAATGACATTATCACATGATAAATGTGCCTATAATATTTGGTAATCTCATGGTTGTCCAAAATGATTATGTAATTTAACAAGATTGTTTCGCATCATGAAAGCTTTTTCGTTTATTTATGGAAGCAACGAGCGGATGTACAATCTACTCTACTTATTAATTCAGTAAATGTGTTGCTATCCATATTTCATTAAAAATCTATGTCTAGGACGATTATATACAATTATATATGAGATTTAAATTCTGTTGATTTATATGGTAATACCAAATAAAATTGTATTACCGGATTGACCATGACATTTTTCTCTAATAGCTAACAGTCCTATCCCCTGCAATTCTACTTCAGCTTTCCTCCCACTATCACAAATAATTCTCAACTTTAAGGCTGTTGGTAAAGAGAACAACCATTCTTGTGTACTTAACAGTTTAGTCCAAAATGGAATGTTTTCGGACGAGACTGCAAATTTACACCTTTCCAAAGCTTCGGTATTCGGCCGAGCTAAAAGTGCAAACTCACACGGACTCTTCCCATGAATCGAATAAAATGGCAGGTTCGGCGGACAGTGCAATTTGTCCCCATATTTCGTACAAGTTTCGAGGAAACTTAGATCAGCCAAAAAATACTGCTGCATGTCCGGTGACGAAATTACAATCGAATAATCTGGAATAATTCTAACAAAAGCTGCCGTCTTAAACAGCACTTTATTGTGTATTGGCAAAGAATGCATCTTATAATACATAAATTTCGTTCTTTCTGCCAATGGAAACTCTAAAACCACCAACAATTTACCATTTTTAGCACTGACACTAGTCTTAGACATAACATGCAGCATATTCACTGTAACTTGATCGTGATCCCAAGGTAAAACATGATCATTGATTGACAAAAGAATCGTCTTTAACTGGCCATCACTGAGTAATAACGGATGCAAATGACCCGCCGAAGCGGCTTCTAAAGCATCTAGCAAAGTATTTAATGATCCAATACTGTCTTCTAATGATCTGTCAAACTGATTTAACCACAAATTTAGCTTTTGTAAAGCTGCAGTACGATGAATTTCGTTATCAAATAAATCCGACTTATTTAATAATTCTTTCAAAACTTGATGATCCAAAGTTAAAGACTCCTCTTCCGCAACCAATCTATCAGATATAGATTCTAAATTTGATCTTACAATATGAGTTTGTTGTGACATTAAGGCGGACAAATTAGAGGACCGACTATATAGTCTATCCACGTACTCGTGTAAATCTTCTCGATCCCCGGAATCCATTGACCCAAAAAGAAATTTGAATCCCCATCCAATAAAGCTGAATGGTGCCCATCTCTTAACCAAGCATGTGAATAAACCTGTTTCAAATCCCCCTCGGATGGTGAAAAGGAAAAGAAACTCTGCAATTTTTGTTGCAAAGACAAAAGGAAATTCAGACGAGAATTAGTCCTTTCAGTCTGCAAAACGGATTCACATGCACTCTTCTCCATAATCCTCTGACAAGATAATAGAGAATGCAAAAATTTTCGCTGCCTCCAAGTCACAATGTCATTCCAATTACCAAAATCTAAAGAGATAGCAATCTTCCACTTAATCTTTTCGAAACGCAGGTCTCCCATATACGCATAGTATATTCCAAGATTGTTCTTAATATCCATGACTTGATAATACGTAGTATTATCCAATCCGCTATCCTCTGCTGCATCCAATAGGCCGCCAAACAACAGTAGGGCGAAGAGTGAAAGTCGAATCCACGCCATAATTTACTGTAAGAAAAACAAAACAAACACATTTAGTTAGCTATAGAATTTTTCTAACTTATCTTTATGCTTAAAAATCAAGTTTCCATTAGAAGATTCGACCACAATATTGTTATTATCTCTTATCTCTCTTACAATAAATTTGCCATTATAAAATTTATCCAATTTTCCATATCTTGGCTTTTTTAGTACTCTAACTTCCTCGCCCACTTCTAATTTGAGCGGTCTAGCTTTCTTATCGTAATACTCTTTATTCTTCAACTTAGACTTTATCAAATTGTCTCTAGCTAAAGTCTGCAATCCCCTCAAACATTCAGTAAGATCTTGAACGTATTCATTATAGGTTTCTAACTCTGGCTCATCCGGCAGTCTATTTGGGGCTCTGGCCGATCTTCCATATAACAACTCAAACTGTGTAAAACCTGTGGACGCATGTACAGATGTATTATACTCATGCATCGCAAAAGGAATTACCTTGTCCCAGTCTTGTTTGCTTGAAGCTTTGTTTCTTAGAAAATCGGCCAGCACCGCATGACTTCTCTCTAAAGAACCATTGGACTGCGGATGATATGCAGTAGTAGTGTTCAATCTAAACTGGAAAATCTCCGACAATTCTGACAGCAATTTATTCTGGAAGCTTCGGCCTCTATCGCTCAAAATAATCTTAGGTGCACCATATTGAGCAATAAGATGCCTAGCCAATGCATCAGCTATAGTAGTAGCTTTTATATTGGGCACTGGAACCGCTAAACATAACTTAGAAAATCAACACTGCATCGTGAGTATATGCACATTTCCATCGCTAGTTTTGCATAAAGGCCCCACAGTGTCAATTGCCACCTTATAAAACACTTCACTCGGAGTGTTAGTGATAACCATAGGTTCTCTAGTCTTAACTCTTACCAGTTTCTGCTCTTGACAAATCTCACACCGTCTAACGAAATCATGGACATCATCTTTCATACCTTTCCAGTAATACCTTTCTCTGACTCTTCTATAGCTCTTAGCCATACCTCGATGTCCACCAAACAAACTATTGTGATAATCACGCAAAACGGTTGGTATATGTTCCGCTGACAGCGTACGACATGTACCCAAACAGATAGTGATAAAAATTTTTAGATTTCCAAAAATTGATTTGATCTGCTTCACAAGGGCTCCTCTTGGCAAACTATCAGTAAGCTCGCCCGTTCTAGCCAATCTAAAAGACTTCAATTTTTTTTCTCTAATAATATGCTTTAAGTTTAGCAGGCATGAATGCAAAATTGAAGGTTTGATTTCATCCTTAACATTTTTCGCCACCATCAAACTAAAAATAAAACGTTTCCTATTAAGGGTAACACGAACATCACCCAACTTAGGATTTTGACCGGCTAGATCTGATAACCGGAAAGCATCTAAATCAGACAATAACTTATTAGTTTCAGAATTCACTTCTAGACCCTGAGAAATGAAATTAATTATATTGTTTTTCAAATAAGTCACACCTTCTCTAGTAGTAAGCATCTTCATAACTGAATTGGATTCATAAGGATCCTCACAAACTGTAATGGAACCAGACACAACCGGAAATTTTTCTGGACATACATCACCTCCGACATCTTCAGGATGTTCCTTAATCACCTTACTTACTGCAGAAGAAGGAACAACCACTGGTACTGCTGAATTACTTGCAGTGGTAGTCTTGTTAATAATGACGGCGGGAGGAATATCATTATCGGACTTCTCCTCACTGTCTACCTGTTCTATAGGGGACAGGTTACGCCAATTGGTTTCATCTTCAAAATCTTCCTCTCCCGGCCAAGCCGTTGAACTGGCTCTCAATTTTTTTATAGGGGATTTAGAGCGAATTGGATGCGTATTTCTTTCAGCATAATCCAAAGCCCACTCTCTCAAAGTCTCATTAATACTTGTGTCTCTAACTCTTTTCTCTACTTCAGTGAAATCGACATTCCCATTACCCCCTAACGGCAATGATGACAAAGACTTAGTATTCCTTAAAGGAAATCCCTCCAACGGAACAGCATCACTCACATCTGAGTTAAAAATGTCCTCAGTATCATCATATGTCTCCACGTAATTATCCCAAACCAATGACTGGGGATTTTGGGTAACATTGGCCAAAGATTTATTTTGGACAGAAGTTTCCGCCTCAATTCCAGACAGATCTTCCAAACTTAATCGTCCTGCAGCTCCACCTACAGCAGATTTTCGCATGGTGGACTGCAAAGGACCTGGAATCAATTCCTGTTCATCACTAGAGGATGATGAATCACGCAACTGATTCTTCAGGATACTCTTTACCCGAGCTTTCTCCCTCCTTTTTCCAGTCTTTTTAGCCTTAACCAAATCTAGATTCATAACTTCTTCGATCTCACTTTCTCCAGGACCCTTGTCCACCTGAATGTTCTCTAAATCCGAGCTCTCTGATTCCGGACAAACCTCGTTCCTTACCAGACTAGGTAATGCGGACCGATTTACAGAAGGCAACGGAGCATCGTCTTTAGGATTAACGACTCCATCCTCATTTATAGAACTTTCCGAAGAATTCTTACTTTCTGATATCGTAGAAATAAGATCGGAAAATGCTACCCCTCTCGGTGCATCTAATCTTGTCTGTCTTAATCGCTTACCGATGGTACTTGCATCTAAATCCGCTTGTCCACCTTCCATTCCATGTGGAACAGTAGGCAACTGATTCTTGGAACCAGGTTTCCTTCCCGGCTTCTTTCGGACTGGTTCAGGTGTGACATCAGATTTTTCATCCTCAGTCATTCTAACCAGAGTCTGCCGGGCCAACGAGGTTTTGGTCGGCTTAGGCACAATAGGGAACAGCAGCACCTCCCCCCTTAGGTCCGTACTACTCTTTGTTTCCTCTTTCGTGGCTTTAATAACTGGATTGCGAGATAATGCATCTGAATTAATATACAACCGGCCAGGCTTATACCTGAAAGTATAATAGTAGCCTCGTAACCGTAACCTCCATCTATTTAGTCTGATCTTTGATAGAGTCGATCCAAGTCAATGGCTCATGATCGCCATAAATAGTAAAATGTCGTCCATATAAATAATGTCTAAAATATTCTACTGCAACTATCACAGCCAAACACTCTTTCTCCGTAGTTGAATAATTCCTTTCATTTTTATTCAAACACCTGGACATATAGGCTATCGGATGATCTTGTCCGGGCTCCCCTTGAGAGAGAACCGCCCCGATAGCAAAATCGCTGGTGTCAGTCGTCAAAATGAATGGTTTATCCAAATTCACAGCTGCTCAAACAGGAGCTTCACACAAAGCCTTTTTGAGCAGCTCAAAACTACCTTGTTCATCTTCAGACCACTCCCATCTTTTACCTTTCTCCAATAAAAGGTTCATTGGTCGCGCTTTTGTAGCAAAATTTTCAATAAAACGTCTATAATAACCTGCTAGTCCAAGAAACTGTCGGACATTGGTTGGAGTCTCAGGAGTCGGAAATTTGGAGACTGCTTCCAATTTTTCCGGGTCAGGTCTTACTCCCTTACTATTGATAATATGACCCAAGTACTTAACCTCAGGAACTAAAAATTGACACTTATCAATCTGAAGTTTTAATCTGCATCGGACAATCTTTCAAACAGGTTACTTATTTTTCTTTCATGTTCTTTCAAATCATTGGAATAAACAACAATGTCATCTAATAATACATACAATTCTGAACCTTGCAAACGTGAAAGTACCTTGTCCATAAGGCGCTGGAACGTCGGAGGTGCATTAGAAAGGCCAAAAGACATGCATTCATACTCAAAATGGCTGTACTTGGTGTTAAAAGCAGTCTTCTCGATGTCCTCTGGCTCTATTTCAATTTGATGGAAACCCATAGCCAGATCAAAAACTGAAAAATACTTGGCACATTCAATTTGTTCCAATATCTCTGTGATGTTAGGCAAAGGGTAGGCATCCTTAATTGTCTTTGCATTTAATTTCCTGTAATCTATTACCAGACGGTACTTTTTTACCATCAGGACCCGATTTCTTCGGAACGATCGTTTCTGGGCTGCAGTAGGGACTCTTAGAAGTTCTTATTACTCTAGCCTCAATTAACTTATGCAACTGATTATAAAGCTCCTCGTCCAGACCCTGCGGTGCTCGTTCATACTTCACATGGACAGGTACATTGTCCGTGGTGCGAATATTATGTCTCGTCTTAGAAGAAATTGGTTCACCTTCCAATGGAAAATCCAAGATATCATCATCATCGCTGGAGTCGAAAGGCTCAAGATACTGTGGAGTGATTTCAATCTCCACTGGCTCTGGAAGCAAATTCGCAGCCATTGCATAGCAAAAGCCTTGCTGATTGGAGACAAAATTGTTTCCCAGGAAGACTCCAGGAATTGTCTTTATCTCTGGTAGATAGGCATCTCCCTGTTGAGAATTCTCAGTCACGGGAATTTTAACCCGTACATGTTGATTAGGTGGTAATTTATACACAAACTTGATATTAACGATATCCGAAGCTAACCCACTATCTTTAGTATTGTCGTTAGAATTGTCAATATAATGATCTTTAGTTACAGTAATATTCTGCGGATCAAACTGCTCCTCATTATTTTCCTTTAAAGTAGTTACAACAGGAATATGAGTAATAGGTTGACTCGCCAGTATCATAACCTGATCATCATACCTGATATTCACCTTTTCCTTCATCAGAAAAGGAGCTCCAAGTACGATTTCTTCCGACAAAATAACATTGCTGGGTATAATCTGAAAATCATGTTCCACCCCTTTAATAGTTAGGATAGTCCTTTCCAACGTCTTGAAACTATGCGGTGAGATACCCAAGACACTGTAAATAACCCTTGCATCTCTGTTCACTTCCCTAAGCAGAACATTCTCCTTTTCTACATTCAAGGAAGCTCCGGTATCTATCATACATACAATATTTTTGTCCTCGATCTGTGGAATGTTCAGCTTAACGGACGGACAGGGTCTCACCATTGAGTTAATGGAAGCTAAAATTTCTACATGATTTTGGCTCGATTCGGGCTCATGGGACACGGCGCTTGCGATGAGCTCATCCCCGCGTCATTCCGACGAGCTCCTTGCCAGTTTAAATTCTTCTCTTGATGTGGAGAAGAAGACCTGGAATGATTAGGATTGTACAGCTTAGGTTGATGATTAGACCGACTCTGATGTTGGCTATGCTGGTTACCGTCTGATCCACAAGTTGAACTATTAGAATTACACTGAGAATTGCACTGACTACAATCCTTCGAACAGCAAGACGAAGAGCATCCACCATTTCCACACTGTGAACCACAATTCTGTTTAACAGGACATCCACATGGCAACAACGCAGGCTTATTGCAACAATAATGATGTTGATTATGTTGATTGCAATGATTGCTGGAATGTCCCGAGCAAGAAGAATGCTTATGACAGGAATGTGTCTGCGACGATTGCCCTGGACCCGGACTTTCCGATCTTTTGAGAATACTGGTCGGCAGCGACGGTTCCGCAACAGACTTATTATAGCTTAACTGAGGCGGAACCACTATCCGACCAGAATCGTCCACATAAGTCCTTGGAAAGTAAGTGTCATTAGGGTCATATTGGTGTTTAATTTCCTTTCTATTAAATGTCGCTTCATTGAAATTCACTCTTCTAACAGAAGCTTGCTCATCGTCCGCTTTCGGCAAAGAAGGAGAATTTCTAGCCTGGTTCACCCAGTAGTATCCAGCTTCTCTCTCCCTATTCTGAATCGCAGAGTTCTCTAACTCCAGAGCAACAGTAAGTGCTTCTTCTAATGTCTTAACTCTAGCTGCTTGAACACCTGGTATTATTGATGCAGGTAGTCCCTCTATAAAGACTCGTCGAGCCGTGGATTCCACATACGGCTTTCAATTATCTGCAGCAGCCATGCTAGGTACTTCTCCATCTGCTGCAACCAAGATCTTGTTTATCAAAGAGATTATTCTGGCATCATACTCACGGACGGTCTCATTCCGCTTCATCTGGGCACACTGTAACTCTACTTGATATTGGAGAAGGGACTTTGGTGCTGCCAAATTCTCTTTCAAAATCCTCTTTAAATCAGACAATTTATTCACCTTATTTCCATCTAGAGCACGTCTTGCTTTACCTCTAAGTTTAGCAATAATGTGTCTTAGGAACAACGGCTCCTGATCTTCAGTCAGCAGACTAAAACCGTTGTCCACATCTTGAAGAAAATCTTTCAAACTCATATTCTCCCCATCATAAATTCCAATAAAACTTACAGCTCGATTGACGTCTTGTTCTAACTGAAAGTCCTGGAAATACGTGGTCATCTGAAGCATATGCTGGTTAGTCTCAGCTTATTTGACGGCATAGTAATTAGCCTGTGCTTGTGCACGTTCCTTGACGTCCTGGAATCTGTTAATATCCTCCATTGAAAGATTCGCCATTTTAACGAAAGAATTGGAGTTGTTGTAAAATTATGAATTAATAATTATGATTTTGCAATAACGACAACGTTCCCCACCAGGGATGTCAATTTGTAAGGGCCGAATTTATCTTATTCGGGCCGCTGGGTTCAAACAAATAATTATTTTTTATTTAGGAAGATTGTCTTTGATCGAGATCTTATATTGCAGGATAAATTATTAATAAATACATTTAAAAAGGGCAATTGTGTTGTTGACCCTTATTCTGGTCCACGAAGTTCCTTTTACCTTTGTTTTACTCTAAGTCCGTTTATGTGGACCTTGCCAATATTAGCGGACGCGCTTACCGAGTCAGTGGAGACGGTCTAGCAAAATGCGGATGCGAGCAGAATCGCGGACACGACGTTGAGTATTTACGGCTTTGTTGTGCGGACACGAGTATGTCCGCGGCCGCTTCTGCTGGCAATGAAGACGTTGGCTTGTAGTCTGCGGACACGATATGTTCTTATGCGAACACAATGCTAGAAAATGCGGACACGCTCTGAAAGCGCGGTCACACTGCTGATGGCTGCTTTATAAACAGGAAAAGTCTACGGACGTCTCTAAGTCCTCCTGCTTAAATCTAGTCTATACGCTTAGTCAATAAGGGTTTAGTTAGTACTTGTAAGGCGTCTATGTTAGTTTAAATAAATCTTGCGTCTTTAGGTATTTATATTCTTTGTTATATTTTTATTTGGCGTCCAGGCAGAGACTTCAGGATTTATAAAGGGTATTCACTCTCACAATCGTACTTTGCTAGTCTAAGTTCGTATTCTTTACAATTACAGTCATTCGCGAGTTCTTAATAATGTGTTATAATTAACTTACGTTTACAACACGCGCCGTTGATTGAAGCGTCCTTCTTTCATTAGCGAGTATTAAGGGCTTACACTACACGAGCTTGTCGAGGCAAAGGAATAAACTTATCTAAGCTGCGGCTTCACCCACTCACGCCAGATATGATTGGCGGTCCTTTCCGCCTAATTGAACTCGCGCCCAATGGTCAACGCACGTACGTGCGGTGTGTGAATCTGTAGGTCAGCGCGCGACGCTGCGGTCGCAGCATAACAGGGATGTGCTATAGCTACATGTAGAGTGGCGCTGGGCAGGGCCATATATAGACGTGGGGTGACTAGGTTCACACCTTGCAATTCCTTCAAATTCTTGTACGTTTCCGTGCAGATATTCTTATATACTTCTCTACAGACAACTCTGCATATATACTTATAAAATTCCCAACATGATTCTCCATACAATTCATTACAAAATTTTCTACATATTTTTTCCATAAAGGAGGTATAGTAGTATATTATCTGCACAAATTTTTGTATAAAGATGTTTATATAGGTTTATATATTGTTCCAAAAATCTACACAAATATTTATAAATTCTTCTACTGGGACTCTTTACCAATATCTATAGAATATTTGTACAGAGTATTCCACATATACGTGCATTCTATTGATATTGTACTTCTTCAATAGCAATTTTAATGTTTTCTTTATACGGAAATAATCTATTAAGATAAATTTTACAATTATCTGACAATATGATACTACTGCAACTATCATAAACATGAATAGTCCGGTTATTGTATCAAATAAAATTCCAGTGTCCCTTTTCATTACTACCCGAAAAAAGAATTTGAATATACTGTGAATTTATTGGCACTGGCTGTATATTATATGGTCTTTGAATGAGTAAAGGTGTCTGTATGGAAATCAGTGCTTTTTAACAATTTCCTTAAATTTATCGATATGTGTATCAATTAACATTTGTTGATTACTTATGCACTTCTATTTATCATAAACTATCTGTTGTTCAGTTCTAGTTAACATTTTGCAAGAATAATGAAACCTAAAACTTAAAAAAGTGAAGTATATTAAAAAAATAATAAATCAATGAGATGACATTCCTTTTGGAAACAAATTCAAACAAATAAAATATAAAATTACGTACATTTTAAAATAAATACTTTTGAAAACTGATATATATATATATATATATATATATATATTTTAAAATGCATATGTATAATTTAAATAATAAAATTCAAAATTTTCTGGGCAGGTAGATGAGTAAAACTACATTGCGATTATTAATATAATTTGTTATATGTATTACTTTTAGTATTTTTATATTTTACAAAGATCTATTTCATTAACTCTCTGTTGATAAAAGCCTCATGGTATTACTATTTGGTACTATTCTCTTTAGAGATAATATACGTACATAAGTGTGATTGTTCCAAAAGCGCGGTTTTTTATCTTAAACAATGGACCAAATAAAAAAAATCGATTTGAGGGGAACTGATGGTGGCTTTTCAACAAATGTACTATAATAAGACGTTGTTTAAACAGAAATCAGTACAGATATTATTCAAGTTATTAGTTCGTAAACCTGTGTTACTGTAAAAATGTCTTATGGTAATGACTTTGTTACGAGACTGACATTTGACAACTAAATATTACGCTACAAAGAGCGATTAATGAATACTCGAATTTCCTTATGTAAGTTGTTGTGTCCGAAGGTTTTTACCTATTTTCGCCCCTTTAAGTTGTACATTATATATATATATATATTCCTATAATATATAGTTGTTTTGAGCCGCGTTGGAATTTGGCGCCCCCTCGCTCCCCCACAAAAGAACCAAGAAATGCTTCAAAAACCAGGTTGTTATTATGCGTTTTGCTCCCCCTCACTCCCCCTCGCTCCTCCTCGCTCTCCCTCGTCACCCCCTCATCTGGCTCCCCCTCAGCCCCCCTCAGCTCCCCCTCAGCCCCCCTCAGCGCCCCCTCAGCTCCCCTCAGCTCCCCCTCAGCCCCCCCTCAGCGGCCTCTACACACTTCATATATGTAGACATGTTTATTCCCATTAGTGTTGTTTATTTATTACAAAAAGATGAACGTTTTATTATTAACACACCATTACTGAAGTAAATAGATAGTTTAAGAAGATCTAAGTTCCATTATTTCCACACCACCTTTGAGGTAAATACACATAAATAATAAAGTAAGTTTATTGAATATTACATAAATAATTTTAAAGTACACACCAGAAGTTCTTTTACTTCAAATAAATACATTACAAGCACCAATTTAAATGTTACAAAGAAACTTGTTGACAGTTCAGATGAGATTCTCAATGAAAAGTAGGTCATAAGTACTTAAAAGCAGACAACTCTACTGATCATCCGCTGACTGGCTTATTGTTGTGTTTAGAATCTGCGGTATAGAGAATGAGATCATAATATGTACACATAGTCTCATCTTATCCGCATGTTAATAACAAAATTTTTTTAAAATTATGTAATGATTTTATGTGTTTCAGTGTTTCAGTATACAGTAAGACCTACGAGAAAACGGGACATAGGAAAATCCGTGAGTGCGAGTGAGAAACATAGGAAAATGCATAAGTGCGACAGAGACAGACTTTCCCTCCCTTAATTTTCTGTCGTCCCCCACTCTGTCCGAAAGCTAACCTTTGGAGAATCGACCGACGAAAAAAAAGGGTCAGGTCCATCGAAAAAAAAGGTCAGACAGAGAGTTTGGAATGAAAGAAAATTAAGGGAGGGAAACTCTGTCTCTGTCGCACTTATGCGTTTTCCTACGCTTCTCTCTCGAACTCACGGGTTTTCCTATGTCCCGTTTCCTCGTAGGTCTTACTGTATGTGTAGTGTACTCAAATAAAATGTAGGGTTAAGTTTTTACTGTGCACCAGCCTTGTAAAAATCATAATCTGAATGATTTCTCTTACAGCATGCTTTTCGTGCTTGTAATATTGATTCTGCTGCTCTCCTGTTAGACGGATGCTTCCAAACGGATTTGTTGTAATGTTTGATGTGTATAGCCTCCAACACATCAAGCAAGCCAGGATCTGTCAAACTCTCTGTGATGAAAATTCTTCAGCTTTTTGTTGGCTTTGACTACCTACCAACAACCATTTGCATCAACTTCTTGTTCCTGCTTAGCAAAGATGGGGTGTCGATTTTTGATCATTTGACTTTTTGTGAAAAAATGATGTCCAAATGGTATGCGACATTTTTTGAATTGAATGATTATGGTCTTGAAAAGTAATACTATAACAATTTCTCTATCGATCAACTCTCAGAGCAGTTAGATGGTTTTTTTTCACCAATGATTACACCATCCGATAAATTTTTTCCTGATAAGCTGTTCACGAAGTTTCTTAGTCTTATTGCTATCCTCTTCTATACATATCCGGCATTCTTTCTTCTGAAAGGTGAAATCCTCTTCATATAGTTTGACAGTACAAAAAGCTTTTTCAATGTATACGTATTAAAATGTTAGCCGCTGTACTTGTATGTGGTTGCTGACAGTTGCTTGAAGTTCAATTGCTGCTCGATGATCTTTATGGTGGTTGCTGATGATTTGTAGGTGTTGGCGCTAACTGGTTTTCTCTTGCCATGAAAAAACTTTCCTCTCTTCTTCGTTCTTCCAAATGTGTATTTTCCATGAGTAGATGATCCAGGCACTCAAGCTCTTGTGGCACTTACCGTCTGAACTCATTTTGAATTGTCTTTTGAGTTTTCAATATAAATTCACTTATACATTTTTAAGTAGAATTTTTAATTACAAATACTTGCTTTTTTATAAAACTAATAAATAGATTTTACAAAACTTATTAGTTGTAAAATAAATTCGCGTTAAAAAAATGTACAACTAAAAAGTACATAGCGAATTTGAAAATTTACAGTGTTTAATGTTTATTTTGAAAAAAATAGATGAATTATCATGTACTTGCGTTCTCATACAGCTCAGTTAGTAAGTGGATAAGTTGAAAATGTATCAAAGCTGTTTTTTGCAAATTTTTTTGCAGTAAAATGATTTATACAACATATATAAATAGTAAGAATAAAAAAATGTAATCAATCTTAATTTTATTATTTGTAGACATGAGTGAATTGATACATCAAAAATAAGAATTTTACGAAAATTGTCTATAAAAAATTATTGCACTAATTTGTTAATAATGTTTTATTAAAATGGTTTTTTTTTAAATGGACTTTCTCATCGTATTTTACAGAAAATTTGCTGTAAAAATCGTGTGTGTAAAGTGATGGAACAGTCTTAATTAACGGTATTAAAAAGAGTCGAATAAATTACGATTTTTCGAAAATTAACTATTAACATTTATTCAGTTTTTGGTTTATATCTTTGAAAAAAAAATTCCGTACAAAACGGGTTTCACCATCAGATTCCATTCCATATACCTGCCAATAATCATGTAAAAATTGTAAGTAAAAGTGAAAAATTTTGAGTAAACGTTGACGTGGTGAATAAAAACGATCCGTGCAACATATAAATCATTGATATAAGTAATTAATATAGAAGATAGGTAAAGTGTTACAAGTTATTATAAAAAAATATATAACATAATAGTATCATAAGTAGAATAGTGCCATAAATAAAAGTGTCATAAGTTAAAGATGTAAATAATAGGTATATTATAATTATTATAATTATGAATTCATCTTAATTAATTATAATGTGTATAGTAAATATATATAATACATAATAGTAAAAATAATAATAAAAATTTTTAAATGAGATTTGTAAGTATATAATATGTAGTATGAACATACTTCAAATACAATTTACATAATTATTGTCAGGCATACAATTAAAGTTTTTAATTTTCAACTTCAATTTGTAAAATACACGCACATTTACTTATTATTACGTGGTACAACTATTTATAACATTCTTCTATAGCTATATTAATATTAATAATATTCAATATATTCGAACTTTATATTAATCATCGTCTAAATAATTTGTAATTTAAAAAAAAACAAAAAAGTGAAATATTATATTCTTGACTGCACTTTCGTTTTAATTTATTAAAATTTTAATATTAATTGTACAGATTTCATAAAAAATTTACAAACTTTTAAATATTTTTCATATTGCAAATTAATTACTTATATTTAATTACAGTTACTTGGCTATCTACAAATGAAAAAGTATTTAATATTATATGTTTGTTAATATGATTTTATTTAATAATTTTATAACATAATTAATTATTATTTTCAGTTCTATTAATACAAAAAATATTAACCTTGAAGTGGTTTCTTCCATATGCAAAATAAAGTTTATAGACCAACAATTTTTAAAACTTCATAACAAAAAATATCATTATATTGAAAATATTATTTGTAAAAACTGCGGAATAATATTTTATAAAAGATCTAATTTAAAAAGACATATGATTGAAATGTATGATACAACACCTACATATTATCAATTATCGGTTGGATCATTGATAATTACATGATTTAATTGTCAATTATCAGGTGGATCATTGATAATTACATTATTTAATTATCAATTATTAGCTCAATCATTGATAATTAAATCATGTAATTATCAATGATCCACTCGATAATTGATAATTACATGATTTAATTATTAATTATCAATGATCCACTCGATAATTGATAATTAAATTATTTAATTATCAATTATCGGGTGGATCATTGATAATTACTTTAGTTTAATGATTAATTAGTACATATAAATGTACGCAGACAATAAGGTCAAAGGCTTGATTTTTCAGAAAAATACCCATATATATGCATGAACATATTTTTAACAGAATCTGGGAACCGTCAACCTTTAATTCAGCAGTCTATGAAATCAGCATTATTAAACTGTATCAAAAAATTTAATGTTCAATTATCAATTATCAGGTGGATCATTGATAATTACTTTAGTATAATGTTCAATTATCGGGTGGATCATTAATGGAGGATTTTTGGTGAAGGCGTAGGTGGAGTCATTATAATGTAATTAACAATTTACATTGATTAATTATTTATTTATTTTCCATATTCAGCTTTTAAAATCACCCTTGTATATAATATATTATAGCGATTAACTCTTTTCTTCTATATATATTTCTATACATATTTCTATATATATTTCTATACATTCTGATTCTGTATATATTTCTATACATATTTACACTTTTACTGATATTATTTACATGTCTTCAATAATTTTGTAAAATATTTCAGACAATTCTATACCACAGATGTATATCACATATTTCATATTGCATATTTCCACAACATGGTTTTAAATAACAAATTTAAATTATAAAATTATAATAATTTTGGCGATAACGCAGCTAATATTATTAGAAGATATTGTTCTGAATGATTTTAATACATGACGTGACTACTCTGCCATTGTTAAAAAAAAGGTAGCGATTTCACTTAAACGTCAAAATTAGAAAATAGAAAATCTTTACAAATCAATTTAATTTATAAAATAGTGTTAATAAATGTGGCGAACTTTCAGCCAATATAAAAATAAATTGTTTACTTTGGCTTTACTAAATGAGATTACTCAGCCATTGTCAAAAAAAATGTGGCGATTATTCAATCTCAGGTTGTGGAAAATAGCTACAAGCTAATATATGAACTTATTAAATTTAAGCAATATGTACACAATTAATGAAAAAACTATCTGTTTTCAATCTATAAATACTTCTTAAGTACATTGGCTTGACCTACAACTCTTTTCTCAAAATTATTATCATTTCATCTGTTGAATTTCGGCATATCTAATAACGTTGCATTAGAAAAAAGCCTTGCAACAGAAGCTGAAGATGGAAGTGGAGTATTATATTTTAAAAACAGTTGCTTCACTTGTGGATAATCGTTTAAAATTTCCAGTTGTTTTGATGTTTGCTGCAAAAATCTCATTAGTTCATTAACTGCTGATTGCTGTGGAAGGAGTTGTGAGCTTGTTAAAAAGCCAGTAGAATTTTCTCCAAAATCATAGAAATCGTCAGTTTCGATATCCACTTCATCTACCTGTGCTGGTTGATTTTCTACTGCCATAAGAGTACGTGTTATTTCTTGTACTCTCTCTTGTTCCTCCGAAGACAAGCATTGGGCCCAAGCCAATTTGAATCTAGGATGTAGTAATGCTGCTGTAGCGGCAAATTTTCCGACCCCTTCAATATTAAAACAATCAGAAAATCTTGTTTGCAACTGCCTTATCATGTTTACAAATAAACCCTTCGAATTGCGTATCGAATCATCATGCAACATTAACTGCCATTTTCTTCGGAGTCCTATCAACGTTGGTAGAGTACAACCGTAAAAGCAATCTTTTTCAGCTTGCAGTTTATTTATAGCTGCTGCGAGTGGTTCAGACCATTTAAGGTATTCCTTCAAATACTCAAATTCTTCATTTGTGAAACATATTCTCATATCTAAAATACTTTGAGCTTCATAGGACATCAATTTTGGCTGCAATGAGCAAACTTGTTTCACACAATCATTTAAAGAATTCCATCTTATCTGTACAGGTCGTTTTAATGATACCTTCAAATAATCCGTTATAGCCTCACGCATTTTAGGGGAACTTAAACATTTCCACAGCACTTTGCAACTACTTAAAGCTTTTTCGTGGATTTCTTGAACTCTGATGTCATGTGTAATAACGTCCGCTGCATCATTAGTGGCCAGAAGATTTAAAGTATGGCTAGCACAATGAAGATGAAGCGATAAGCTAATCCTATTGTTTAATTCATTTTCAGAAAATTCAAAAGCATCCGTATTATCGTCAACCTCCATTGTCTCTACTTCGTCCTCGGAATCTTCGACAGGATTTGGTTGAGAAAGTCGTTGAATCGTCGAAGATTGTAATTCTGAAATTATTATTTATATCATTGTTAAATCATACATGGAGATTATATTTATAAACAATAACATTTTACAAATCATTATCAAAGAATTCACGACTAGAAATGCCAAATTCTTTAAATGTTTTACAAAATTGGATCCATTGTCAGTTATTGTAGCCACAATTTTATTAGAATCGAGTGAGTATGACTGATGAATTGTATGTAATAAATTTGCTACATTATCAAATGAATGTGTCCCAGGGAAACGACGATACGCTAATGCAGCTGACTTCCTTTCAAATGTTTTACCATCGATCTAAAAACAAATAACAATTTTTATTTAACAATCAGTATGACATATAAATTAAGTGAATTACGTACCCAATGCGCTGTCACTCCCAAAAATCTGCGATTTGAACTACTCCAAGCATCAGCGGTTGTACAGATCCAAGGAACATGCGACAAAGCAAGGC
This sequence comes from Philotrypesis tridentata, assembly GCA_018906965.1. Lineage (NCBI taxonomy): Eukaryota > Metazoa > Arthropoda > Insecta > Hymenoptera > Pteromalidae > Philotrypesis > Philotrypesis tridentata. The sequence continues at coordinate 34,174 of JACCIB010000615.1, forward strand.
GTATTTCATTGAGAGTATTATCATAAATTTCATTAATTTTCTTTCCAACTTGCTGACGGTTCAAATGCTTTAATACTTTCTCTTTTCCGCTTCTTAGTTTCATGTCTATTATAAACAGAAATGATCAATTTACATATAATAATAATAATAAATAATAATAATAATAATAATGATAATTTACTAAAAATCATTATAATAATAATAATAGTACCATCAAATATTTTCCTAAATGATGGTTTTTCCACAATGTGAGCAGCAACATGATTTTCGATAATGAAATTTACGACATTTTCCTCAAATTTCTTTTGAGAGAAAGCGCATGTCATTCGCTGAGTTCCATCATTATCATTATTGCTTCTTTTAGCTTTTTTGTGTGCAATGTATTCATATATACTGTCCTCATGTTTTCTCTACATGTTATAATATATACGTTCAATTATAGATTATTTTTTAACGTAATAAAATGTTAATAGATGAAGATAACAGTTAAAAAATTTGTCTTTGTAAATTAATTTACTGTTTAACTAACTTCTATATGAATCCATTACAGATTAAATAGTTCAAAAATATAATCTAGTATAAAAATTATTATCTTATTAGCATCTTTTACAATTTCCTTACCTTCATATGCGTTGTAAAATTTGAAGAAACATTATATTTTCCTTGAATCACAACCTCGCATTTTGTACATTTTGCTGCTATGTTTTGAATTTTAGCATTGGATTTACTAATAAGTAGCTCAAAAAACTTCCCATCCATCCAACTGTACTTAAACAATTACGAAAAATTCTTGATCTGCTGGTGGTAATTGCTCTAACGAAATATCATCTACTACATTGCGTAGCATTGCACTTCGACCACATCGCCTCGAAGTGCCAGACGTTGTAGCAATTTCTGTAGGAACTATCGAAGCAGTAGACGTCGAAGCACTGGATGTTGAAGCAGTAGACGTCGAAGCACTCGATATTAAAGCAGTAGACGTCGAAATATTAGAGGCCGAAGCAGTTGACGGCGAAGTACCAGACATCGTGACGTAAAAGTCCTTATCAATACCTATTAATCTGCACATAACAATAATAAAATCATTAAAATTAATTGTGAGACAATTACATAAAAAAATGGATGCACTGATAAAAAGATTCATTTGGAATGAGGACAGCAGCCTAATAACTACCTTGAATTAATAAAAAAAATTAATTTTTTATTTAAATTCAGGAAATTTTACAAAAAACGTCTTTATACATGCCAGTAGTAAGAAATGCTTCCCTGATATATTATAAACTCATGAAAAATGGCCAAAAATACAATAAATGCTAAAAATGACAAGCTTTCTTTTAAGATTTTCAAAAGATACGGTCACCGATGATATAAAAGAGAAAAAAATGTTTACTTTTACATAGGCTCTTATGGAAAAATGTCCCCGCGCGCTTACAAAGAATTGAAAAAAAAAATGTCTTTATGTGTTATGAAGTTTATTTAATTCAAGATTTGAAAATTCAAAAATGAAATCAAAAAATGAATGATTTCAAAATTTGAAAAAATTTGAAAATTTGAAAATTTGAAAAAATGAATGATTTCAAAATTTGAATTCATGCTCATCGTTGAGTAAAACACAAAAGAAAGTTTGTGCAAAGAATAATTTTTTAGATAGAATCTTAGCACAAATGTTATTATCGTTCTATTATATGCGGAAATTAATATGATACCCACATGCGGGCATAAAATTGAATATTATTTACAACCATTAAATCAAAAAATAAAGTTTGTAACTAGGGTGTATATGTATAGAGTGTAACACTCGAAGTGTATATAAACTGTAATAAACGCCCATGTTACGAAAGCTACTGTTTTCAGTTTGGCAATTTGAGAACCATGAGGTATAGATCTAAATGTAATGAAAAATTTGTCAATTTAAATAAAGACTTTCAAAGACTATAGATACCTCGAAATGATTGTATAAAGAACGTGAAATTATTTGTATTTGAAAGTAAATTAGCATATCCTCATAGTTAATTGTAGTTTTTAGCCCAGAAAAATTTAGCTATGAAAACTTCTCATCGTCTTTCACATAGTTACAAAATTAAACGCATTTTACTGATGGATACAGAATATACATTAATTAAACTGCATTACAAGTCGGAATGCGTATCAAAGACAATTTACGTCTATACATTTTGTTTATATCGATACAAATGATCAGTGACACTTTAATCTCCTGCTTTGTCGAAGATATCAAGTTTCTACTACGCTCGAATTTGTTACACTTTATTCGCCATTTTACATGAAATTTGTATGCAAAAATTTTTTCTTAACATCACTATCGATTTTTATTTCTTTTCAATAATAAAAAAAGGAACAAATTAATGTTTTTATAATTCAAAAAGCTTTAAACCTTTTACAGAACGATAGTTATCATGTTAAGTAACTTAATTTTTTTTATTTTTGTTTTCTATTAAAATTGCGTCAATCGTCTAAATTCACTAGCAACATGTTTGCACAAAATTAATGTATGCATGAGCTTCCTCTTTTTTCTTCTGTACAATATTTACGAAAATTAGAATGTTCGCGTACATTAATAAACGAGCTTACACCCATCTTATCTTTTCTACCTCCAAATTTACTTTTATTTTATTTTTTATATATTTTTATTTCTCTAAAATGTTTTCGCTAAAAATGTACAATGCACCAGCAAACTCTTCGTACAAAAAATAATACTTGTGTTGTCAAGTGATAAATTTTACTGACAGTTTATGAGATTCGATATGCTTTGCCCTTTATGATTTATTCTTTTTAAATTAGCTTTTATTTTTAAAAAAATGTATAATGCAGATGAATAATGACAATCGAATTATATTTTTAGTAAATATATATTATAAAAATAATTGAGTTCAATATTTTAGCATAAAACACAGAGTTGAAATAAAAATACATACAATTAATTAAATAATAGAATGAAGTGCGTGCATATTAATTACAAGTACGTGAAACTATAGTCTCAATACTTAGCATTATATTCTCAATAATACAGCACTACACCAAGTAACAAGTTTGAGTTATCAATTTTCTAAGTATAAAATTTTTTTTGAAACAGAACATGTTTTCTTAAATGTGTCTATGATTCTTTATGGTAAATGATGCATAATGGCTCTATTCTCATGTTTACTAACACTTATTGTATTGACTACACTATATATTGACATCAGAATTTTTTGCAAACTTTAGTACTAATTAGTCACAACAATACGCCAATTTTAATAATAAAATACTCATCAATATAGAAAAGGATAAATAATAAGATACATAACATTACGATACATAACTAGGGAAGAAATAACGTAGCATAATTGTTTTTATCTACAACTGTTATATAATTGGCATTCTGAGAAGACATTCTAACTAAGCTTTAAGAGGTTATGACAGTGTTAAACCCTGAAAAAAAAAGAAAAATTATTAGTGCTGTAAAAAAGTAATATATGTAGATGCTCCAAAAACTAAAATTTTCCTTTCAAATATAAGTATTATACATCACTTTTATGCATTAAAAATATGCATTAAGTGAGTATAACATTTAACAACAATTAAAGGTATTTACTTACCAAAAAACATCATTTTCATCAATTTTGTTTGCTTGCCGCATGTTTCTGATGGAACCGTACCATCAATCCTGATGAATCAAAGTGCCAAATCTTCCTTATGAGTCTGGTCACAGACTAAGCGGAACAGATTCCTGAAAAACACAAAATTAATGTAATTGATTAAATATATATTTACAATATTAGTAATTCTAGTGAATGTTACATATGTAAACATACGTAACATTCACTTTGAACTTATGTTTGCCAATTCTGCTCCGCTTAGTTTGTGACCATACTCATAAGGAAGGTTTTCCACTTTGATTTATCAGGATTGATGGTACGGTTCCTTCAGAAAGCTGCGGCAAGTACACAAAAAGCATGAAAAAACTAAATTTGAGTAAAAGGCATTTAAAGTTTATTATGTAAATCATACAAATGAACTCAGCTATACTTACAGAAACTATCTGGCATACCTTGATTTGCTTTTGGTACTCAAATATACATACAATTAAGTATATTTGGTGGTACCCGCCTATCATGCTGTATGATAATAGCATTTAGAAGCTGAAAATAAAATAAAAATGATCGTTAGCTATTCATAATCAAGTAATGTTTATAAATTACAGTTATATGCAATACTTACCATTATTAAATAGACTTCAATATGTTAAAAAGTATGCCAAATAGTACTCCAGACAGTCATTATAAACTCCCATCTTGCTGGCTTGCACCCGTACACCTAAAAGCAAAAAATAAACCAACAAAGAAAAAGCTCATTATGAACACAATTATTACAAATTAGTTTCCAATACTTATCTGAATAATGGTTGTACTCTGCAAAAGCTCTTGCACTTTTACAACACCACTGAGGTTATAAACATTGTTACAGCAGCTAACAGACTAACTGCACTGATCTTGTGTCTTGAATGAAAAACAGCTGTTTGGCTGCTTTCTGCTGTTTTATAGAAAATTCTACTATACCGATCAAACAGTAATCTTCATTCTCGACTGCACCCTGTGAGCCACAACCTGTTCAAATGGCAAATTCAAATTTGTTGAATGCCTTTACTTTAACACATTGAGTTTAGTAACATAAAATGACACATAGAAAAATTAATTTTACGGATTTTATTTATTTTACGGAAATAAAGTCATAACTCTTGAGAAAAAAACGGTTTGTAAAACGGTTTTTAAGTCGTATTTTCAGTAAGATTTCTCATGAAATTACTCTGTAAAAAGTGTGGTAGAACAATCCTTTCCACAAGTTTCGCCTAATTAAAATATTTAAAAATCACGATTTTTAAAAAATTTACTTTAAAACAGATTTATCAGTTTTTTGTCGATATCTTCGAGGCAAATTTTTTTAGCAAAAAACGGCTTTAAGGTTCATATTCTACGGACGACTAACTGTGAAAAAAGTGAATAAAAAAAATGGATATTTTCAAAATTTTAACACTGTCATAACCCCTTAACCATATTGCACTAAGCTGTACTCTCGATGTTAATGAAATTTTTCAAAAAATAAAGCTCAACAGAGATTAAGGACGTGGTTGAGGGGCAGTGAACATTACAAATAGAAATAATACAAAAATATAACATTTAAAGGCTAGAATTTATATTCCCATAGCCTGAATACATTTGAGCATGCAAAATAATTACTATTTGTTGTACAAAGTAACTATTAGTTTAAAAATTTATATTAATTAGAAATTTAAAATACATCTATCGTCTCTGAAAAACTTTATTATTTTTGAAAGAAAAAGATTAACACGATCTATTCTGTAATTGTGCAAAATTGTATTTTACAGCATATTTATGCACTTATACTACTACACCAATTATACTATCGATTGCAAAATATATGTATTATATTCATTATCAATCAATGTTACAAGTGGTAACCTAATAATTACAACTAAATATAATTTAAAGCTTGTTATTCTCAAAATAAGAAGTAAAACTACCTATACATTGTTTTCTAAAATTCACAATACAGATTTGAAGTATCATAATGAATTTTGATACAAATTTTACCAAAGTTGGACATGAAATTCTGTTATTCTGCAAAACTCAAAAAAGGCACCTGGAATTTAACTTATGTGTGTATTCAATTAAATACAGCTAGATCCATTTATATCAAAAGTTATATATATTTTTATTATTTTATAATATACTGCAGCTATACACACAAATAGTCATACCATCACTTATACAATATTGTCATACAAACATAAGCGAAATCAACTGTACCCTAAAACGTGAAAATAAGAGCCATAATGCAACAAACTGTATATCCGCTATATCTCATCGGACTCACTTACGTACCCATCGATTATAAAACTTTACTAAAAACACGTTTTGTTTCAATTTATGATGAAACATAGTGCTTATACTTATCTAATCCAAATTTAAAAAAAATAACAAGGGAAAAATTAATTTTGTAAGTCATGTATAATTTTTGCAATTTTCATATTTATTCAGAACCATTTAAAATTAGAAAACGAAAAACTTCAGCAGTCCATTAAAATTCATGATCTCCCACAAACAATTTATCAAGTTCTCTACTTCTCGTGTAAATAATACAAAAATCAGTACATGCTTTTTTTGCAGCCGTTGCGTACCGACAGAGACGTTGTTACGTGTGAATACACACGCGTATACACACGTACACGTACACGTACACGTGTACACGTGTGTGTCCGTCTCTCGTGGCTCAGCTGATCCTTAGAGAGAGAGAGAGAGAGAGAGAGAGAGAGAGAGAGAGAGAGAGAAGAGAGAGAGAGAAATTTGATACTTATTATTAACAATGCATCAATAAATCTTATTACCAGTACAGTTATAAAATGTAAATAAATAATTTATTAAACGAATTTTTTTTAATTAAACAATATATACACTACTTACCCTCTTGTCTCGATTAATTTATAACCTTACAATATTGTTAAATACATTATTTAAATAATGTAAAATTAATAAAAAAAAAATTCAATTTAATTTTTCGTATTTTGTATAATTCAGGTGTGTATATCCACCCCCTTAAACATAATTTTTTACAATTCATACACATCATCTAAGAGCTACAGAGGCTAAGGAAACCGAAGAATTGTTCTTTGGCATCAATATCTCGCACTACACGATAATCGAGTCGTCTTCATCACAACACACTTCACCTAGTATATATATATACCCATATATACGATATATATATATATATATATATATATATATATATGTATATATATATATCGTTATTTCCTATTCAAATCGAATCAAAAGCTTGATGTACTCGATCGGATGAGATTTGTAAAAAAAAATCAAAGACGACACATGTGCGTGGGTGTATTATACGTGTACGAATGGTCGTCTCGCAAAGGACGAGGCGTTAAAAAAATAATACAAAAGATACGAGTGTATACGTAAAAGGAACTTTCGAAGAGCAAACGATGTTATACGCACTACGATATATATATATATCCTCCTATATTATATGTCTATTTAGGTCAAAGACCCCCCCACAACCCCCCACACCCCCCCCCCACGCCCCCCCACATCGAGCCCCCCCACAAAATAACCAAAAATTCGATCATTTTCATGTTATTTTGAATTATTGATTGTCCCCCCACAGCCCCCCCACAGCTCCTCCACAGTGCCCCCCCCCCCACAACCCCCCCACCCCACAGCCCCCCACAAAATTAAATGTGATACCTAAAAGAAATAAAACGTTTTGAGTTTTGGCACTTTATTTTCAATTATTTATTCTCTATATTATAATTTTTTATTCTTAAAAGTTGTATTTTTACAAGTACTAATTTGGTCAAATCATAATTTAACTGTACCCCCCTGCTCGCTACGCTTGCCAACTGTCATGCTAAATTACAATCAATTTTGAAAGACATAACAGTAAATAAGATTTTTGGTAAAGTATTAACATATGTTTATTCAATTGAATTCCAAAAACGAGGTTTACCACATTCTCACTTATTAATAACATTGCATCCTAACAACAAATTAATTACATCAGAACAAATTGATAAGTATATATCTGCTGAAATACCTTCAAATAATAAGAAGCTTAAGCAATTGGTTATTAGACATATGGTACACGGACCTCATAATAAACAAAGTCCATGTTTAGATAATGACAATAACAAGTGCTCGAAAAACTTTCCAAAACCTTTTGTTAAAGTTACATCAATGCAAAAAAATGGTTATCCGCAATACAGAAGAAGAAACAATATTTCAGATAACAATTTTTATGAAACTATATATAATAATAAGATTCCAGTTGATAATTCAATGGTTGTTCCATATAATAAATATTTGTTAATGAAATATAGATGTCATATTAATGTCGAATGTTCAGTGTCTATACAGAGTATAAAATATATTTATAAATATATTCTGAAGGGTGGTGATAAAGCATTTGTACAAATTCAAAATAAGAACGAAGAAGTTTCAGATGAAATTAAGAATTATGCTGATGGTAGATATTTAAGTCCAATGGAAGCAGCTTGGCGATTTCAAAGATTTCCATTTTGTTTCAGAAGTCATAAAGTAGAAAATTTACCCATTCATATTAAAAACAAACAATTTGTGGTATTTAATCCAAATAAAATTGATACGGCGATAAATAACTGTCAAACCCCGTTAACAGCTTGGTTCGAATTAAATAAAATAGACGATTTTGCTAAATCATTGAAATATATAAATATTCCAGAATATTACATTTTCGACAACGCAAGTAAAACATGGAAAAAAAGAAAAAATATATTGAAAAACACTACAATTGGAAGATTAAATGTGGTTTCACCGAAAGATCACGAAAGATTTCATTTAAAATTAATATTAAATAAAGTAAAGGGTGCAAAATCATTTAAAGATTTGAAAACTTATAATGGAATAATTTATGATACATTTAAAGACACTGCTATTGCTATGGGTTTAATTGAACGTGACTCGCAAATTGATATTATTTTTCAAGAAGTTTGTACTGTCATGCTTCCATTTCAGTTAAGACAATTTTTTGCATGGTTTTTACTGTCAGAAAATGTTCAAGGTGATCGAATATGGCATAAGTTTAAGAATAGTTTCATGGAAGACTTTGCTAATGACAAAGAAAATTCTGCACTTTTACATATTAATCAAATATTTCAGTCAGAAGACAAATCATGTGAATCATTTAATTTACCTATGCCATACAAAATAGATAAACAAAGCAGCAATAATAATGAAGAAATTAACTATAGTAAATTAATGTTTGAAACAATGTTCACTCAACTAAATACTGACCAAAGAAGTATTTTTAAAATTATGTGTGAAGAACCTCATAAAATGTATTTTATAGATGGTCCTGGAGGTTCTGGAAAAACATTTTTATATAAAACATTAATTTACTATTTTATTTCTCAAAACAAACAAATCTTGTCTATGGCATGGACAGGTGTAGCGTCAGTATTACTTCCAAAAGGAATGACCAGTCACAGGACATTTCGTTTACCTTTAGACTTAAACTCTATTGAAATTGCATTTTTACAATTAAAATCTGATAAAACAAACTTGAAGGAAGCTGATTTAATCATTTGGGACGAAGCTTCTATGATCCCTATAAAAGCTTTAGAAATAGTTGATAAAACTTTACGAGATATTTGTAACACTGACATTCTTTTTGGTAATAAATTAATAGTTTTAGGAGGCGATTTCCGTCAAATTCTTCCAGTTTTAAAAAATAGTAGTAGAAGTATGATTATAGAAGAAACTATCAAATCATCCTACCTTTGGTCAAATTTCCGTATTTTAAAGTTAACTAAAAACATGCGTTCACTGAACAAATCATTTTCAAAATTATTACTAAAAATTGGAGAAGGAAAAGTAAAATCATTTCAAGTACCCGAAATATGGAAAACAAATGATGTATGTTCAAAAATTTATGATGAAAAAATTAATTTCTCATTGAATAAAGTAATACTAACGACTCACAATGAATACACATATTATTTAAATAATAAAGTTTTAAAACAAATAAAGGGAAATATAATGACGTATTATAGTATAGATACGGCAACATACAAAGGTGTTGATAAATCCGATGATGATATTTATATTGACTTTCCAATTGAAATGTTAAATAATATTCGTGAAGGATTGCCACCACATGAACTTAACTTAACTGTCGGAGCTATTGTTATGTTAATACGAAATTTAAGTATAACAAGCGGTTTATGTAATGGCACGCGATTAAAAGTTACTAAATTATATAAGTATAATATTGAAGCAGAAATTATTACCGGAGAAAAGACCGGAAATAAAGTATTTATACCAAAAATTACATTAAATACAGGAACCGTATCTTCATTGCCCTTTATTTTGTATAGAAAACAATTTCCTTTAGTTTTAGCATTTGCTATGACTATTAATAAATCTCAAGGTCAAAGTTTCGATAAAGTTGGGATATACTTAAAAAAACCATTATTTTCTCACGGTCAATTGTACGTATGTTTGTCAAGATGCAAAGATCCAAATAATATCTTTATTCAACTTGAAAGAGAAAACAACTCAGAAATAGAAAATATAGTTTGGAATGAAATTTTTATGTAAGTTCATATACAATTTCCATCTGTTTGTTGTTGACTACATGTGCACAAGAATATATACACTCACTTTAACGCAATTCGAAAGTTTCTTTGCAATTATATAAGATCACTCACATTTTCATTATGTTTTATAGAACATGGAGCCACATTTCAATTTAACATTTCAATTCGATATGGAAAATGAAAATAATTTGGATCAAAATACATTTGAATATTTGGACGACATTACATTTGAAGAGAAATATTTCGAACACATGCACTCTTCAATGTTAGAAACGATACAATGGCAACAAATATCAAAATTAAATGATCAAATTAATTCATATCACCAAAATAACAATCCACTTTTGAAACATTTTAGATCAATTGACCAAATTAGTAGTGATATACTTGTAAAAATAATACAACTTTTAAGATTTAGACTAAAAATTGGAAAAAGAGTCCTAGATGTTATTCTCAATAACGATAACAATTTGATACGGTATTTACTATCTTTAGCAAATGTAATTAAAAATTTATAAGTATAGAATTAAAATTGTAAATGTTGTTTACGCGTGAATTATATAGACATAGATATGTAAAATAAACTATGTATGTAAATTAAGTGTTGTTTGTGAATGCAACAAATACTGTACAAATAATATGTAAACTGTGATGACTTAAACTATGATAACTATAAACTATAATGTATTTTTCTCTTTTTTGACTTCATCAAAAATAAAAATTTTTTTAAATGGGGGGTTGGCGAGCGGAGCGAGCAGGGGGGTACCCCCCTAGTATATATATATATATATCGTAGTGCGTATAACATCGTTTGCTCTTCGAAAGTTCCTTTTACGTATACACTTTGATTTTTTTTTACAAATCTCATCCGATCGAGTACATCAAGCTTTTGATTCGATTTGAATAGGAAATAATGACATCCATATCGGAGCGATGCTTGGAAAATCAATTTTCTAGAAATCTATGTATGCGTGTGGAAATAACTACACTGAGAAAAAAATACTATTGATTTAACTGACTCCTGACCATAAATAGGAACAATAGATTATTCCGTTAATTTATGGAACTTGGAGTGTCAATTTAACCAACCTCGCATTGTCGAATCGTCAAACTTCGCGTAACTTAATTTAACCTATTTTTATTATATTTCAGAGTATTATTTTATTTAAATTAACCAATGTATCCACTTTATTTAACTGATCTTATTTAAAAGAAATGAAAAATTTTTTTTTATTTCATGGAATGATACACCTTTCTGCTACTGCACCTAATTGCTAGGAAACTAAATTCATTTAAAGAAGATTATTGATTTAATGGTTAGTAGATTATACTTAGAGAGTTTTGTCGGTATCGCTCGCTTTCTTAAAGACGCTTATAAATTATTTACATTAACGCACCGTTGTATATACATAGTCGCACGCTCGGTTACAATTGTCACGTTATCATTTTTTTGGACTTATATACTAATCATAGTACATTCTCGCCGCTTGCGAGTATGTAGAAAAAACTAGACGCCCTCTAGTGGTTTTAAGTAACACTGCTCGAAACTATGTGACGCACTCTGCGACAAGCCGATAAATACAAAAGCCTATCGGCATCAGCACGTGGTCGAAAGAGAGTCCAAGAAAAAGAGGAGAAGCGAGGTTTGGCGTGAAAAGCGACACCGCTGTATGCCGCTGTATATTTTCGTACGCAACTGCACACTATATATATAGTTATATGCTTGGCAATGTCACTCGGGACTTCTTTGTTTTCTTTAATATATAGACAATAGACATACATATGAACATAGCTATAGCTCGCTCGTCCGCCACCGCACCACCGTTCATACATTTATACACGGCGTATATAGTGTGTTTATGATAGTATATGAATTGATGACGAAACAGTTGATTTCTACAAAGTGAACTTATTTTCAGTTCACTTAATAATAAAATCAGTTCGCTGAACAAAAAAAAATATTTGTAAATTAACTTATTTAAGATTTTTGATTTAACAAATTTATAACTGTTAATTTGACGAAAATCATTTTGTTTTAAGCGAAGAACTGTTCAATCAAAAGACTAAATTAGTTCATTTAACAATAAATATATTTGTAAATTAACTCACTAAAGTTTTTTGATTTAACAAATTATATTTTTAATTTGACAAAAATTATTTTGTTTTAAGCGAAGAACTGTTCAATCAAAAGACTAAATTAGTTCGTTTAACAATAAACATATTTGTAAATTAACTCCCTAAAGTTTTTTGATTTAACAAATTATATTTTTAATTTGACAAACGTTATTTTGTTTCATACGAAGAACGTTCGAATCAAAAGAAGCGCTCTCAAATCAACGGCATATGCTGGTAAACGGAATTTATGGACTCGAGTCTGTTGAATCGATAGATTTTCTTTTTGATTCAATGGATTTTTTTTCTCAGTGAGTGTCGTCATAAGTTACATAAGCCTAAAGTATATGTATTTACACTACTAATCACGAGGACGTGAATCTATCACAATAATAATTGTGTAACATTATAATTTTGAAATTTTTCTGTCTTTAATAAGACAATATATACTAGTAACTGATAATATTATCCTCAATAAGCAAACGTATTATTCTCTAAGCCAAGAAAAATGTTTCCGTTTCCGCTGCTGCTACTGCTACTGCTGCTACCTGAAACTTCCCCTATTAGCTGTTGATTTTTGTCCGCTTGCTTCGTATGCGGAATGTCTCGCGGATGAATTGACGTCGATCGAGGGTCGGCGGTCGTTTTTATAACAATAAGTCGCATAGAACTTGTGTTATTTTAATAAGAAATATTTAAATTATTATGTTAACTATTAATATTTAATTTTTATAATTACCTTGTCATTATAAAAAGTGCGAGGCGCGAGTTTTCAGCAGATCTGGGAACACGAAGCGCGAGTGTCAGTCGGTCGTGCTTTATATACATAATAAATTCTCCGCCTCAAGGTAAAGTATAGTTAAAAATAATTTTTTTTTAAATGAATTTTGTAAAACTTATAAACTGATAATTAATAATTTCTATTTTATTTTAGATTATAGATGGCGCAGAAGTGGAGGGCAAAGTCGCCGAAGATGGTTTGCTGCAAGGTCGCTCCCGTACCATCCCGGCGGAAAACAATATTATAACCGTAAACGGAATTAAATGTATTATTATAAAAAAAAATGAATAAATAAATAAACGATAAATATAATAATAAAATAATTTGATTGATTTATTTATTTCACCATATCGGTTAATATTTTTATAATATTTAAGGGCAGTTTGAGATTATGCACATAATTATTAAGAATTTGTATTAGGTAAGTATTCAAAATTATTAAATATCATTTTTTATCATTCATTTCCATACTGACATTATTATAATGCAAAACATATATTTAGTTGAAAGAAAAAGAAAAATGACGCGGAGGTTTAATTATCCCAAATTTATGCGCACAAATTGCAGTAAGTTTTTTGATACAGTTTAATAATGCTGATTTCATAGACTGCTGAATTAAGGGTTGACGGTTCCCAGATTCTGGTGAAAATATGTTCATGCATATATATATGGGTATTTTCTGAAAAATCGAGCCTTTGACCTTATTGTCTGCGTATATTTATATGTACTAATTAATCATTAAACTAAAGTAATTATCAATGATCCACCCGATAATTGATAATTAAATAATTTAAATATCAATTATCGGGTGGATCCTTGATAATTAATAATTAAATCATGTAATTATCAATGATCCACCCGATAATTGATAATTACATGATTTAATTATCAATGATTGAGCTAATAATTGATAATTACATTATTTAATTATCAATGATTGAACCAATAATTGATAATTAAATCATGTAATTATCAATGATCCACCCGATAATTGATAATTACATGATTTAATTATCAATGATTGAGCTAATAATTGATAATTACATGATTTAATTATCAATTATTGAGCCAATAATTAATAATTAAATCATGTAATTATCAATGATCCATGCGATAATTGATAATTATCCATTTTTGCAACCCTGCTAGTGGGTTTGTCATAAAGTTGTTTGTAGACACAGTAGCACGGAAAACTCATAAGCAAAACTACGTTGCTTTGTCAACATGTCAGGCCGAATATGTTGCTGTGAGTGAAGCAGGTCAAAGCATGGTAGCATTAACAAACTCTCTTAGTTTGATTATAGAACATAGCAGCAATAGCTAGATCTCAAGTCAATGCTACAAACAAATTAAACCATATGTCCGAAGTTCAAGAACACTATGTTCGAGAATGTGAAGCTAGAAATCTGATCAATGTTAGCTGAGTTGCATCAAAGGATCAAATAGCTGATCTATTTACAAAGACTTTGCTTTTTGATTTGCATTTAAAACTGACTAACCTAATTCTTAATTCTGATTTCAAAAACTAATATATTTCTTATAGCAGGTTCAAATAATTGATTGAAAAAATCAGAAACTCAGCTGGAAGTGCTCGGAAGGGAGTGTTGAGTCGTGAGTGCGAGACTGCGCAAGTGGGTTGGCACCAAGTTATGGGGATATAGATCTCTATAACAAATCTATGAAGTATTAGTTCTACTGTTGGTTTCTGCTAGATTATAACCTTCGCGTGGATCTCCAAGTTTATCATAAACTATATTATTTAAATCACGTTAAAAAATCCCTAAAACTCATATTACGCATTAGATATTTCTTTTTTGAATAATAATGATCCAAAAATAAGTATTTGCTGCACAGACGGTGTCGAAAAAATAATTATTATTGCAATAATACATAAGCATATGTACATTAATTTTTTAAATTTATAACTTATTAATTGATGTTAATGATTCTGTGTAATTTAGATATTATATACCATTTAAAAGTAGTGAAATCTTCTCGCACCTCCCCCCCCCCCCAATAAACCTTTTAAAGGTAAAAGGCTGGCAAGTATAAGGTCGTTTATTCCTGTAAGAATTAAAGATTAATTTAATAACTTTTGATAACCTTAATGTCATTTTTTAATCAACTTCCTGTAATCTTCCGATAATAGTAACAGAGGTTTGTAAAACATACATACAAATAACCAAAAATTGAGCTTAGAATGATTGCAAGATTAAGTTTGAATTCTTCAAAAATTGGTTAAGAACAGATATAAATACATATAGAATGAAAACTCGATTAAGAGATTTTCTAACGGTTTAACTTTAAAGATAATGAATTTATCGCTCGAGTATAATTCTATTACATGTTGGTATATCATATTGCGTCTGAGATAGGACTACTCGTCATCTTACTGATGAGCCCAACGAGTAGTCTGGGGCGAAACGCACTAATAATAAGTTTTTTTATAAATCAGTAAATTTAACCTTTGTAATTTTAATTTTTTTGGCTCGAAGTGACAGATAAATTCTGAATGTAATAATAATAATTTTCTAACGGTGTTTCATTATCTAGTTATTTTGGTTAACCTTGCATAATTTGAAGATGATATCCATCGTTATCTATGATATGATGGGACGGCAAGTTTCTCCGTAAAAAAAATTGCGTTCTACATGATAGAATTTGTTCCTGTTTTTTTTTTAAATGAATGCAAATCAACAGAATTTAAACCTCATATATAATTGTATATAATCGTCCTCGACATAAATTTTTAATGATATAAGGATAGCAACACATTTACTGAATTACTAAGTAGAGTAGATTGTACATCCGCTTGTTTCTTCCATAAATAAAAGAAAAAGTTTTTATGATGCGAAACACTCTTGTTAAATTACATAATAATTTTAGACAAATATGATATTTCCACATGTTATGGGCACATTTGTCATGTGATAATGGCATGTAAGAACATCATGTCATTCTATTACATGTACTGTAGAGTTAAATTGAAAGTTTGAAAAATAACATATTGGCACTACGTTCTGCGCATGTTTGTGACCCATCACGCAACGCCCAATTTACCGGAAGAATGTTTGCCTAATCTCCCACGGTAAATACGGCGTCATCGTGATCGGTCAGCAAACGTCAGCTAGAATGCGCAGAACGTGGCAGCAGTTGCTATTATTCAAAATTTTAATTGTACCCGACTGTACCTTTTCACATGCTGCAATTTGGTCAAGTGTGTATATAAATACATATATATTTATAATCCTCCCCCTTTTAAATGCTTATTTATTTATTTCAAATCGATTGCTTTTTATAAAAGAACTTACCAATTTATTTATTGATATAATAACTTTCTTTTGTTAAAATCAAAATTGAAATTTATGTAAAATTGAAGGTATAGGAGAAGTAACACTAAAGAAATGGTCGTCTGACCAACAGATACTCAATTTTCTACTCATACTTCATGTGACTATATTTTTGAACTTATAAAATAAGTTTAGAATCTTAATTATTATCGCATAGTGTAAATACTTAAGTTATGTAGTATTATATTTTTTAAATAATTCGATATTTTTGAAATCGAAGTAAACTTTTGTAAAATTAAACTTAAAATTGTTACTAATATTGTACTCAAAAGATTATTCCAAAATTTCTGAAAAAAATTTTTAAAACAGTGTCTGACTAACAGACTCTTAACGTGAAAATGTTTACGCGTTAATATTTTCATTGATAGATAGATTTGAATTTTTAACATATAATGGTTCGAAATCGAGAGTTCGAAAATTAACTTTGATTAAAACAATGAAATAACCATATAGATAGAGTAAACTCTTAGAAGTTTTGTGAAATTTAGTTTATCAAATTTATAAAATTAATCTTTAATTCTTACAGGAATAAACGACCTTATATTTGCCAACCTTTTACCTTTAAAAGGTTTATTTGGGCGGGGGGGGGGGGGTGCTTATACACATCAACTTACAAAATCTAAAACTCTCTTTAATAAAATATGTATGTACGTAAACTGCTTCGTATGAAGGGTCCATTGAACTGACAAACATTTTTTTTAGTATCACTTCATAACCGTTGGTTTGACGAAAATTGCAATTTTAATTTTCAGAAAAGAAAGTTGCGATATCAGTAAATCAATTGGCAAGTTTCTTACATAAAAAACCAATCGTGTCGACTGTCGACCGGCTGGGAACTCTCAAGTACGCAGTCACAAATAGTATGAACTTTTTACCTGCACTGCTTTTCCTCACGTTCGGAGATGCCTCGTGCCCTGAAATTACGCACGGCGCAACCTCTCGCGACTCGAAAACTCTCAATAATTACAAATTTCGTGGAGAGGAAAACGTGTGGTATACGGAGGGAATTACTATTGCTGCTGCTTCTTCTGCGTCCACAGCGATGGGCGCGCGGGTTTTGGGCTTCCGCGCGCTGTAGCTCGAATACGGCGACTATTGGAAATGTAGTCTATGTATAAGTGCGATGTGTGAGTGAGCGCGAGACACACTGTAAGCATAGGTATGAGTGTATACACTATATGGTGTATAGTGTAGTGTGTTAGAGCGACGCAGGAGACTGTTATAGTAGTAAGATAAGCCAGGACTCATACACTAATAAAAAGTTAGCATATTAATAGTTAACAAGAGCGTCGTTTATTCAACACTCCCGGCCATCTCACAAACATCACAGGAAACATGTTTCTTAACCGAGGGATCGATACTTAGGTGCCCTGCTACCCGTTCGTAAAGAGAGCCATGCTTAATTTTTGGTTTTGGCTTGGGTTGAGGTCCCCGAAGTTCATCCCGCTGAGCCCGTCTGCTGGCGCCGATCGGCGCGCTGCGAGCTGTGAATCACTCGCCTTCGATGCTTCCGTTGCCCCTGTCGTGCTTTTTCCCATGCCCATTCTTACTTTTTTTTCTTTATTTTCAGGAAGGGGAGCGCTAGCCTCGGAAAACCTGTCAACCACCGTGGAGTTGGTGTTGATTGAAGACTTTTATTACGCGCATGTTGATTCGCCAACCTTGTTGTAGTTATTTAATAAAAAAAATGAAATGATGTTGGATGTTACGAGTTTGATTTTGTCGCGTAATTCCTTTTGAAATGTATGCTTTGGCGAGGGAGGGGGGAGCTTAGGAGTGCTTCGCTTGCCCTTCGCGCATGGCTCGCTTGCGATCTTGGAGTCGCTGCACCTGCTCGAGGGCCATGAGTTCCTTATGCTTCTTCAGCTTGCGGCGGAAGGGGCCGCTGCAATGCTTATGGCAGCAGAAACACATTGCCGCCCCTAGCACAACGAGTAGGACAAGCGTGGCTGAAATCAAATAGCCGAAGATGGCGAATGCGCTGCTCAGCCGACGAAGTTCGAAAGATGTGGCTCTCTCTTAGCCCCTTAGGTTATTTCGCGTAGGGCCAATCCCGCGCGCAAGCTGTCGAGGTTTATCCCTTGCTGTGCCTCCAGGCAGCTGGTCGCCTTCGTTTCTATAGTCTCGCGCAGTTACGTCTCGGAGCTCGCGGACTCGTTGCCCTTCAGCTGTTTTAGCCGAACATCGCACGACGATGAATCGTTGATCCCCTTCTCCACAGCAATCTTGATTTCACCAGATGTTTCGTTTCCTATTTCCCGGGCTGGCTCTGAATTGTCGGCGATAAATCTACCGTCCATTTTCCGAAGTTTCGCCTGGATATACCAGGCAGCCGTCGATGTACAGGACGTCGATCCTTCAGATGTCTAATATCGACATAATTGACACCTTATCTTAGGGACCTGGGAATTTCACGCTGGACATTGAGCTGTTGACTTCCGTCATTGCTTCTAGAAATGCGTCGGGGGAGATCATATGTGGGTAAATCGAGCCATTTTTAGCGAATAGGATCGCGTGTACGAGGGTGTCTGTGTCGACGAGGGCGTTTAAGACCGAGATTTTTGTGCCACTTGTTTATTAAGACATCGGTTGCTAAGTCGAGGCGCTCCATCCTCGCGTTTAGCCGCGATAGCTCGCGTTCGACTACCTGGGTTTGGTCGGATAGGAGTGCCACGATTTTGCGCGTGTCGCCTGCTAGCAATTTGATCAATCGCTGCATTTCTTTCGCATCGTCTTCGGTAAGTGCGCTGTACAAAAATTTTTGGATCGGGCCCCCGAACGGGACGATCCCGGACCAGTGGCGTACGCGGCGCTTATCGTCGTTCGCGTCCAGGTGATGAATCGTCCGCATCGGGATTTGGGCTTCCTGCTCGGCTGGCGAGCCTACATAGCCTGCCAGGATGGCCCTGCCAGTAATCGTGAATGGGTATGTGATATCGAACTACGGCAAAGCTCCTTAGCTTGCGAGCTACTACTATGCTTCTAAGTATCCTCAAGCATTTTCGTAGGTCGTTTCGGATGGGCCTTTCTTCGTTAAAGTTCTTAGTGCACAGGCTGATGACTTGAAGCCCTAAGCAGTCCGAGATGCTCACCTCACCAATGCCGAGCTGCTGGTCAGCTAAGCTTTCTGGATTGATGTAACCTCCCTCTACGAACGCTTTTAGGACTTATCTGATGACAATCTGTTGTCCGTCGCCGTATGGTAAAGTCAGCTTGTAGCCCGCCGTTGAGGCGCTCTATTTCTCTATAATGGGACTGATCATCCTGACCACGAGTCAGACATCTAATGTCGGCGGTTTCCCCGGTCGTTTCCTCTGTCTGGCCGTTTCTATCGGCCTGATGTGAGGGCTTCCCCGGGACCAAGCAACACAGGAGGATCTCAACGACAGGAGCCGGGATCGTTACTTCCTTGCTGCTCGTGTTGATACATTCGGCCATCGCTCGACGGCTTCTATTTTCGACCAAGCAGTTGTCGAATAGGAGGTCGGGATGGATTTCCTGCAGCGGGATCCATCCGACTTTTGCGTCCGAGTTTGCTACTCGCGAGCTGATCACCATTTGCACCCATGGAGATATTGAAAATTAATCGGACACCCCTCGCGAGCTTATTAATTTTGATGATGGAGATTCCGTTCCGGAGTCAACGAAAACGAGGCTCTCCGTAGGAGCAACTGCAGTGATTCTAGGTAAACGACAGGTGGCCTTCGTCCGGTCGTCAGAAAACGTAGGTGTTCCTCTGTTGACTTCATGATACCGCGGGCTGCCCTCCTTGCCATGGGCTTTCTTGACGGGACGCGCCAAGTGGCTGCGGGGGCGTAACCTCCACCTGTAGGTTGAATCGATAACTTATTTCATGCGCGATGCGGACACCAGGCTTCCCCTGTGCAATGATACGCGTGTCGAGGAGGGTAAGGTTGCCGTCGGTCCGCTTGTCTGACACGTACAGTCTTTCGATTGAGGTGTACCTCGGAGGGTTGTCTCGATCGGCGCGACCTTGAATTGGCGACGTCTCATCGGGGATGCGTGGCTGTTGCACTGGGTCGCTGCGAGTTCCGTGGACTCGCACTCTTGAGTCCTAATCAGTTTGGTTGTTTGCTGATTGGTCTTGCATGTTGTTCGCTGCTCATCGTCTGCGGATTGAGAGGAGCATCGAATTAGTTTAAATTCTTTTCTTCGGCCGCTCCACCCTGTTGCTTCTGGTTGTTGTCGACGTTTTTACCATGGTCATCGCGACCGTTGTTACCGTTGTTATTCTGGTTGTTGTTATTGTTTCGCGGGCCGTTTCCTTGAAACCCGCCTCTTCTACCGCCGCCGTTTCCTCTGTTACGGTTGTTGTTGTTTCTGGCGTTGTTGCTGCTGCTGCCGCCATCGCCACCGTTGGCTCCTCCGCTGTTCCCATTGTTGTCTTCTCCGCCGTTGCTGCCGCTGTCGTTCTGGTCGGAGTCTGCGGCCAGTTCGCGGATTGGTTATGCGGTTTTGCTCTGGGCCTCGTATCAGCATTCTGCATTCGTCGAGCGCGCGGCCTAGCGCGTTGCAGTAGTTGCAAAAGGCCTTAGATTGCTGGTTGCCTGTTTGGGCTTATTTGACTCACCTGCGATGGCTAGCCGAACCTGCGCCACTGGCTTGGCCTCCGAACATGGCAAAGTGACCGACTCGCAGATTCCGTGAGCGAATGCCCTTATCTGGGCTGAAAGCCTGTCTGCGATGCCAATGTTGGCGGAAAGAAGCGGCAGCTTGCTCAGGAACGTGTCCACGGAATCGTAGCTGATCATGCGGGCCCGGAATCCTTATGTGGACTTGCCTCGTAACAACAATCCCTCAAATTCCGACCGGAAAGAGTACAGGACTTCTCTGACGGTGGTGGTGAATATCGTCAACGTATCAGCATCCCAGTCGAAGTTCGGGATCATCGACAGCGTCTGGTTGAAGTGAGCATAGCGTTTAGGTACCTCTCGGGCTCTTGTGCGCGCTCGGGGGGTCACTCGGGGGCTATAGTGGCGTTGGGGCGGGTGGGGGTACTCCCGGCCGCTGTACGTTGGGGGGTGGCATCGTGCGCTGCTATGGTGGTGGCGGATTGGGGGAGGCATCATTGACGGCTGGGGTGTTGCGCGGCAGGAGCCGTACTCTCGTCTCCTCGACACGTTGTCGCTCTGATTGTAGTGCACCAGGCTTGGCAGGCTCGCTCGCGTGAAACCGGGTTGATCTTCGCGGTACAGCCGTGGTAGCGGCGCGCGAACGTTTCCTCCAGCCGGTCGGCCGGTTTGGTTCCCGCACTCGGAACCCGTGCGCTGAGGGGAATAGTGGTTAGTTGTCCCGTCGGACTGGGCCTTTTGGACTCGGCGCAGCCTTCTATGGCGGGAGCTGACGCTCCCTAACCCAGCCTGTGATCCGTGTGCATCGGCAACTACACGGGGTTTGCGACGGCCGGTGTGACGTTAGATCGAGGGAGCCTCGTGTAGCCTTCCCCGGCGAAGCTCGTAGCGAGCCAGTCCGTGCCGGCGCAGGTCGTCACCGTCGCGAGGATCGCGTTGCTGTATCTCGCGCCCGTAGCTGTCGGTGGCATGACGAAAAGCTGTCTGGCCGCATTCTTCTCCGTCTCCAGCATGCGCAGCCCTTCCGGGAGGATGGCGACGGTTCCAGTGGGCGTCACGTCATCCTCCGCGAAGTACTTGCAGAGCCCCTGGCGCACTCTTTCCGCTTCCCATTCGTGGGAGATAGACTCGGGAGGTGCAGATATTTGGAAATAATGGGAGATCGGAAAGGACCCCGGAGGCATCTTATGGGAGTGTGGGTCCCAGTGAATTTGTATGTAACCATAACCAAATTGTAGGTCATGAATTCCTTAACATAAGTCCTCATGGGCCCGAGTGGCGAAAATGAGCCGTTTTTAGAAAATAATGGTTAAAGGCAACCTTTTTCAGTGGAGGTTGGAGCGGCCGAGCGCGCAACTTCAGACAGCTGTTTTCTAAGTCAAATGCTACAGGTTACTGTTATTATTTAAATAACCCTACATAGTTAACGTGTTTTAAATTCTGTGAGCAGTTGTCAAGACGAAAGGAGGGCCGAGCGGACAGAAGGACGGTTTGCACTGTTCCGGCTGCCGTCAGATAACACACACACACACTCACATACATACCTGCATTTTTTCATACAACCCAGCATTCAAGCACTAGTTTTGCATAAGGAAACAAGGTGTTTGTTAGTAAACCAGTGCCTTTTCTCCTGCTCGACGTTCCCCGGCAATTTCAGCGACGAGGCGAATATCAGGAGTAAGCTAACAACTCCATACGCGCCGCGATGAATTTATACAGTTAAGAGAAATGAATGTTTTCCACGATTTCATTCGACAGTCAAAGAGGGTTCGAAGAAGGCTTTTGCAAAGCTGAACTAATGGCAGAATTCGAATTTGAATATCCAAGTAAGTCATAAAAGATTTATTAGAGTAACCACATCTGAAAAATTGTACAGACTTTAACTTAGATTTTTAATTATCTAGCAAGATCAAACACGAATATTTTTTCAGGTTTCATACGAATCTGAAATGATTCGGCAAAAAGAATGCTATTAACCTCAGAATGTCTCAGAAGAAACGCAGGATACTAAACTACTCTTTTCTTAGCCAAAAAGTAGGTGATAAGAAGTTGAGCACCGTAGTATTCATGACGTAAAGTTTACAATCAACTATACCAGCGATTGCCATCTGCTTCCCCAACAAATCAAGGGGCGCGGCAGCGCCACGATGGCAAGTATAAGGTACTTAGTATGCACGCCGACGTCGGGCGCTAGCCAGACTACCTATATACTTCTCATAGGCATTGCTGGAAACTAGTCGTAAGGTTTTCTTCGCACTGATAGCTTCTTTTCTTACATATCTACATTATATTAAGAGAATAAAATCGTAAAAATCACACCTGTAAAGAATCCTCGATCCTGGCAAAACTATACGGTAAAAACGTATTTTGAGACAATGGGTGCATTCCTTTCATCAATGCGCTTCGAATCATGTAAAAAAAGTTGATCTAACCCAATTAGTTTTTGAGATATGGGCTTTTGAATATGACCTAAAATTTCGAAAATCAGCGTACGTACGTACGTACGTGCTTGGAAAGTGTGTTTTTTTCGATGAAAGGAATAAAAAATTACAAATATGGTTCGATGAAATTAAATGTTTTCCATTGCGCTATACATTCGTGAAAAGAATATTTTCAAAATATCAAAATTGATCCATTTTATCGATAAAAAACGTACGCGAGTTATTCGATTTTTTATATAATGTTATACGATACTCGTGGGATCTGCGTTTTTTTTAATAAAATAATTAAATAATTCCAAATATGAATTACTGAAATCGAATGTTTTCAACTCAGCTATACAATGGAGACGAGATCTTCGATTTTCATAAAAAACGGAAGCGAGATATTTGATTTTTCAAAATTATTTTATATTTTGTTGTAAATATTTACTTTACTATAGGCCTATACAGACGTTATTTGTGTAGTTATAAATCAGATGATATGGTGTATGGTGTTTCTATGGAGTTTCATTTTGTATGAAATTTTGAATTTTTACTACGTTTCATATTTTATACATTTTCAAGTTTTAAGTGATTTTATGGGGTATATGGGGGTAACTTTTCTCATAAATTTATAAAGATAATAAAACTAATATCTGCCTTAAAATAATTTTAGGCACATTACGTCTAGAAATTGAAAAAAAAATTTTAAAGCTAGAGGCTTCAGACCAATGGGACTTTCTTCTGTAAACCAAAAGATGATGAAAAATGCCGAGGAAAATGCGAAATATAGAATCTGAAAATTTAACATGGGGAGGCATATGGAGGAAAAACAAATTGACTATTTGGATTTTTATTATTCTTGTTTGGAAGGTTAATAAGAATGCGTCTCTTCGAGCCAAAATGGTTATATTTATGCCAGACGTTTCGGGGTAATGTACCCCCTCATCAGTGGCTAAGAAATTAGTATTAAAATTTTTTTACAAAAACAAATAGAATATACAATAACTAAAACAAGTTAAATTACCAAAATTCCAAAAAATTTTATTATTCTTGGTATATTTTTTTTTTTAATTAAAACTCTTTTGTAATCTCTTTTGCACTTAAATATAATATAAGATAAGATATTCATATTCTATATTTTGCATTTCCCTCGGCATTTTTCATCATCTTTTGGCTTACAGAAGAAAGTCCCATTCGTCTGAAGCCTCTAGCTTTAAATAATTTTTTTCAATTTCTAGACCTCATGTGCCTAAAATTTTTTTACGGCAGATATTAGTTTTATTATCTTTATAAATTTACGAGAAGAGTTACTCCTATGTACCCCATAAAATCACTTAAAACTTGAAAATGTATAAAATATGAAACGCAGTAAAAATTCAAAATTTCATACAAAATGAAACTCCATAGAAACACCATACACCACCATAAACGCCATATCGTCTGATTTATAACTACACAAATAACATCTTTACCATGAAAAACCCATAAAATACAACAACATAACAATTTTAGAGTTAAAGTTCAAAAAAGAAAAACACTGAAAAAAGTCTTAAAACACAGTCTTAATGTTTTTCAGCTTCAAAAAAGCCCCATAGAACAACCGTATCTACAATTTTTTTGTGGTTGATGAATGCTTGGTAGCGCCAATATACCTAAAGTGTGAAAAAAAATCCATGAAAATAATTAATTTTTACCAGTGATGGGCCTGTTCTGCAAATTTTACAAAAATTTGTTTTTTAAGTATAAAAATATCTGTACTGATCTGCATACATGAATCAAGCTCTACTTACAAAAACTGATTGATATTCTGGCTTAAGGCCTATAGGAAAGTTTATATTTTATTGTAAATATTTACAACAAAATATAAAATAATTTTGAAAAATCAAATATCTCGCTTCCGTTTTTTATGAAAATCGAAGATCTCGTCTCCATTGTATAGCTGAGTTGAAAACATTCGATTTCATTAATTCATTTTTGGAATTATTTAATTATTTTATTAAAAAAAATAACAGATCCCACGAGCATCGTATAACATTATATAAAAAATCGAATAACTCGCGTACGTTTTTTATCGATAAAATGAATCAATTTTGATATTTTGAAAAAAATTTTTCACGAATGTATAGCGCAATGGAAAACATTTAATTTCATCGAACCATATTTGTAATTTTTTATTCCTTTCATAGAAAAAAAAACACACTTTCCAAGCTCGTACGTACGTACATACGCTGATATTCGAAATTTTAGGTCATTTCTCAAAAACTAATTGGGTTAGGTCAATATTTTTTTACACGATTCGAAGCGCTTTGATGCAAGGAATACACCCATTGTCTCACAATACATTTTTAACGTACAGTTTTACCAGAATCGGGGATTCTTTACAGGTGTGATTTTTACGATTTTATTCTCTTAATATAATGTGTAGATTGACCTAGTGACACTTAACTAGTAGAACAACTTTAAAACTTGATTTTTTTAGCAACTTGAACTTCTAATAAAGACTAAAACAATGTCAAAACACGATATATTGTCATCTCTGTAAATATTATCAATCATTATATTACAATGTTAGTAAATCATCATGAACTTTACATTAATAGCTAATAGGTCATTTATTAACATCACGAAAATAAATTTTAATAACTATTTCAAATTTTCTCCATCCATTTCGTGTTGACTTATAAAGTGGTTTTGCACTGTTCTAATTAGATTACTTCAACTTTTACGTAACTTAAAATGTACTTTTCCATATAAGCTGATATCTATTTCCATTCTTCTAAGACTTCACATAAACTGTCCACTGATCTGTATGTTCATCTTCATCTTTTTTTCCAAAACCGCAACCTACATTACTATAAACAGCTGAATAATAGTTATTCCCCAAATACAAACATAAACTTTGATTACTAATTCTAACAAATTTTTATTTCAAATTAATTTAAAGAACACTTCCTATACTGTTTTAAATACATTAAAATATTTTTGCTTAAGAAAATTTGATGAATAAAAATAAATTAATAATTACCTGGTCATTATGATTTCTATTTAACTTCTTAAGAAAAGCTTAAATTTTCTAAAATTAAAAATAATAAATACTTAACAAAGAATCAATTCTTCTGTCAATGAAAGTAAAAAAATTTTGCAATATAATTTTATTAATATTTACCTCATGAATACGTACGTACGTACGTGCTTGGAAAGTGTGCTTTTTTCTATGAAAGGAACAAAAAATTACAAATATGGTCCGATGAAATTAAATGTTTTCCATTGCGCTATACATTCCTAAAAAAATTTTTTTCTAAATCTCAAAATTGATCCATTTTATGGATAAAAAACGGACGCGAGTTATTCGATTTTTCGATTAGTCAAATAATTAAATAATTCAATAATTAATGAATTAACGAAATCGAATGTTTTCAACTCAGCTATACAATGGAGACGAGATCTTCGGTTTTCATAAAAAACGGAAGCGAGATTTTTTCAAAATTATTTTATATTTTGAAAAATCACACCTGTAAAGAATCCTCGATCCTGGCAAAACTATACGGTAAAAACGTATTTTGAAAAAATGGGTACATTGCTTTTATCAATGCGCTTCGAATCATGTTAAAAAAGTTGACCTGACCCAATTAGTTTTTGAGATATGGGCTCTTGTGGATGACTGAAAATTTCAAAAATCAGCGTACGTACGTTGACATTTTCAGTATTATTTAGATCAATAACAAAGCAAAATCATGAAAAATGCTTCTTCTCTTCTTTTCTTTTTTTAAAAATTAATTTAAAAATTTCAAAGTATTTTTTTTAGAAAATGGTACAAAATTTATTACTAGTTAAATTATTAATTTATAAAAATTATAATTTCTTATATATTTTTGAAACCCACAAAACCATGCCACAACACACCCCAAGCTTCTGTGATTTTGAAATATAATATATTATATGAGTAAATAATTTAAAATAATCATAAGAATTATTTTAAAACACATTTTATTTAAATAATTAATAGTGTTTTATAAAATTTATTATTTATAAATTTTAAGTTTTAATATATTATTGAACGACCCAAAACCCTAATACAACGTATGACAATTTTTTATTATACTCAAGTACGATATAATATATAAATAAAATTATTTTAGAGAAATACTAATACTATACAATACGCATATACAGTATTATAATTGTTTAGTTGGCAATCCAGACTAAAATCAAAAGTTTTATTTGGGCCATAGAAGCCTCCCAATAATTATGAATACAATTCCGACCATTTATCATTCTACAATATAATTTATTATGTAAGCCCCTAAACTAATAGCTAAACAAAACACTTTCTAATCACATACATATATATATATATATAATACAATTCGATAAAACTTCTTATTTATTTATAAGTTAGTTAAATTTTTTATATTTTCAAATTTTTCAACCATTTTTTTAATAAATAAATGTTAAGCTAATAACTTTTTTTAATTCTATTGATTTTTAATCATTTTAACTTTGAAAAAATGTTGAATTCTTTGTTTTAGATAAGATATGTTGTTGGATTTCGGGTTGCAAAAAGAAGTCGGAGGTACCAATTCACTGTATATATTTCTTTGATCACTACTCGATTACACACACAGGGTTAGAAAGATAATTGATGAGAAGTGTCCACTCCGGTGGTCCCTTCGGTACTGGCGTGGGCGCCGCTGGGTGGGGGCCCGAGCGCGGGTGGGTGGCGCGGGGGAGCGCGAAATGCGTACGCACAAACATACCGCCCGCTCCGTACCCTGATCGGAATGAGTGGTTCGGCCGCGAGTAGCGCAGTGCCGCCCGCTGTAGGGCCGATGAGGAGCCGCCCGCTGTGAGAGAAGTGGGGAGCCGACCGCCCTGAGCATGGTGAGGTTGTTCGCGCTGGGCGGGTAGTGGGGAGCCGCCCGCTCGGAGCGTGGTAAAGCTGTCCTGAGCATCGGGCGCTGGCTGAGGTGGCGGCTGTACAGGCAGCTGGACCAGTTTGGTCACAGACCGGGTGTAGGATGCACTTGCGGTCCTAACGGTGGCCACCCTCACGAGTCCATCGGGACCGGGGTGGACGGCCGTGATTCGGCCCAGAAGCCATCGTCCGTTCGGCCTGAGGAGTGGAGGATCGATGATAATGACCAAGTCGTCGACCCGGAGGTTGGGCTGCGGACTGGTCCACCTGGAGCGCTGCTGAAGGGTGTTGAGGTACTCACGACTCCAACGGACCCAGAATTGGTCGCGGAGTCCCTTGACCAGCTCCCAATGTGTCAGGTGCTCGAGAGGCGTCTCGGCCTGAGATGGTCGGGCTCTGGATGTGAGGGCCCTCCCGATCAGGAAGTGACCCGGGGTTAGGACCTCCAGATCGTCTGGGTCGCCGGAGAGGGGCACTAGCGGTCTGCAGTTGAGGACCCGCTCGATGCTCGTGAGGAGGGTCGAGAATTCCTCGTAGGTTAATGTCCGCGGACCGGCTATGCGTCGCAGGTGGGCCTTGGCAGACTTGACCGCGGCCTCCCAGAGTCCGCCAAAGTGAGGAGCGGATGGCGGGATGAACTTCCAGGTGATGTCTTCCTGGGCGAGGCTGCCTTCGACGAGTCCCCAATCGAGTTCCGCGGCGCGTCTCAGGCGATTGAGTTCCGCGTTGGCTCCACGGAACGTCGTGCCGTTGTCGCTCCAGATCTCCTGCGGGTAGCCGCGACGGTTAGTGAAGCGGTCGAGAGCCCCAAGGAAGCTCTGGGTCGTGAGGTCTCCAGAGAGCTCCAGATGAACGGCCTTGGTCGCCATGCACACGAACAGGCAGACGTAACCTTTGGTGGTCCTCATGCCGCGACCCTTTGCTTGCAAGATCGAGAATGGTCCAGCGTAGTCGACTCCGGTCCGAAGGAATGCGGAGGTGGGCGTGACTCTGGAGGCGGGGAGCTGAGCCATTCCTTGGTGACGGGGCCGGGCGTTGATGATGGCGCAGACTGTGCACCCTCCGATGTGGATTCGAGCTCGGTTCCACCCGCCGATGATCCACGCTCGCTGAAGGGCGTAATAGTAGGTGGGCGGTATCCGGCGTGCAGGCCGCGCACGTGGGCCCAGCTAATCATGAGTCGTGCGAGGTGGCTGCGGCTGCGGATGATGAGAGGGTGTTTCTCATCAGTCGGTAGCAAGGAGTTCTCCAGCCGTCCTCCCACTCTGAGGGTCCCGTCCTGGTCCAGGTGAGGAGCCAGTGTCCGCAGGGCGCTGTCTCTGCCGACTGGGCGGCCTTCCTTGAGGTGACGTATCTCGCTTTCGAAGTCCTGCTGCTGACTAAGTCTGGCGCAGACCTCGAACTCTACTTTTAGCTCGGCGGCAGTTACGGGCGCGAGGATGGCCGATCTCGTTGCTGGATCTGCTCGACTTCGGAGCAGTCGTCGGCAGCGCGCCATCGCCTTCAAAAGTTGGTTGAGGTTGGAGAACTTGTCCATGGGATGGTCCTCGGCTGGAGCGATCTGTGCGGCGCAGCAGGTGACTTGATGGTCCTCGGCTGAAGCGATCTGAGCGGCGCAGCAGGTGATGTCTGCGCGGTACGGGATTGTTGGTGGTCGAAGGCCTGGGATCTGCGCGGGCCACACGGACTCCTCGTGCTTGAGCCAGCTCGGACCTTCCCACCACGAGCTTGACTGAATGAGGCCTTGGACGTCAGTGCCTCTCGTGGCGAGGTCCACGGGGTTGTCGTTGGTCGGCACGTAGCGCCAATTGACGGCTGGCACCAGGTCCTGGATGTGGGCAACGTAGTCGTCGACGAAACTCGTCCCGGTGGGGCTATCAGAGGAGAGCCAGTGAAGGACTACTTGCGAGTCGCCCCACACGAAGCAGTTGGACATGAGGACGTCCAGGTTCGCGGCGACGTGTCTCAAGAGTCTGGCAGCCAGGAGGGCGGCCCTGAGCTCAAGCCTCGGGATTGTCATCCTTGCCGTCGGCTTTTTCGGAGGGACCAGACTTCGGATGTGCGAGAGCTTAGACTTTACCCAGAGTAAGGTGACGGTGCTCTTGTCTTCGCTTGGTTCGACAGTCCGACAATACAGGGCCGTTGCCATGGCTCGGCGACTGGCATCGGCGAAGGCATGCAGTTCCAGTCTCTGCAGATCGCTTGCGTGAGTCCACCTAGGAATGGTCAGTTGGTCGATGGTTCCGATGGTTGCCCGAAAGTCTCTCCACTGACGAGCCCATGGCTGGGGTACCTCTTCGTCCCACTTGATCTTGGCGCGCCAGAGGTCCTGGACGATCATCTTGGCGACCACCACGACCGGGGCGAGCCAACCTGCTGGATCGAAGATTCGTGCCAGCTCGGAAAGCGCTGCTCTCTTGGTGATGGGAACATCTTCAGGGGGCCGTCGACTGATGAAGTCGAAGCGATCCTGAGATGGGTCCCATGCGATGCCCAGCTCGTTGACGGGGCCGTTGGCCGAGAATTGCAGCCAGGTCAGTTGTAATCGGTCTTCCGGAGCGATGCCTTCGAGCAGGTCTGGAGAGTTGGAGACCCATTTCTTCAGAGTCATTCCTCCTGCTTGCAGGAGCTTGATGAGTTGGTCTCGGCGCTTGCAGGCTGATTCGAGATCGTTAGCGCCGCTGAGGAAGTCGTCCACGTAGAGTTCCTTGCGGACGGAGTCGACGGCTTCAGGGAGGTTTCTTCCTTCGTCCAGGCAGAGTTGGTGCAGGGTCCTCAGTGCCAAGTAGGGCGCGCAGGTTTCTCCGTAGGTGACCGTCTGGAGAGCGTAGTGGTCGGCCGGGGTCTCGGCATCTGGGCTCCAGAGAATTCTTTGCAGCTGGACATGTTCCGGGAGGATCATGATTTGTCGGAACATCATCTTGACGTCGGCGCAGAAGACGATCCGGTGCATCCTCCACCTGGTAACGACGATTGCCAGGTCGTTTTGCAACTTCGGGCCGGCGTGCATCACGTCGTTTAAGCTGTAACCGCTGCTGGTACGGCGGGACGCATTGAACACGACGCGAAGCTTGTCCGCGAGGTCTCCTCTCTGCCAGATGCCATGGTGACAGATGTAGCAAGCTGGTGTATCGGTGCTCTCCAGCTCAGCGCCGTCCAGTCTGCGCATGTGGCCGAGTCGAATATATTCGTCCATGAATGAGACGTACTCGGCAGCGAGCTTGGGGTCTCGCCGCATGCGTCGATGCATGGCCACTAGTGCGACGCGGGCCTGGCTCAGGCTCTCTCCGAGGATGGACGCTCCGACTGCCTTGAGGGGAAGGGGAACGATGTATCGGCCGTCTGGGCGCCTACGGTGTCCTTCTCTGAAGAGGCGCTCGCACTCGATGTCTGCCCTTGATTGTCGATCCGTTCGGGGGACGTCTTCCAGTGACCAAAAGCGCTGGACGAGTTCGACGAGATCTTCGTGTGGCTGGTCCTCCCTCGGCGCGCGCCTCTGCACACATGCAGTGGTGATGCCTGTCGCGGCGTGGTGAGTATTGACAGCGCCGGTGAAGGTCCACCCGAATATGGTCGGCTGTGCGATTATCCCTTGGCTTTGCACGGCCCCTGGGAGCAGCAACCTTGGGTACACTTTTGCCCCCAGAATTGCGTCCACCCCCTTCGAGATGTTGAATTCGGGATCAGCGAGATCGACTCCGTCGCGGAGTGGTATGGTCTTCGCGGGGACTGGCTGGGCGGGAGTGATGATGCCAATGCGCTGTAGGCCGTAGACTTCCAGCCTCAGTGATTGTTGTGTGGCGTCGTAGAGGTGGATCCACGTTCGAATGCGAGTCGAGTCCATTGATGAGCCGGAGACTCCAGCAACTCCGACGTTTACCCGCTCGAACCTGTCACCCAGTCGTCGAGCAATGTCCAGCTTCACCAGGGTGACCTCCGAGCATGGATCGAGCAGTGCCCTCACTCTCAGCTTGGGTCGTCGAGCGTTGCCAAGGGTGATGACGGCCGTCGGAAGGACTGCTAGTCATGCCTCGTCGGCGGCATCGGCCCACTGCGATAGCTGGTCCTCGGCGGTCGAGTCGGTGGTGGTGGCTGCTGTGATGAACGGTCTACGCGCCTGCTTGGGTGGCAGCCGTGCGTTGAATGGCGGCCCTGGGCGTTTGCATGCGCTTTCGTGGATCAGGGTATGGTGTCTTCCACCACACGTTCGGCAGGAGGCCGTCGATGGGCACACTCGGACTGAGTGTTTGCCCCTGAGGCAGTTGAAGCAGAGACCCTTGTCCATGACGAATCGCCTGCGCTCCTGGTCACTGAGAGCCTTGAATTTCTCGCAGGTTCCGACATGATGTTCGTCGCCACAGGCTGCGCATGGCCAGATGACAGTTGAAGCAGCTGCCGTGGTGGTATTGGGACCGGCGTCGGTCGTCGTGGCGAAGCTTCTCAGCGCGCGTGGATTTGTCTGGTTGCTGCGAGAGGCTTCTCCCGAACGTGCTGGGCGGATAGATTCCAGTGACTTCAGCGTGAGGCAGCGTCGGCGGAGGAAATTGGAGAGGATCGAGTACGAAGGGAAGAACTCGATCTGCGTCTGATCAAGTTTACCAATCTCGTCTGCCCAGCTGCACCTGGTGGAAGGGTCCATGCTCTGGCTCGCTACAGTGACAAACCAGTCGTCCCATTCGGTTCGGCCCATTGTCTGGAGCTGGCTTCGATGCCATTCCATCTCGTCGAGGAGGCGCTGGAGCCCGAGGGATGACTCTTCCTTCAGCGGTTGTATGTGCAGGACGGCCATGAGGTGCCCCAGCACTAGCACGCGCCTTTGGTCGTACCGGGCTTCCAGTGCTGCCCAGGCAGGAGCGAAGCTGGACCCAGTGATCGGGAAGTTCTCCAGAGCCGATTGCGCTTCGCCGTGCACGCTGGTCTTCAAGAAAAAAAATCACTGGACGTCGCTGAGGGTC
This sequence comes from Philotrypesis tridentata, assembly GCA_018906965.1. Taxonomy (NCBI): domain Eukaryota; kingdom Metazoa; phylum Arthropoda; class Insecta; order Hymenoptera; family Pteromalidae; genus Philotrypesis; species Philotrypesis tridentata. The sequence goes on from JACCIB010000615.1 coordinate 67,470, forward strand.
GGGTCGTCGTGTACGAGGGCACGGAACAGGTCTCTGAAGGACTCCCAGTCTTCTCGTTTTCCGCTGAACTGGGGCACCTCGATGCTCGGTATCTTGCTGGTGCCTCTGGCAGGCGGTCCTTGAGCAGGTGCGACGGGCGTGGGGCTCTCCGTTGCCCTCAGCACGTCGTACAGTCGACCTTTTGCGGAGGCGTAGATGTCCTGCACCTCCGAGTATTCGTTGCCTCGGACGTATGCAGTTAGCTGCTCATGTGACAGAGCGAAGCCGACCGGACTGCACGCGGCGGCTGCTCATGTGACGGAGCGAAGCCGTGTCTCCTGGCCGCGTGCAGTTGGCTGCTCATGTGACAGAGTGGAGCCGAGACTGCACGCGGCGGCTGCTCATGAGACAGAGCGAAGCCGAGAGGGTGAGGAGAGAGAGAGAGAGAGAGAGAGAGAGAGGGGGGGAGCGCAGAGCGCACGAGATCAGGGTGGCGCATGCATTCGGGGACTGTCGAAGCTCGCCGTTGAGCCGAGACTGCACGCGGCGGCTGCTCATGTGACAGAGCGAAGCCGAGAGGGAGAGGGGGGAGAGAGAGAGAGAGAGAGAGAGAGAAAGAGAGTGAGAGGGAGAGAGCGCAGAGCGCACGTGATCAGGGTGGCGCATGCATTCGGGGACTGCCGAAGCTCGCCGCTCAAGCGAGAGAGAGAGAGAGAGAGAGAGAGAGAGAGAGAGAGAGAGAGAGAGAGAGAGAGAGCGCAGAGCGCACGAGATCAGGGTGGCGCATGCATTCGGGGACTGTCGAAGCTCGCCGCTCGAGTCGTTTGGAGTCATCGTCCTGGGAGAGGGAGGAGGGAGGAAGAGAGAGTGAGTGAGAGAGAGGGGGAGAGCAAAAGAGGAGGGTGGCGCGAGGCCGAAGTCCGCCGCTCGGGGCGCTCGGTATCGTCGGGCCCGCGCGCGTTGAGGACTGAGGAAGAGGAGGGGGCAGCGTCCGCTTTTCCGCCATCACCTCCGATCGACAACGTTGGAGTTGTTCCGATCGGGAGAACGGGCGCTTTTCCGCCATGTTTTTTCCCGGCGTGGGTTCGTTGCGGGCTTTCCCGCTACCGTTCCCGCTGTTTTTCGAATATCCCGACGGTACACCTTTTATGCCGCGTGCACGAGTGCATGCTTATCACTTCACGAAGCGCGCACTTTTTGACGCATTGACGCAGCACTAATATTCAGCATTAATATTTACCTTCTCCGTTCATGTCGTCTTCCTTCCGGTCTGGTTAATACTTCACGAATCCGGCTCGATTGGACCAGTGTTGGATTTTGGGTTGCAAAAAGAAGTCGGAGGTACCAATTCACTGTATATATTTCTTTTATCACTACTCGATTACACACACAGGGTTAGAAAGATAATTGATGAGAAGTGTCCACTCCGGTGGTCCCTTCGGTACTGGCGTGGGCGCCGCTGGGTGGGGGCCCGAGCGCTGGAGAGGGGAGTTTCCCGAGTGGCATCTCGGTGGCGCGGGGGAGCGCGGAATGCGTACGCAGAAACATATGTATACTGTTTTATAAAAATTTATCATTCATTATTTCCCATAAAGCGTACTGAGTATCGCGAGCGAAGCGAGCGATCTTTGCTAGTAAGCACTTAAATGGAAGCTTGCGACGAAAGTAATAAAATCACATCAGGGTCACATTTTGTGAAATTGCTTCAATCGGAAGATATTCTAAAGAGAATGTTCGGGCACCTCAATTCTTCAAGCAGGAGATGAATTGTTCGACGTATATCCGGTGACGTAGCATCTACGTCATTCTGGGCTATATAGGTATACTTAAGTGTACGTTATTTTTTTGCAGACGATATAGATATACTTTAGTGTACGTTGTTTTTCCGTAGACGGCAGACGAGGTTTTCATACACAGTGTTATATTTTTTAAATCAACGTAAATTTTATTTTGCCTTTTTTGTGTGTATATATATATATATATATATATATATATGGGTTATTCTCTGACAAATCGAGCGAGCCATTTTTTGACCTTCGCCAAAAATATTCTTAAAACATTCTTTACTAGTCTATGAGTGCCCCTTAATTTTTTTAGATTTTTTCCATCACTTTCATTTAAGTTACAGAGGCTCAAAGTTGGCATAGTAAGCAATTTTTGCATTTTTTGCCTATATTCGTTAATTTGTAGCTCCTCAGGGAAACATTTTTCACGGTAAACACATACAACATTTTTGTTAGCAAATTTGCTCTAGTTTAAGAGAAAAATTTTAGCAAAGTCATGTATATATGTTTGCTTCTACGTATAAACTTTTTAAGCCTTAAAATCAAGTTTTCACCTTGATCGATCATCAATATCGAAGCCACAAAAATTTGAAAATATAGTTATAACTCATTATAAAAGTACTTTTGAAATGCGTTGGTTTCTCTGTGAGAAATAAATATAACAGCTCATTTATTAAAAAACACAAGTTTATTCAAAAGGACTTGTTTCACGTATCAAAAAATTTAGGTAAAACAGTGAAATATTAGCATAATCCATCGAAATTTTATTGTACTATATTATAAAAATGCTATAGAGTATCCCTATATAATCAGTTTTAACATTTATAATAATGAAAATAAACTAAACAAGATTTTATACATTGAACAGCGCACCCGGGTGTCATATACTCAATATGTAATAGTTTCACGGATATTTGACTTTTATAAAAATCAATAAACAATTAATTATAATCAATAAATCCATGCTCATGATTGATTTTTATTTAGTTTTATTTGAAAACAAATTTTAAAAAGCATTTTTTAAGAGAGAGAAAATTAAGCTCTAGCAGAAGTGATTCTATTTTTCCATCTCTCTCTAATAAATGCATAAATGTAGAAAATTTACACTTTAGACCAAATTAAAAAAATTTTAGAGAAGTTTGACGGTAAAAAAAGTAGATGAGAATATTCTATAGGATCTAGCGAACAAAACAGAGTAGGTGAGAAAAGCCCAAAAACATTCATTAGATGTGAAAATAATGTTGTAATAGATAAACATATAGCAACGGGAAAAAGTTTGTGTCTTCCGATAATGTATAAATCTTTTTTATGAAAACGTCTAGAGAACTGAGACTTGATGTCTAAGTTAAAGAATTTAACGACGAATTCGCACATATGAATATGTTATACATTATTTTGTTTATATTAAGAGTTTATAATGTTACAACGTTATAAGCTTTCAATATACACAAAATCATGTATAACATATTCATACGTGCGTATTCGTCGTTAAGTCTTTTAACTCAGATGTCAAGTCTCAGTTCTCTAAGCGTGTTCATAAAAAATATTTTCTTACCGGAAGACACGAACTTTTTCCCGTTGCTGTATGTTTATCTTTTACAACATTATTTTCACATCTAATGAATGTTTTTGGGCTTTTCTCACCTACTCTGTTTTGTTCGCTAGATCCCACAAATATTCTCATCTACTTTTTTTACCGTCAATCTTTCCTAAAATTTCTTTAATTTGGTCTAAAGTCTAAATTTACTACATTTATGCATTTATTAGAGAGAGATGAAGAGATAGTTCCTTCTGATAGAGCTTAATTTGCTCTCTCTTAAAAAATGCTTTTTAAAATTTGTTTTTAAATAAAACTAAATAAAAATCAATCATGAATATGGATGTATTGATTATAATTAATTGTTTATTGACTTTTATGTAAGTCAAATATCCTTGAAACTATTATATAATGAGTATATGACACCCGGGTGCGCTTTTCAAAGTATAAAATCTTGTTTAGTTTATTTTCATTATTATAAATGTTAAAACTGATTATATAGGGATACTCTATAGCATTTTTATAATATAGTATAACAAAATTTCGATGGATTATGCTAATATTTGACTGTTTTACCTAAATTTTGTGATGCGTGAAACAAGTCCTTTTGAATAAACTTGTGTTTTTTAATAAATGAGCTGTTATATTTATTTCTCACAGAGAAACCAAGGCCTCTGACATTCTGGGACTTTCAAAAGTTCTTTTATAATGAGTTATAACTATATTTTCAAATTTTTGTGGCTTCGATATTGATGATCGATCAAGCTGAAAACTTGATTTTAAGGCTTAAAAGGTTTATTCGTAGAAGCAAACATATATATATATATGACTTTGCTAAAAATTTTTTCTTAAACTAGAGAAAATTTGCTAAGAAAAATGTTCTATGTGTTTATCGTGAAAAATGTTTCCCTGAGCAGCTAAAAATTAACGAAAATAGGCATAAAATCCAAAAATTGCTTAATATGCCAAATTTGAGCCTCTGTAATTTAATGATGAACAGCAGCAGGCATTTGAGGAGTTAAAGTTGGCATTAACTAATGCTCCTGTGCTAGCTCGTCCGAATTTCTCTAAACCATTCACGATCCAGTGTGATGCCTCGAATTTTGCTATTGGAGCCGTTTTAACTTAACAATTGGAGGATGGGGAGCATCCAATAGTGTATCTCAGCAGAGTGTTGTCATCTGCAGAGAAGAATTATACATCCACTGAAAAAGAATGCTTATCTATGATATGGGCAATAAAGAAATTGAGGCCGTATATAGAAGGTTATTCATTTAAGGTGGTGACAGATCACAATGTTCTAAGATGGTTGCAGAATTTAAAAGATCCGACTGGCAGGTTAGCCAGGTGGGCTTTGGAATTGCAACAATGGGATTTTGAGATAATTCACAAGAAAGGCGCTCTTCATCAGGTTCCTGATGCATTATCTAGGAGTTTTGATATGGAGGGAATGAAATTGGTTATAGAGGATATTGAGGATGAATGGTATATTCAGAGATTGAAGGAAGTACAGGATACGTCGATCAAGTTTTCTACCTGGAAAGTGGACAATGGACTTTTGTATAAATATAGGAATGATCCATTACCAGATCCTATTAGTTTTCCAGAAGAAGGTTGGAGGTTGGTTATACCCTGTGATTTTAAACAAGACGTTCTAATGGAGGCACATTGTAACTTCACTTCTGGTCATTTGGGTTTTGAGAAGACATGATAGAGTGGCTAGAGAATATTATTGGCCGGGGATGTGGTATAAAGTCCGGCGTTTCGTGCAAGAATGTGAAATAAATATCTGATAGTATTCCAGGATCTGTTTACCAGGTGGATAGAGGTTAAACCCGTGAGCAAAGCTACTGGTCAAGCAGTAGCGAAAACGTTTGAGGAGTTAATTTTATTGCGGTGGGAATATTGTGGTGTTAATAGATAATGGTAAAGAATTTTTTAATAAGACTTTAAAAGATACATTGGAGGAATTTGGAGTTGAACACGTTACGACGCCACCGTATCATCCACAGGCGAATCCAGTGGAAAGAAGTAATAAAACTCTTAAAACCATGATTTCTTCGTACGTTGGTAAAAACCATAGATTATGGAATCAACATATAGCGGAATTGAGGCATGCGTTTAACACGTCGATTCAGGCAATGACGAGAGTATCTCCGGCGTTTCTGAATTATGGGAGACAGCCTCAATTAATGAAATCATGGCGGAGAAGGGTGAAGGATAAAGGAGATGTTGTACCATTGGATCCGGAATGGTGGAATGATAGGATGAAAAGATTAGATGCTTTACGTTATTCAGTAGGAAAGCAGATAGAGGAAGCCTGGGTTAAGCAGGCTGGTCACTACAACAGGGGTAGAAAACCGGCAGAGTTTAATGTAGGGGATTTAGTATGGAGGAAACTACACACTTTGTTAAAAGGTGTTGATGGGATTTCTTCAAAATTGAGTGGCAAATATGATGGACCATACAAGATTCTGGAGAAAAAGTCACCCTTAGTGTATATTTTAGAAAATTAAGTGTACGTTAATGAATTGAAAAAATATATAGCACCCCGGGGTAGAGGTTTTCAGGTTCCAGATGGCGGTATGGCGGATGGAGGAGCGTAGTGGTATTGTCCAAATTGGTGGTGGTAGTTACTGTGTTGTCCAGTAAGTAGATGTTAGTTCTGTTTCGTTTGTGACGTTTTGTTTAGGGAGGGGAAAGTTGGAAATTATGTGTTATAATTTCTTTGGTTTTTTTTTAAATTTAGACGAATTATGGCAGGATACACCTCCTTATGGTCCGATAAGCTCGAGGCGGAGATTCTCCGGGAGAAGAGGCTGGAGGAGATTCGGGAGGATCGTCGTCGCAGTCGTCCGGCCAATGATATGACCCGAACGGCGGACATGTGGGCTCGGCGCATGGAGGAGCTCAAGCTCTCGGAGGAGGCTGACCGTAGGTGGTCGTTGGGCCCATCCCCTGGTGCTCCCAAGATCCTTCGGCGTCCGCACTCTCTGTGCCCTCAGCCAGGAGCGGTTGAGGTGGCCCCGGCCAGAATGTTATACCTCCCAGGAGAGGCCGGGAGCGAGCCAGGAGAGAGTATGGAGGCTCGAGAGTCGAGGGCAGCGGTAGAGGAGTTAGAGGCTCTGGTGAATTTGCCGGTAGAGGAGACTGCCGCTCCGGCGGTGCCTAAAAAGATAAAGGGATAATATTATTTCGTTTTGTTTAGGTAGCGGATATGGAGGGAGTGGTCGTGATGGAGGAGAAGGAGACGTTGGAAGTAACCTTCCAAAATGAGAGGGCGGTGCAGCCCACAGTCCCGGAGCCTTACCCCATGTTTAGGGGAGAGAATGGGAAAAGGCGCCGCTATAATCCCCGGCGGCAGCTCATCCTCGACGACTATGAGTCGAATATTGGGCTGCCGACTCGGGGACGGTCTCCGTCTCCACCGGGAGTTCCATTGAGGGAAGCACCCTCTCAGGAACGGGTGGGGTATAACCTCATCCCGTTTTTCAATCCTGTGGAGGCCCGGAAACGGTGGGTGGCGGAGCTCAACCGACCACGGAAGACTCCGGCATGGACCGGTAACTCTTTTGTTTTTTGTTTTTCTTTGGTTTAGTGGAATTTTGAGGAAATAATGGTTAATTCTTGATTTGTGGTGGTTTCTTTTCCTTTGTTTCAGTTGAGCAAGCACAACGTAGAGCGCAGCCGGTGGAGGTGGTGGAATCTCCCCAACCCTCCTCTGCTGGAGTTGGGGCCATTCCCCGTACCTCAAGTACGCGTCGTTCTCGTTGTGGTCCAGCAGTGGAGGTGGAACCCTCGGGCCGCTCCATGCAGAGCCGGCCTATTCAGTCCAGGGCCCTGTTCGGTGGCATTTCCCTGATTCCCACCGACTCGGAATTAGACCCCCCTATGGGTCGTGTTTTAATTGTAGAGAGAGGGGTCACCGCTGGGACAGGTGCCCCAAGGACCGGAATAGGTTGTGTTTTAACTGTGGACGGCTGGGGACCGATTTGATCGAATGCCCGAGGTTTGGGGAGGCTCACCGGCAATATTTGGCGGAAAGAGCGGGGCAAAGTCGGCCTGAGGCATCCCTACCTATCCTCGACGGGTAGTTTTCGCGGAAGAAGAGAGATACTGGCCACCCCCATCCTACGAAGAAGCTGCCCACATGAGGCGAAGAGAGGGTCGACCGCGACGTGAGGCGGCAGCTGCTCCGGCTGCTACTACTACTACTGCTACGGCGAGGGGCCCGGATGGAGGGGTCTCCGAGGATTATAAAAAAAAACTAAAAAAAAAAAAATTGGTTTTTTGGTTACGGGAAATAAAATTGTTTTTCTCCACACTGCGCCGAAAGTACCACTTTCGCTCCCGGGCGCCAGGAGCAAAATCGATAATTTCGGCGCTAGTGTGAAGAAAAATAGTATACGCACCACGGGAGTAAATTCGGATAGCCCATATCTCGTGTTTGCCACCCTCGCCTTCGGCTCGGGTGTCAATATACACGCAATATGGACTCTCCAAGTTTTTTCCTCCCTAGGCACGTAATATACTATACTGCGTTTATCCTTTATTTATCTATAGTGGTTTAGTTGTTTCTTTTTGTTGTTTCAGGGGAATTATCTATCTATGGAGGTTTCTCGTTATTTTTTTTTGTTGTTTCAGGTTTGGAGGGAGTTCGAGTTACATTGTTTTTGTAGAGGTTATGGAGAAACACTTGGATATTCAGGTATATCCAAGGTTTTGTGGGAGGTATTGCGACGTAGCAATAATTATTGCTGCGTCGTGATCATTATTGCACGGCCAGCTGACTCACTCTCGGCGAGTTGACAACTCCTGGAGCGGAGCCAGTGCTCGGTGGCGCTCGCAGGAGTTGCCTCTGACCGACCTCGAGTCACACCTGCGCAGCGCGTCGGTGCTCGGGAGGGGGCATGGCAGAAAGCGAGACGACGGCAGCGCGCACGCGGTTACATACATGCAGCTGTGTGTAGAGGGGAGAGCGCGAGTATGTGAGCGTGAGCGAGAGAGAGAGAGAGTCACGCGCTCGAGAGACTGTGAATGCATGATTTAGATGTGGCGCGGTCGAGTTGACTTTATGTTGACTCCCGGAAGACATTAAGATATATAGAGGCATTATTTAATTGGGATGATTGAGGCTTTTCAAATGTCGTGCGCCTGGTTAGTTATCCGTAGGGGGAGCAACCTTACGGCTATCTTTATCGATTGATTGATAAAGATCAATAAAGGGGGCGCGGAATTTGCATATAGATATATGATATAGAGGGCGATAAAATTGATTAGCTGGCCAATGGAAAAGCCATTTGTATAAATTATCATGAAATATTTTATTTGTGGATTGGGGTTATCTGTGGAATTACGTGAATGGAGGTCTCAGTTTTTTTCAGTTCGTTAACATTTCGCGTTTTCAGGAGGAGAGTGGCTGATTTCCCTTCTTTTATTATTGAATAAAACCGTAGAGGAAATTTTCGTGGCCCCTTTCATTTTAGGTTTCCATATCACTGGACTTAGTAATATGACCGCTGGCCCATGAGTTATATTAAATTTATAATTGTTACTGAACATTTGTACAAGGGAAGGGGGTCACAGAATATACGTTCATTTTATGTTTTACCCGGAATTATTGTGTTCTTTTGCATTTATTGTTACCTTATTGCTACCCATTTCCCGCGTTTTACCATTTTTCAGAATCCGGGACCCGAGAGTAAGAGGCAGCCGGTGAAAACAAATTTCTTTGTACACTAACTGGAATCCCTGTGCGGGCAGGCAAATTCCACGTTACAATGTGATCTTAAAAAACAAAAAATGTGTAATATTTTCTATCGGTCTCACATGTATTTATTGGGAAATATTTATAACAGACAATAATTGAATTGACCAGCCAAAAGGAAGTTCCTGTGACGCAGTGAAATTAAAGCAGTACTTTAAGTCAAGAAAGTTTTTAAATTCATATACTAGACGATAGCTGGATATCTCAAGTTTATACCAGCAAAAAGAAGGTTCCTGTGATGAAGTGGAATTAGTGAAGTGAAAAACTATTTTGATTCAAGAATTATATATAAGACATGCTGGAAAAACTCAATTCTCAAGAATAATAAATATATCCATTTAATAATGGATCAGTCAATATATGACCTGAAAACAACTTTTATCCAGTGTAATCAAATTTTATGTTTACAAAGAGTTTCTGGCGTAACATTTATTATGGTTACGTATTCATATTCATAAATTATTTATCAGAAATGCTGGAAGAACTCGATTGACAAGAATAGATGGAATATCTATCAAGTTTAGACCAGCAAAAATAAGGTTCCTGTGACGAAGTGAAATTAGTGAAGTATTTTCAGTCAAGATAATACTTTCTATCGACCTCACTATTAATATTTATCACTTACGTATGAACAATGCATTGCTTATTATTAATGGTAATGTATTATCAAACTTGATTGAAGAAAGCTTGAATAGACTTTGATTAATAAATCATTTATAAGAAATGCGGAAGAACTCGAATGACAAAAATAATATACGTATCCATTTCATAACGTTCAGGGTAGATAGTAAAATTCAACGAATTTTCCTGTGACAAGCTTATAGTGAAGTGAAATAAGTGTACGTAAGTTTGGCAGTATTAATATTCAAGATTTATGATTTATGATTATTAAATTTAGAAGTCAAGTGGTTTAAAGTGTGCGTATTGTATTTTCATCGCTTAAGTATCGAAGAAGGTTTTTACAGAACTTCTATTGGGAAGTTACGCAACTGTCATATTATAAAGGGAAGGAATTCCTGTGAGAAGCTAGTGATGTAAAAAATATTTTTTCAAGATTTATAATTATTATATAATTTAAGAAGACAAGTGGTTTAGAAGTTTTTCCCAATTTTGAGAGAGCAAGTATACTAAGTTTCCAGATGTAACGAGACTTTTCCCAAGGGAAAAGCATGTTTTGTTTTGTATAAGGTAACGAGAACTTGTGAAGGTATACAACTATCAGGTTATACAAGAAAAAAATTTTCTTGTGACGTGACAAGCTAGTGAAAGTGTTTCATCGTTTAAGTTCGAAGAAATAATTTACAAGTTTTGGATTTTATTTTTATTTTTCTGTATATTACTTACAGTGATAAATAAGGCTGATTCAGTAAAGTCTGCTGTTTATAAATTTCTTTTTTACGATAAGTTCATCGGATCACCTGTAACAGAGAAAGAATAATTTATTTTAAAACAAAGAATCATGTTCTATAATCATAAAGTTAATTTATTTGAAGATAATTAAAATATACGTATCTGACAGAGTGAAATCCATTGATATTATTTTGATCCTAATGCCATCATTTCTGTAAATGCATTTTTTCACTTGAAACTTTTTGTAGGTTCAAGATTAAACGTTATTGCACACGCGTAGTACGAGTTTTAGGGGGTTTTAACGCAATTTAAATAATATAATTTGTGATAAACTTGGAGTTCCACGGGGAGGTTATTATCTAGCAGAAACCAACAGTAGATTAGTACTTCAGATTAGACATAATTATAGTACGAAAGTGGGTTGGCACCAAGTTATGGGGATATAGAGATCCCTATAACCTTCGAGCATATACATAAATATGCTCGAAGCCTATAACGAAGCTATGAAGTATTAGTCTACTGTTAGTTTTTGCTAGATTATAACCTTCGCGTAGATCTCCAAGTTTATCATAAACTATATTATTTAAGTCGCGTTAAAAACCCCTAAAACTCATACTACGCACTCATACTACAAAGATAATTTTCGAACTCTCAATTTGGAACCCTTATATGGTAAAAATTTAAATCTATCTATCTATGAAAATATTAACGCGTAAACATCTTCACGGTAAAAGTCTGTTGGTCAGACTACTATTTCTTTAGTATTACTTCTCCTATACCTTCGATTTTACATAAATTTCAATTTTAATTTTACCAAAAGAAAGTTATGATATCGATAAATGAATTGGCAAATTCTTTTATAAAAAGTAATCGATTTAAAATAAATAAATAAGTGTTTGAAAGGGGGAGGATTATAAATATATATGTATTTATATAAACACAAAAACAGAGAAACCCTCTTGGAGTATTTCTTGATAACGATGAATTCCTCCGAAAGAATTTCTTGAAAGTGGAAAATTCCTTTTAATTGTTTCTCGAAAACAGAAATTCCCTCCCTGATTATTTCTCGAAAATAGAGAAGCCCTCCGGGAGTATTTGTCGATAATAGAGAATTGCTCCCATAGTTTTTCTCGATAAGGCAGAATCACTGCTAGAGATTTCCTTTTTGATGAAAATCCCTCTGATAATATTTCTCGATAATGGAAAAATCCTCCAGAAAATTTTCTCAACGATGGAGAATCACTGCCATGCTACTTCTTGATAATAAAGACTTCTACCGAGAGTATTTGTCGATAAAGAAAATCCGTACCATAGCATTTCTCGATAATGACAAAATTCTGCGACAGTATATCTCGATAATTGAGAACATTTCTCTAGAATGGAGAAAAACAGCTATAGAATTCCTTCTAGATGAAAGATCCCTATGAGACCATTACACGAAGATGGAGAATTCTTCTGAGAGCATTTCTCGTCGATAGAGATTTGCTCTGAGTGTATGTTTCCATAATGGAGAATCTCTCGGAGTGTTACTCGATGATTGACGAACTATATCACTCAAATCAGTATATACTTTTTCTACGGAACATATAGCTTGCACGCGCTCAGCCTCGGGGATCACTCTTCAGCCCCATAAATTGTTTCACCATAGCTTTTGGTGCAAAAATGTTTCCATCCAGACTTTTCCATCAGTATGGCGCGTTTCACCTGGCGCAACCTGCGACACCATGAAATATGAATGAATGCGTATCCATCCTATCTCCCGATTCATCCTTTATGGAAAGCAAGCCCTTCTCACTCGTTGATTATTTCGAAAACTTTCTTATTGTGACACGTTTAATTTATGCCGTTTTGCTTAATGAAATTTTATATAATTTGTTATTGAAGTTTTAGGAACTTTAATAATATTTCATCGATTGCCTATCCACCTATTGCGCCCGATTCTCTCTCTCTCTCTCTCTCTCTCTCTCTCTCTCTCTCTCTCTCTCTCTCTCTCTCTCGTGAGTATACAGTTCAGACGTACTGCTTTTCGCTCTATCTGTGTTTTACTTAAATTTCTTTTTTACACTTCCTGGATAGGTGCGATTTTTTCCAGGCATTTCGGGGTTCTGCTCGCTCCAGCTTGACGAGAGTAATATTACAGCTTGGCTCTCCTCCGAGCCAGGAATTCCTGATTTGTCTGGTACGAGCGATTGAGGTTAGGAGCCACTGTATGCTGGGATAATAAAGCACGTGGTTACTGCTCCTACAAACCTTCTTGCCTGTCCAACTGCTAGCCTTTGGTCGATTGGTTATTCGTCACCTTCCTGCTTGCCTGATTGTGTCGCCTTCGCCCTGTTGCCGCCGTAGCGACTCCAGCACCTGCCTTTTTCTAGTGCACCCAGCTTCAATTGCCGTAACAGACTACTGCTTCTAACTACGCTCTCCTATCAAGTGCTTCTCATTGCAAGTCTGCATTAGAGTGTGTGAATTTTTCTTTTTTTGTTGCTTTTATTTATTTAGCATGAGTTTTCGCTTTTTGCGGCTTTAAAAACTTGCTGTGTTCAACCGGAATGTAGTGTGTTCTGCGGAGTGTGGAATTTGAGGTTATGTCGGCGCGGCCACGTGGCCTTACATTAGAATTATTTTATTGAGCTAGAGTTGTATTTATACTTAACCGCCTACACATTTAGTGTTTGTATTCATTTATTATTGTTCAAAAAACCGTTTCTGCTAATCGCAAATATTTAATTTTAAAAATTTTTTGGGCTGACTAAACTCGGATTGCACTACGTTACGCAAGGCCATAAAACGGTTCTGTTTTATCGACGCCTGACTTTTTTCATTCGAGATCACTGAAAGTGTAGTAGACTTAGTTTTTGCGTTATGAACAGACAGCCCGCATTTATAATAAGACCGTAGATTAGTGAGTGTTTTAGTTGTATTAGTTACCCCCCCCCCCCAAAAAAAAACCTTTTCAAGGTAAAAGTCTGGCAAGTATAAGGTCGTTTCTTCATGTAAAACTTGAAGATTAATTTTGCAACTCTTGATATCTCAATGTCACAAAAATTCTAAGTGTTTTCTCTATCTATACAGTTATTTCATTATATTAATCAAAGTTAATTTTTAAACTCTCGATATCCCTTATGTGGTGAAAATTCAAAGTGCTTATTCTAAAAGTCTATTTTCATTATGTAAATTAATGTCAAACTTTCAATAATAATATAAATAATATTCTAGCAGGTTTATTGTGTACGTTTATTACTTTTCCCTTAGTAAAGGTTGATAAGAAATGTGATTATAATGCAATGATTAAAAAGGTATTTCTAATTAGTTCAACAAATAATTATGTTAATATATGTGTCTTCTTTTACCTCGTAAATGAGTGAATCACAGACACTGAAAGAACATGATGCTTATACATGAATGCGTAAACATCTTTGCTTGAAGGATCTGTTGGACAGACTACCATTTCTTTAGTGTTTCTTCTCTATACCATCGATTTTACATAAATTTCAATTTTAATATAGCAAAAGAAAGTTATGATATCAATAAAAAAATTGGCAAGTTTTCGTTATAAGAAGCAATTCAGTTGATATAAATAAATAATTGTTTAAATCCGAGAAGGATTATAAATATATATGTATTCATCATTATAAACACTCGACCAAATTGTGACATGTGAAAAGGTGGATAGCCTGTGAAAAGGTACTGTCGGTAGAATTGTTGGAATAACTGCGATTGCCGCCACGTCCTGCGCATTCCAGCTGACGTTTAATGACTGATCAATCTTATGCCGTATTTACTGTGGAAGGTTAGGTCACCGTACTTCCGGTAAATAGAGCGTTCCGTGACCGGTCACAAACATGCGCAAAGCATAACACTAATTCGATATTATTCAAAGTTCAATAGTATCCGAGTGTACATATAGGAATGATGTTCTTACATGACATTATCACATGAAAAATGTGCCCATAATATATTACAGGATTGTTTCGCATTAGGAAAACTTTTTCGATTATTTATGGAAGCAACGAGCGGATGCACAATCTACTCTATTTAGTAATTCAGTAAATTTGTTGCTATCCTTATTTCATGAAAAATCTATGTCCAAGACGATCATTTGCAATTAAATATAAGATTTAATTCATACAAAAAGTCGATCCCACATTTAAAAAAAAATAGTAACAAATTCTAGCATGTAGAACGCAATTTTTTTTATGGAAAAACTTGCCGTCCTGTTCTATCATAGATAATCGATGAACTACTAAACGTCAGTGTAATCAACAATCACATAAAATTTTTAATATACTTATAATATATGTTTATATATAATATTTATGTATAATATAATATTATGTTAAACTGTGAGAACGATATTCTCAAATAAAAATTGTAGTTCTATTTTTTTTTATTAAGTATGGACATAAAACTAAAATATAAACATGTTAATTTAATATTTTTTAGCTTCATTTATTTCCGAACTTTAATCATAGAAATTTATTTTATAACATTTTTGTAATACATAATAATAATTATTTTTATTGAACATCCTGTAAACATTCGATAATAATAACATACTTTTGTGAAACATACATACAAATACAAATAACCAAAAATTGTGTTTACAATGATTACAAGATGAAGTTTGAATTCTTCAAAAATTGGTTAAGAATAGTAGTAAATACATATAGAATGAAAAATCCGATACGAGATTTTCTAACAGTGTTTTGTTAACAACAAATTACTTTGGATAACCATGCACAATTTTAAGATAGTACCCATCGGTATCTATTATGGGACGGGACGGCAACTTTTACCATAAAAAAATTGCGTTCTACATGCTAGAATTTGTTACTGTTTTTTTTTAAATGGGGGATCGATTTTTTGTGTGAATTAAATCTTATATTTAATTGCAAATGATCGTCTTGGACATAGATTTTTCATAAAATAAGGATAGCAACACATTTACTGAATTACTAAATAGAGTAGATTGTGCATCCGCTCGTTGCTTCCATAAATAATCGAAAAAGTTTTCATAATGCGAAACAATCCTGTAATATATTATGGGCACATTTTTCATGTGATAATGTCATGTAAGAACATCATTCCTATATGTACCCTCGGATACTATTGAACTTTGAATAATATCGAATTAGTGCTGTGCTTTGCGCATATTTGTGACCGGTCACGGAACGCTCTATTTACCGGAAGTACGATGACCTAACCTCCCACAGTAAATACGGCGTAAGAATGATCAGTCATTAAACGTCAGCTGGAATGCGCAGGACGTGGCGGCAATCGCAGTTATTCCGACAATTCTACCGACAGTACCTTTTCACAGGCTATCCACCTTTTCACATGCCACAATTTGGTCGAGTGTTTATAATAATGAATACATATATATTTATAATTCTTCTCGGATTTAAACAATTATTTATTTATATCAACTCAATTGCTTCTTATAACAAAAACTTGCCAATATCTTTATTGATATCATAACTTTCTTTTGCTATATTAAAATTGAAATTTATGTAAAATCGATGGAATAGAGAAGAAACACTAAAGAAATGGTAGTATGTCCAACAGATCTTTCAAGCAAAGATGTTTACGCATCCTTGTATAAGCATCATGTTCTTTCAGTGTCTGTAATTCACTCATTTACGAGGTAAAAGAAGAAACATATATTATCATAATTATTTGTTGAACTAATTAGAAATACCTTTTTAATCATTGCATTATAATCACATTTCTTATCAACCTTTACTAAGGGAAAAGTAATAAACGTACACAATAAACCTGCTAGAATATTATTTACATTATTACTGAAAGTTTGACATTAATTTACATAATGAAAATAGACTTTTAGAATAAGCACTTTGAATTTTCACCACATAAGGGATATCGAGAGTTTAAAAATTAACTTTGATTAATATAATGAAATAACTGTATAGATAGAGAAAACACTTAGAATTTTTGTGACATTGAGATATCAAGAGTTGTAAAATTAATCTTCAAGTTTTACATGAAGAAACGACCTTATACTTGCCAGACTTTTACCTTGAAAAGGTTTTTTTTTGGGGGGGGGGGAGATTTCACTACTTTTAAAAGGTATGTAATACCTAAATTACAGAGAATAGTTAACATCAACTGAGGCAGTTATAAATTTAAAAATTAATGTGCATATGATCACTGAAGATGGCCGCGGCAGTGGTACTAGTGTTTGTCACTAGCGCCCTAGTTCTAAAAGTGTGCGCGCGTGCTCAGTCTGTGGCGTCGGTAAGTCGCTCTGTAGTCCTGCGGTTATCGACGTTACGTCTGCTATACCGTCAGTGTTTATAACCTCTTGCGTGGTTAACTTTGTCGCTGCTAAAGTATTTTAAAATTGTTGCTACGGGATCGAAACTCGTACTCAGGAGCAACTATGGAAGGTCAGCTACTGCGAGGAGTGATTTCTTTTGGGACCTGTACACTGTGGTGATGGGAAACTTGTGCTTTCCCTTGGTCGATCATTGCTGTTTGGAGTCAGATAAGTTATGTTTTTTTATTTAAATTATTGAGACTTTTTGTTCATTTAAAGCACCGGTGCTTTGTTAAAAGAATTTTGTCTTTATGTTTTCAGGTCTCTGTGTCAATGCTGCTTCGAAATTTGTGTGTTACGTCTTAAGAGGATTTTGACGTCTCCCCTGGAATGGCATGCCGAAGCTAGTGCACAAGTTTTCGCTAAAGTTTTTTGTAGTGAGAAGTACAACAGTGTTGTAGAGTGTTTTAATAAACATATTTAATTAATTTACATGACTTGACGAGTGCTTTTGACTTTTTGTAGATTTTAAATTATGTATATGTGTGAATAAGTGTAAATCACTATGGTGTTTTTCAATAATTATTGTGTGAATTTGTGGATCTCAAGTGTGATTTGTCGAGAACAAGTAAAAAATGGTGTAGTTATTTTCACTATTTTCCTACACATAATAATTTAATAATAATTCACATAATAATATAATTCACATAATAAATATGATAATTCACATAATAATTTAATTTATTTTAAAGTGTTTTGTGTTGTTTGGCTCTGTTTCCCTGGATTTGAATGGACTTATTGGTGTATGTTTATGTCAGACCTATCTGATTGAGTTCGTCTGTTGGAGCAAAGGCCGTCTCTTTCAGATTACTCTTCCTGGGTTCGACTAAGTTTTGATGTGTAAATAGTGGGTCTCAATAATTGTGCACACTGAATTTAGTTTGTGCATTGGCTTAATTATTTGTTTTATTGCCTATGGAATTGATAATGACTTTTGGCGACCAAGTTTTGTTTGTGCACGAATAGAGGAATACTTATGAACTCAGTGCTTCGTGCAAGTGCGTTGCTTTAATTTTTTTAAATTATAGTTTGAAAGTTTTATTTGTGGGTCCAATATGGGACATTAATAATGTTTTTGGGGTGCCTGTCTATTAAGTTAACTATTTGCTTGTTTTGTTATTTGACAGACTCCTATGCTAAACTACTCTGTGGTACGTTAAACTATTTATATTGAGTTTGGGGTATGTGAAAAAGGCGTTGGAAGTGCAAACTGTGAAACTTTCAACGTCTTTTATCTTGGTACACTGTGTTGAATTACGTTCAATGTTTTCTATTATTATTTACACTCTGTATTATAGCTGACAACCTAATTTACTTTCATCGTTAAATATTTATTCATCACAGCCATAAAATTTATATATACTGAATTTACTGCTAAAGCATAATATCAAAGAAAGTATAAAATATATATATAATATCAACTTCCATTTGGTCCCATTAAAAATGGAATAAATATCTGCAAAAAATACATGTTTACAAAGACCAGAGCTTATATATAATAACTACTGTATTAATGTACTAAAAAATGTATGTAAAATATCCATAGATTTTCATCACTACTATAATAATGACTACATATAGAAATGAGAGCGAAGAATATAATTGTAATAAGTAAGCTACATTTTGAATATTTCGGTCTTCGCCTGATTTAAAATCTGTTATAGCTATAAAAGCTTGTTTTAAAATGCTAAAACAATACGTACAATTGAGTTTATCTAAGAATTTATAGTTTTAATTTTTATAGTTATGTACCTGACAATTTAGACCCTAAAGCCATGAAATCGATGGAGTAAGTATGTAATATACACATGCTGATTATTGTATAAAACATTACTGTTGCATCAAGCAAGAATTTTCTCTATTATATAAACTGAATAATCTCTAAAATCCAACAAAATAAAGCACTTTCACTAGCTATTCATAAGAATCCCTTTCGACGAACAGCCTGAGAGTCTACCTCCCAGGAGACGATAGGAAAAGTTATGAACTCTTCATATACACTTAAACAACTTAGAAACTTTCATGCATGAGCGATGCATATTCTTGACACTTCACTAGCTTCTCACAATAGAAAATAATTTTTTCCTTATATAAACTGAATATTCTCTGAACCAAGAAAATAAAACACTTTTACTATCTATTCATAAGAATTCTTTTCGACGTACAGCCTCAGAGTCTATCTCCCAGGAGACGATAGGAAAAGTTAACATAAGCACTTCCACAATTGTAGAAACTTTCTTGCGTGGAAGATGGAATAAAATCGTAACACTCAACCAACTTGTCACATCACAAGAAAATTATATAAACAGCAAATTCTGTATAAATTTTCTTTGATTCTTGAACGATGAAAATACAACACTTTCACTAGCTTCTCACAATACAAGACAATTTTTTCCTTATACTGAATATTCTCTATGTTGAAAGTTTCTTCGATTCTTGAACCAAGAAAATAAAACACACTAGCTATTTGTAAGGATCCCTTTCGACGTATAGCCTGAGAGTCTATCTCCCAGAAGACGATAGGAAAATTTAATAATTGTTCATAAGCACTTCCACAATTGTAGAAACTTTCTTGCGTGGAAGATTGAATATAATTGTAACACTCAACCAACTTGTCACATCACAAGAAAATTATATCTGAAATATAAAAGAAAACATCTAAACAAAGAATCAGTTCACAAATTATTTATTTGTGTTTTATATTTATAAAAATAAAACCAAATAGTATGAATACAAAAAACACAGTTTTAAAATAACACTGCTTTTATAAAATATATATTTAGGTTAAATTTTACTTTATTTACACTGATTTTTATAATTACTAATAAATAGAATTTCTTGCTGATATATTAATAAATTCTGTTATTGTCATCGTTGTCTCACTCTGTTATTGTAATCGTCGTCTTCACCACAACTGTATAAAAGTATATGATCAAAATTTAAAAAATTTGGCACAATTTTAAAATTATTTAATACCTTAAACGTGCAAAGAACGCAGCAGTCTGGTCGCAGTAGAGGAAGGAGGGGCAACAATTGGGCACAGCGAGGAGAAGTTAATGCTCCAAGAAACAGGCCTCCACAACGAGGGCAAAATTAAAATTGTAAAATAAAACAAAATAAAATATGAAGTTTTGAAGAAACGAATGTTTACTTATGTAAAAATAAAAAACCTATACTTCTGCTAGACAGGTATAAACTAAAGAAAATATACTTTTTCCACAATGCTGCAGATCTCAATATCAGGCCTTCTTCAATAAAAATTCTCTTGTCACAATTACTTCTTTTATATTTAAACTGACAGCTTCATAACCTCATAATCTGAAAAATAATAGAGAATATTTAAACAAAGAATCAGCTCACAAATTCTTTATTTATATTGAATATCTATAAAAAAAATAAAACTAAATACTTATCTAATTATATAAACTATTAGTTGATGATTGCTTCTGATTGCATAGAAAATCGACTTTGCTAAACACTTTTGCAACTTTTGCAACATACATTTGCATTAAATTTATATTAGATTGAACTGATTTATTTAATTATTAACACTTATAATTTACTGCTGACATATATACATTTTTCATTAGCACTGTGTTCTTGTACTGTGTAATCGTCGTCTGCACTACAGAATGCATGCAGTGTATGAAAATAGTAGTATATCTATATCTAGTAGGACTGACGTCACACGATGACGTATCCACGGAGAACATTTTTCTCCGGGAGAACAATTTTCGTTGAGGAATTCATGACTCCGAACTTTCACTTCACACTAACTTTTGATAGAAGCCATTTCACAAAATATGCTCCTGATGTGATTTTGATAGTTTTGTTACAAGCTTTCATTTGAGTTCTCATATGTGAGAAACAAACCTGCCGAAGCAGAGAAAACAGTACCCCGTGTTTCTAAAAAGGCCTATGAGAAGTATAATAGGGTCTGGCTAGCGCCCGACGGCGGCGTGTGTACTGACGTACCTTATACTTGCCATCGTGGCGCTACCGCGCCCCTTGATCCAGCTATTTTCAAGAGTCGTTATATATTATTGCGTCTATGTCTCTCTATGCCTTATGTCTCTCTAGTTATACATACTGTGTTACGCTGTAGCTTATTACAATGGACTGCTTTCATTAGGTTGCATGTAAGCAATTGCACTCAACTGTTTGTCATTTTATTTATTTTAATTATTTTCATTTAAATTTTCATTACTTCTTTCTCAAAACTTTGCTGACTCTATATATACTCATGTTTACATTTTTATCATTTTTGCCATTATTTTTTGTGTAAATCTTCAGTTATACAGATAATTTTTTCTTTTTTTACGTTCTGTTATTTTCGTTGATTTATGCATGCAAATGGTTCTTTGCACTGGCTGTAAAAAAAATATTGGTTTACCAACCTAGCGTGTCCCTCGTGCGACTCAACGTTCCATAAGTCATGCTTGACTAGATTTATCAATCTTAAGAAGTGTAAGGCGAAACTGTGCTGTTTAGTATATTTTAAAGATTTTCTTTCTTCAGACTCAAGTGTGCCCTCCTCGCGTACGTCTACTGTCGACAATTTGAGGGGTATTGACTCTACGGCATCTAATAATATTTCACCTTTAAGCTCCCCTGAAGCTCCAGTACGGTTGTCGCCCTCACCTATTCATTCGGTAGCAAGCGAGACCACAGATCCAGATATGTCGAAACTGCCATCTAACTGGTCGTCATTGACACCTTCGGATCAGATGGCATTAATTTTCAATGAAATCGGTGATAGTGAGAGCAAGCTGCTCGCCGAGATCGGTGCCTTGAAGACCGAATGCAAGGAACTGCGTGACATTGTCACCTCACAAAATGTGCGAATTGATGCTCTCGAGGCCGGACGAGCCTCCCAGCGGGTCGAAACAGATCAGCTTAAAGAATTACGCGTTCGTGCGCGTGACAGCTCAGAGCTTAAAATCACTGGCGTCCCTCGAGAGGGTAGTCTCGGTTCTCAAACTTTTTATGACGTTGTTAACAAGATCTTAAAGGTTCTCGAGGTCCCTAGGCTGCAGCCCGATATTCTGGAGGTTCGGCAACTCTCGATGAAAATAGCTAACGATGCAGCCAGTCAAACGTCGAGCTCTTCTTCCGTAGGCCCTGAAACTGTTTCTTTGGTCGTAGAGTTTAAAAGCCAGGGAACGCGAGATTTTATTTTGCGCACTAAACGTCGTCATGGGACCTTGCGTTGCTCGGATATTATTCCTGGATCAGCCGCTGAAAAGATCTATTTTTTCGAGATGGTCTCGCCCCTTGTCATGAATCTGCGTCACCAAGCTAAGACCCGGGCTAAATCCATGGGATATCAACACGTTTGGATTAGCAAGAACAATGTTTATGTCCGGAAAAGTGATAAATCAAAAGCGATTCCTATTTTAACTGAGTCTGATCTCTCTAAACTAATCTGACATTCACCTGAGCCCACTGTCGCCGCCTCAAATGTCAATAGCGTAAATAATGTGCAGTCAAATTTCAAAATTGCCCATCTTAATGTATTTTCGTTGCGTAAAAACCTAGAGTTAAGGGGACCCAACACGTTTAAAATCTGAAAAATAAAAATATTCTAAATTGATATTAAATTAAATAATATGTTGGAGAAACTTTTCATACTTATAGTATGATCTCTTACCTTCAATTTAAGCCCTTAAAATCCAATTTCGTACCTACCTATCCGGAGTGGTACTCCGCAGACTGTTTTTCACTGTGCGTAGGATTCCAGGTGACCATATGCTTCGATTGAGCTCAAATTTTGTGAGTATGTTCTATATAAGTGTAGTTTTCGCATGAACAGAGGGATTTTGATTTGAATGCTTAGAAAAATTTTAATAAAAGAAAAAGTAAATTTTTTAAATTTTTAAATTTTTTATGCCACAGTTTTTTTTATTAAATAAGTTTGAAGCTTTCAAATCAAAATCCCTCTGTTCATGCGAAAACTACACTTATATAGAACATACTCACAAAATTTGAGCTCAATCGAAGCATATGGTCACCTGGAATCCTACGCACAGTGAGCTGAAATCATGAAAAACCAAAGTTAGAGAAAATCGACTTCGAAGTTCATCAATGCATATTAGAAAATAAGTTAATTTTTTACTTACCAAATCTCTTGGAACTATTTTTCCATCAATCCTTGGTGGTAGACCATCACTTTCAGGATTTATATGGTATACTCCCTTGTATCAATAGGCTGAGTACGCCTTTAAGAACCTGTAAACAAAAAATGGTAAATTTGTGTATTTTTACATTATATGCTAATATTATTAATTTATTGTATTTAATACTAAAAAATGCATATTTATTCTTACCTAATACTCCTAAGTCTCCAACTTGATTTAATGGAAGAAAAACGATTATGATTTCTTCAATGTACAATCCACTGAAAAAATACAATAAATTAATATTTCAAAAACTCCATAAAAATCAGCTAAAACAATATAGAGAAGAATACTTATCTTTTTTCGTAGTCCTTGCAAAGTCTTTGTTTTTGCCTCCCTAATGTCCACCAGCAGCATACGAGTCATCTTCTTCCATCTGTCGAGCTCTTAGCCTAAGAGCTCGTGCTTCTCTGGTGTTGGCCTGGACTTGTCGTTCAGCATGGTGAAGTCTTAAATTGTCTGTTGCGTTGGCCCACTCTGCCACATCGTCTCCAGGCTTTACATCAAAGCGGTCCAAGACTCTGAGGACACAAGACCGACTATCATTAAACATGCACACAGCCAGAAAAACACCAATTTTCAAGACTATCAAGCCACTGAAAGATGTCTTGGGGACTAGTCTCCATACAGAATTATTGAAACTCTCATTAGAGTTTTGTGTAAAACCTCCAAGACATCTTTCAAGTAATTCTGACTTTGACAGGTCTTCATAAATTGGTTTTATGGCATCCATAATATAAGCTGAAAGGCTGGTCTTGTGCCTGAACTCTCTGTGTTCTTTTGTGGCTTTTATTTTTTGCCAATTGCACCAGCTGCTGGATCCTTCCGGGCACAGATGATGCATTGGCCTCTTGTCCGTCGACTGCATATGGTACCATGTTGCCCAGATTGCATTGTACATGTCATCAATGGAATCTGGGTGATTTCGAATGGCTTTACCATAATAACTTGACAGCTTGTCGATCACCTTAGCAGTCAGCCTTCCTCTTCCGCCAATTGGTTTATTGTCCGGAAGCTTGATCTTCTGGCTGGTATACTGCTTGACAAGGTTTCGGAGACGAGTTCCTATCCTCTTCTGTACGTGTTGGATGCACTCTTTCTTCTCCACCACAAGTTCATCACCATAGGGTTTCGATTCACTCACAGCCTTGAACACTTTGGAGTCTCCATCTCCAATATAGCGATGATATTTGACACTGTATTCTTCTTCTGAGCGTTCAAATATCTCACGGATGCCATCAACTTCCATTTTACCTGCACTACCTTCATGGTTAGCAGTGCAGTGTGGCTTGTGTTCCTCGTACCATTCTTCATACTCAGCAGTATGCAGATACTTCTCCCACGATGAAGAAGGTTGGCAGAAGCTGTTTTTAACAGCAACGTCCAACACCTTGCCTGTGTGATGTCCAACGATGCTAGCAAATCCTTGTAGTGATGAAAATCCTTTCTTCCTCCACGAACCATCACCAGAAATGTTCAGTCCAAGAGCACCATCTTCTGTAGCGGCTCTTTCTTCTTGGACTGCAGCTCGCATAGACTCCTTGGCAACACTCTCACATACTTCAACTTAACTGTTGATTTATTGAATCGTAAGCAGACTGAGCTATTGGCTTAGAGCAGTCCATTATGCCACAAAATGTTGAAAGCCCAGCATGTCCAACACCCAAAGCACGACATGCAAGTACAGCCCTTCGATTCACTTCCCATGCACGATTACTATCAGCCACTTTTTTGCTAGAATTGATGCTCAAAACTTCTCTGCATCGAACACATGAGACTTCAATTTTGAATCCTAATCCAAACACTACTGATTCAGAAAAGTTCACTTCACTGTGACATTTTTTGCAACACACCACACTTTGGAGTTCAGGAAATAGAATATTGATATCAATAATTCTATTCTTGACTCCGGAGAGGCCTTCTGCTGCTGGAGTTTCAAGTTTTCTTGAAGATGTCGAAGGTCTTGGTTGTGCAGTTCAGTCTTCTGTATCATTACGTCTAGTTCCTGCAAATTTTCTTGGTCGCCTTCTATTTCTTCCGCAGGAGTATTTCCTATCCAAGTGAGTGGGCAATCTGCCCTTCTGGTCACTCATTGTTATAACTAACTAATCTAAACTAAAAGCTAAACTAACTAAAATTCCTAACAAATACTTTGCACTTTGAAAACTTAAAATATAAATAACTTTACAAGAAAACAAAAATAAACACTACTAAAAAAAAAATTATTTTAACTTTATTTAATTATGTTTGTACAGTGCAAAACATAAATTTAAGAACTTTAATCATAGAACTTTAAAATATTTAAAAGCTGGTAAAGCAGATTTGAATGCTGTGTTTCGCGCGAACAGTTTCACCAACAGCACACTGATTCTAACCTTTACCCAAACAGGACGTCAGGAAGAAACGATATATACATGGTCGGTAAATGGGGAGTTCAAATATTTTCGTCACAGCGGTCGTCACGTTTTGGTTACAGAATCGTCGCCTAGACTGTTGCGAAGAGCGCGCATATTTGAATTTCACCTAATGAATATAGTTTCATGAAACTCAGAATAAAAAAGAAAATAATCATTTATTGTAAATAATTTACAAAATACGTATGTATGTTTATAAGAGCGTATGTGTGTATACAAGTGATATATATAAATCGGGTATTTTGAATGCATATATATATATATATATATCCAAACACACACACACACACACACACACACACACACACACACACACATTCGCTCATAAATACATACATACACGAGGAAAAAGTTCAACATATTTGTAATACCATATATATGTAATAACATTGTTTTTTACAATTACAATGAAAATATCTAGTTCTGACTGGATTTATTTAAAAAAATCAAAATTTTTAGGTATCTTGAATAAATGATTTTAATTACGCAATTTAGCGAAAAAACAGGCAAAATATTTATTCAGTATTTTGCTTATAATTTTGAGGGAAAATTTTTTTACGAAAAACGGCTTTCGGGAGCATATTCTATGATAAATTTCCTATGAAAACCAATCATAAAAAAAATATCGATTTTTTCAAGTTTTAAACGTGTTGGGTCCCCTTAATTAAAAGTTTTCTGTCTAACAATGATATTGATGCCTTGTCAATTTCTGAAACGTGGCTTACACCAAATATCGACGATTCCGCTGTTTATATCCCAAATTACTCTTTCCATCGTAACGATCGTGGTCTATCCGCCAGTTCAGAGACCAAGTCATCAAAGCGGGCTTACACCCAGGGCGGAGGTGTTGGTTTTTACGTGAGATTCGCCATCAAAGTCAAATTGTTGCAGCGTTCTCAGATAGAGAGCATCAATCAAACTGAATTCTTGATTGCTGAGTTGAAAGCTGAAAACGACGAATGCTTTTTCTTTGCTACGGTTTATCGTAGACCAATGGGCAATTTGCTTCATTTTATTGTCAAATCATGTGCCACTATACAGTAACCTTATTATTGCTGGTGATTTAAACGCTAATACATTAGACCCAAAGAATACCTCGGGTAGCCACCTGCCCTCCTTAATAAGAGATTATTCTCTGTATGTTGTGCCGACTGGCGCTTCACACTATACAGATGGCACCGACGCATGGCTCGATTATTTTATTTTGAACGACTCGGATAAATTGCTCAGTTATGAGAAATCTACGTCGCCTTTTATTTCCAATCATGACTATCTTATCATAAGTCTGAAGTTAAGGTCCCCGATTCCGGAAAAATTGTTTTGTACGTATCGCGATTTTCGTAATTTTGATTCTGCAGCTTTTGTGGCTGGCATCGAGCATGCGCGTAGTGTTTGCAGTGAAAATTGGGATGTAGCTGCCTTTCAAATTGTATCTTTGAAGCTGTTCGACGAATTGGCTCCTTTCATCTCACGTAGACTTCGAAGGCGTTCAGCCCCCTGGTTCAGTCAGAAGCTTCGAGCCTCATGTAAAGTTCGCGACAAATTGTATCGCACAGCAAAGCGACTAGGTAGAGCAGGACTGCTCAAAAAATATCGTGATATCCGCAAAACTCTAAAGAAAGAGATACAAGCGGCCCCTGATAAGTATTTAGCGGCGAACCTGGCCACGATCAAGGACAGTTCCAAGAAATGGCAGCTGTTAGCTCGTGTGAGCATCACCAAACATCGGAGCAATTCTCCGTTGAGTCAATTTTCATCTCACGAACTAAATCAGTTTTATGCCACAGTAGCATCAGTTCACCCCCCTTGCTCACGAGATTCTCTAGATGCAATTCTAACGTTGCCCTTGAACCCTGATTTGCCTATTTTCAGTATAAAACCTCTCGAATATCATGAAGTCTTATTAGCGGCCACTGAATGTTTGTCAAAGGCGAAAGGTACAAGTAGTGATGGTCTGCCGTTGAAATACTTCAAGGATTGCCTGGGGTTTGTCATGAAAATTATGACTGATTTATTCAATTGTTCGTTACAGGAGGGCATTTATCCAAAATTATGGAAAAAAGCCATTATTATCTCCCTGAATAAAACGGCTAAACCTTCTTCGACCTCAGATACACGACCCATCGCAAATATGCCTCACTTAGTGAAAATATTCGATAAGTTAGTCGCAGCTCAGTTAATTAAACATCTTGAAGACAACGGCCTCCTTTCGGAACATCAGTCAGGTTTCGCAAGGGATTTAACACCCAAACTGCGTTGCTAAAAATTGTTGAAGACATTCGTGCTGGTATCGATAAAGGCCTGGTAACCGTATTGTTTCTCTTTGACTTCAAAAAAGCTTTTGACTTCATCGATCATGCTATAGTCTTGCAGCGTATGAGAGAAGCCAATTTCAGTGACGCAGCCTTGATATGGTTCCATTCTTATTTATCAGGCAGATCGCAGGTGGTTCTCGATCTTGATGCGGCACTCTCAATTTTTCTTAACACCACGTCGGGAGTACCGCAGGGTTCAAATCCTGGACCAGTAATATTTCTGGTGTTTGTGGACAAATTAGTATCGTGTTTGATACATTGCATGGATACCAACAAGTTGTTTGCTGATGATTTCCAAATATATCTGCAATGCAAGCGTGAAGATTTGTCGGATTGTATATCCCGCATTTCCCAAGATGCAAACCGGGTAGCAGAGAGGGCCCGTAATAACGGTATAGAGTTGAATGCTCGGAAAACGCAGGGGATTATTTGTGGTTCCGACCAGAATCTCATGCGAATTGACTTTGAGAGTCTGCCATGTGTGGAAATCGACGGAGTCCAGGTACCATTTGTGAAATCTGTCAAGAACTTGGATTTAAGGCTTACAGATGATTTGACTTGGAATAGTCAGGTATCATCCGTCTGCTCGAAAGTACATGGAACTTTAAATCGCCTGAGATACCGCACTTATTTCTTGTCATCCAACTTGAGAAAGCAGTTAGTAACAGCACTAATATTGCCCCACTTCGACTACGCTAATGTGATTTATTGTGATCTGAAATCCTTTCTCAATTGTAAATTGACTAGGCTTGTGAACACCTTAGTTAGGTTCATTTTTCGACTTCCGCGTGATGCTCGTATAGCTCCATTCATGGATAAGCTAGGTTGGATGCCGTTAGAAGCGCGCCGCCAGTACTTCATGGCTGTCCTCACCTACCAGGTGCTGACAACTTCCAGGCCGGGTTATTTACTCTCTTTCTACCCACCCCCGGGTGACTGTATTCACCAGCACATCAGCGCGCCTTCCCCCATCTGCTTTCACAATATCTTTTGCAAATACCGTCACCTATTTGAGAGGGTTTAGCATACAAGCGATGAAGCTATGGGACTCTCTCCCAAATAGTATCCGTGTTAAGCCCTCGATGTTCTCATTCAAAAGGGCCTTACTAAATCACCTGCGTAAAGAATCAGCCTGTCCACCTTACACGTCATAAGTTTAGAAGTAGTTTTGGCGGTACATTAGATTACTATTAGTTTACACTTAATTTATAATTTGTAGTTATTTAGTCTTGAGGTATTTCCTAGTTTTAATTTACTATCTAAGTGATTTAAATTGTACTCGATTTTGCTATTGTATTGATAATATTATTGTTATTGCCTTTATAATTTTCATTAGATGGTCAATATGTAATCGGTAATTATTTTCTGTATTTTATGCAACCTGGCATACGGTCCCCCGGGGCCTTGCCAGTTAATAAATCAGCCAATCAATCAATTAATCTCTCTCTCTCTCTCACTATCACTATCACTATCACAATCTCTCTCTCTCTCTCTCTCTCTCTCTCTCTCTCTCTCTCTATCACTATCACTATCACTATCACAATCTCTCTCTATCTCACTATCACTATCACTATCTCTCTCTCTCTCTCTCTCTCTCTAGCCGTTTTTTTGCTGAAAAAATTGGTCTCGAATATATAGGCAATAAGATGCTGGAGGGGTTAAAATGCAACGGAATTAACGGCGTCAAATCATAAGGACACACGACGAGAAAGAAAGAGTAAAGAAAATTGGCTACTATCCTATCTTCACCTCATAAGTCATCGCGGCAATTGGTCTTTCCTTTTTCTCCTAATGCCGCACACTGCAGCTCCCCTGAAAGCACATACATACATATAAGTACGTACACTGGCCATACGTGCGTGACAGATCGTGGCTTTGCTTTACACGCGCGCGTTTTTTACGCGTATTCTGTCAATCGTGACTTAAAAGTTAGTTCAAGCTGTAATAAACCGCGAAAAATATATAATTAAAATTTTATATAAAGTCTCGGTCTAAGCAGATCAAATGTAAGCCGATCTGTCTGATGATTTTTTTCTGGATAATTATAAGTATCAAAAGCGGCCACCCCAAATCAGGCAGGGCCAATCACAAATTGACAACGAATCTTCCAATGTCCACGAAGATCGCGAATGATACGTGAATCACGCTATACCAAAAATAACCACCACTATAGGAAAGCCATGCATTCAGATCGGAAAAACCGGCACATGCAGATTCTGCACGACAATAGGGGGAGGTAAGAGCTTAAATAGCGCTGGAGGAAGAGCGCCGTAGCTGAGTCAATCATCAAGTTTTCAAGAGCAAGGGCGAAGCTCTGTCCGTGACTCACTCACTCTATCCAAGCCATTGCCACATACGGGGAGCATCTACCTACGAGACGTCCACCGCTGATTTCGCATCATCCAACAATCTGGAAGAACGAGGAAGACGAGGGAGACCGTCGAGCCCGAAGCAAGACGCTGTACCTTGCAACAGCCCGACAGTAGGCCAATCCGTCTATTTCTGGGAATATTACTGGAGCATCGAGGAAACTACTCGATGCCTGATCGAGCTGCATGCACGACCATCTGCTTATATACACATATACACACAAACACTCACGCATTCAAGGTACCGTTCTTTTTCTGTTCGCGACGCGTTCATTCACACTCACGTTTGTCTAACACCGAGTGATAAGCGAAAAGGTAATCTCGAAATCCCGCTCTCCTACCCGGTAGGCCACGACCGTGAATACGGTAGCCAAAGGAGAGATTTATTTGTGAGCTTATAATATGCAATAAATGTATTATTTATACTGAACAACCGAGCATTCAATTCTTTTACTTCAAACCATCAAACTTAATAATAATAAATATATAATTGTGAGCGTTCACTATTCAGACGTAACAAAGCATATATGACTAAAATGGGCCTCTTAGGTCACATACATCGTAATGTACTAATACGGTACTCGTGACCTAAGTGACCCATCATACGACGTGAATATCACCTTCGTTGCGCTAGGGTGCTATATTTACATGTTGTGCAATAATGGACTACTTAGGTCACATGCATTGTAATGTACTATAAATGAATAGTAGTGAAACGTAATAATTATAAATTAATAGTCTAGCTTACTTTCATTTTCAGATTCCAGATCTGCCTATCTTTGCCCTTCCTCAAGGTACTCCTGAGTGTCGGATTCTGATTTTAAAAATTAAATGGTAAAACCATTAAAAATTGTGGGTATCATGATAAATGAATGTTTTATAATAATATATAAATAAATAAATATACTTAATTTTCTCCACTATATGCAAAAAGATCCCCAAATTTGGTTAATGCAATGGCTCACGTCGTCGTCTCATAAATAAGTGACAGATGCGTTCTAAATCGTACTTTGTTCTTAAGTATTTCGAAATTCTATGAGAGAGAGAGGGTGGGAGGGAGGGGGAGAGAGAGCGAGAGAGAGAGGGAGGGAGAGAGGGAGGGGGAGAGGAGAGCGAGATAGAAAGAGCGAATTTTGAACAGATTGATTTTGATCAACTGTACTAGTGCATTTAATGCGAGGGAAAACATTTGGATCTTTGTTTATGTAAATCTGCATAGATAATCTGACTTATTTATGTTTTATGTTCTGGAATAGAATAGACTCGTGTAAGGTCTAACGAATGATTTATTAATTATCCGATTTTGTCATGTATATCGTATGACTAGTGTGCGTGCGTGCGCGCGCCCGTGTGTGTGTGTGTGTGTGTGTGTGTATGTGTGTGATTACGCTGACTATAGCTATATTGCTACATATCAGCCTCGTGCGTTTATTGAGCAACGGAGTAACCGTGATTCGGGCATGTTAAGATGGACTCAGTATTCTGTCGTCATGTATATACCTTTTGTAATCCTTCTGTTGGTGGCGAGTGTTGATTGGTTCCAGGTATTCCCACATTTTAATTATTTAGTAACTGCTTTGATCGGGGGTCGAGTTTTTATAAACCTTCGACTCGATCAGCGCAGCAACTTTTACGACCAGACCAGGTACAGGTGTGCATCGAACTCTGTCGCATACAGTAAAGCAAGCTGTTACTATCACTGTGACTTGCCAAAGAAGCTAACCGACTACTTGGAGTTATTACGGAAGAATATACACAAGATCGTAAGAGAATGTCAAGGTACTATCTGTACGATATCTGAGGGCCTAGAAATCCTCTGAACACTGCAGGCAAGCTGGCGTATTTGCTCCTGTTAAAGGCATATTACAACCGTAGTACTCTGTGACGAAAGAACCGCAGCTTCTCTCAGCGAGTATTCTCCGCCACGAGATACTCGATCCTTCTTTGTCAAGACATAAGCATAAATCCCTCCGCTGTCGCGTGGATCGACCATAGAATGCGAAAATTATATTGGGGAAATTATAGTCCGCAACTTTCTCGTCTGAACTCTTTTCTTAAACTTCTAGCACGGAAAAGTGTAGTGTTGAGCCAACACTACACATTTGTTTTCGCGACCGATTGGCCGTGTTGCAATACACAGTCGCCGAGGTCGAGCTAAGCCGGAGTAGCCTTCTACAGATAGGAAGCTCAGTGATACGACGACACTCCGTGGTCGTCGTATATAGTCAATTGGCCCTATAAATAATATATACCGTGTGTCCCAGGTGAAACTGTTGATGAGTGTATGGGTGGAAAAAATTTCAGCATCAAAAACTATGGTGAAAAAATGTATGAGGGTGAAGGTAGATCTCGGCGGCTAAGCGTGTGTAAGCCACATGTTTCGTATTAAAAAACGCTGCATTCAAAAAAGTTAAAATTTGCAAAATTAATATTTTTTGAACAGGCACTTAATTCTACGGAAAAGGATGAATTCCACAGAATTTGAATGACAAAAATCGAATAGTAACGGGTTAAGAAAAAGAGACTCGTTTGATAATTGTCACTTGTAGGATTGTGAATTGATAAAAGTGAAAATGCTCCGATTTTTGTGATTCAAGTTTTATAAGTATTAGGGAGCTTTACACATGAATGTGAGAACGTTAAAAACGATCTTTATGTAACAATTATTGATTTGAAAATTGCAAGTGCAAACTTTTTTCTAATGCCGTACAACATGTGTACCAGTGGAAAAATGTTGTTTATGGGGGGTAATTGCACGGGTAACCCTCATTCGACCGCTCTAGGCAAGAGTCTCTTCACCGCTGTAATAAAAGGCTAAGGTTCCTCTCTGACATTGGTACTCGTGTGGCACGACGTTAGAAAAAAGTTTGCACTTGCAATTTTCAAATCAATAATTTTTACATAAAGATCGTTTTTAACGTACTCACATTCATGTGTAAAGCTCCCTAATACTTACAAAATCACAAAAATCGGAGCATTTTCACTTTTATCAATTCACAATCCCACAAGTGACAATTATCAAACTAGT
This sequence comes from Philotrypesis tridentata, assembly GCA_018906965.1. NCBI lineage: Eukaryota > Metazoa > Arthropoda > Insecta > Hymenoptera > Pteromalidae > Philotrypesis > Philotrypesis tridentata. Next base: position 100,526 of record JACCIB010000615.1, read on the forward strand.
CTCTTTATCTCAAGAAGTTACTATTCGATTTTAGTAATTCAAATTCTGTGGAATTCAGCCTTTTCTGTATAATTAAATGCCTGTTCAAAAAATATTAATTTTGCAAATTTTAAATTTTTTGTCTGCAGCGTTTTTGAATACGAAACATCTGGCTTGCACACGCTCAGCCGCCGGGATCACCCTACACCCCCCTAAAATTTTTGACTATAGTTTTTGATGCTGAAATGTTTTCCATCCACACTCTCAGCATCAACAGTTTCACCTGGAACACACGGTCTGTGTGTATATATATATATATATATGTATATATATATATGAAATATATTTACACTAGCTAATTACATAGTAGTTAATTATCCCGTATTCCATACTTCGTTTTTTTGTATCCAAACCCGAAGGTTATTTTATAGCACGGAAAATGTGATGCTCGGGCCCATCGCACATTTGTATATGCGACGGTTGGTTTTCCTAACAGCACGTAACGCGGATCATCGAGAGGAGCTACGTCGAGGTAGCATTTCTGTATACAATATATATATATATATTAGGGTGACACAAAAATGCACGTGAGTGCCGAATCCCATTTGCAATAAGCGTAACCGATAGTCCAGAAGCCGACGAGGCCGACCGAGTTTTTATTTTTTTGATTGAACCATTTTTCGAGTTGCCACATTCATTTTAAAGTTTACTAAATTTCTGTGCAAAGTAACTGAAAAATTTAATGAGGAGATAAACAGAACAATACACAGTATTAGTACGATTTATGGTAGGGTATGCGGGTCTCTCTAGGTACCTCCGACATCTGGCTCGACCGAGGATTCGAATTTTCCTCCGCAGCTACCTTTTTTTGCTACAACTTTCCCTCTTCTTTCCTTCCAAATTTCATCACTGCGTAGTACGGGTGCTCAACTTAGTCTTTTCGGAAAGAGAGAAATCAAGCAGAGGAAGAGGGAGAGTCGCAGCGCCGCTAGTTGTGTTCCACTGAGTAAGCAGTACTGTACGAGTATACCTGGAGTATACATACAGCCAAGAACCACGGCCGTCGAACATGTGTCGCGTCTCTGCGCTTCAGGCAGCAAGGGTCACTAGAAGTATCATGTCAGCTTATCCTCAAAAAAATTTACTACTTTCACCTATATTTTTAAACTGAAGCCGTTACTTTCATTTGATTGTACTCGCCATTCTAAATACTTTTTCTGAAAAATTTTTTCGGAAATCACTTTTACATGAATGTGAGGTTACTGTGTTTAAATTTGAAGGCTCTAGCAGCAACGGAACGGACCTTAAAAAGCCTCTAAACATCAAGCATTTTAGAGCAAATCGGCACCTGTTCACTTTCTTAATTATTATTATTTTTGGACCAAACTTTTTCCAATCGATTGGTATTTATGCTGTAAGAAGATTACTGAAGGCAAATGTGAAATAGCATTAATAGTTTGTAAGTTATAATCAAAAACGTATGAACACCTGCTTACCCTAGCCTATTTTAGATTACAAACTTTAAAATGAATGTGGCCACTCGAAAAATGGTTCAATCAAAAAAATAAAAACTTGGTCGGCCTCGTCGGCTTCTGGACTATCGGTTAAGGTTATGGCAAATCGGATTTGGCACTCACGTGCATTTTTGTGTCACCCTAATATATATATATTAGGCTGCCAAGTTCCAGATCCATACTGGAAATTTTCAAATGCGTATAGCCTTAGCGATGGAGAGACTCAGTAGGAGTACAACGGATTTTGAATTTTTGAAATCGGTTAATATTTGGTAGCTCCTTTGTAATTTCATTTTTTAAATAGGATTTACTACAGGCAAACAATTACACAAATATAACTATTTTCTGATATTTTTTTTTCTCAAGCTTATCACCGTGTCGATAGCAATAGGCTCGAAAAAGTTTGGTGCAAAAATGTTAATAAATAAAGAAGTGAACAGGTGCATATTTTGACTAAAACCACCCAACTTTGGAGTCGATTTAAGGTATCTTCCACTGCTTCGATAACTTTGAAATTTTAATACAACGTTCTTCAATTCATACAAAAACGATTCCAGAAAGAATTTTGCGAAAAAAATTTTAAGAAGACGGTTAAAACTCAAATCAAAGTTCTGGCTTTCGCTTCAAAAAGTAGGTGAAACGTCAAATTTTTTTTCCGAAATAAGCTTTTAAGAGCCCTTGGTCCCTCCCGCAGAGGACAGAACACGTGGTGCTACACGTGCTGTAGTTCGCAGCTACAGCTCCGAGTACATTCCTTTTTATTTTTCTCGTAATATCAGTTGATACAAGAATATTTTGAAACCATTCGCGGTAAATAAATATTACAATAATTATTATAATTATACTTTATTATCAATAAATTAATTATTTAAAAAAATTTATATTTAAAGAATAAGCCGAATATTAATGATTACATAAATTACAATGAATATAATTATTAAAGCTTTGTTGTTAACAAATTAATTGATAACAAAAATTTTTTACGCTTGAAGAATAAAGAAGTATTAATCACTACATGCATTGCAACAAATATAGTCATTGAAGGTAATCTGTTATTAACTAATTAATTGTTAACAAATTTTTTTAGAGAACAAAATTAAACTTTTATAATTACAGATTTCACAAAAAATTTCGGGGCATTTTAAATGTTTCAGAAAAATTTACAAAACATGAAAAAATGCATTTTGTACAGTTTTCTATTAATATTTCGAAAAGTATATCGATTAGGTAAAAAGTGTAAACAGATAAATTGTAGACTATGAAATTTTGAAAAAAATAAGCTATCAAACAGTTTGATCGGTTAAGTGGAAGCGCGGAAAATCGAAAAAACGTGGAAAATTTAGCATTAATTAAAAAATGCATATCTTCGCTATTTTTCAACTTTAAGAGCTGAGCTTCGGCATGAAAGTAGTTGTTTATATGTAATTTCTATGTGTAAAAAATAAACGCGATGTGATCAATAGTTTTAGCACAATAGTGGTATGATTTTTTTTATGCAATATCTTATAAATTGCACCCATACTACACTGATACTCTAATTGGAAATTTTAATACGGATTGTTAAAATTGAAGTTCAATAGAACAAAATGTATATTTTAAAATTTCGATCAAGTAATTCTAAGAACTTGAAAAACGCACGCGAACACGAGTACAAACAGTCGAGCGCGCAGAAACTGACGAGTAGTGGGGGAAGCATTGAAGGAGAGAAGCAGTGCTGAACCTGTAGCGCTTCCCCCACTACTCGACAGTTTCCACGCATTTCACTGTTGCACCAATGTTCACGTGCGTTTTTCAAGTCCTTAGAAGTACTTTATCGAAATTTTAAAATATACATATTGTTCTATGGAACTTCAATTTTAACAATCCGTATTAAAATTTCCAATTGGAGCATCAGTGCAGTATGAGTACAATTTATAAGATATTGCAAAAAAAATCATACCGCTATTGTGGTAAAACTATTGATCAGATCGCGTCTATTTTTTACACATAGAAATTGCATATCAACAACTAATTTCATGCCGAAGCTCAGCTCTTAAAGTTGAAAAGTAGCGAAGATATGCATTTTTTAATTAATGCTAAATTTTCCACGTTTTTTCGATTTTCCGCGCTTCCACTTAACCGATCAAACTGTTTGATAGCTTATTTTTTTCAAAATTTCATAGTCTACAATTTATCTCTTTACACTTTTTACCTAATCGATATACTTTTCGAAATATTAACAGAAAACTGTACAAAACGTATTTTTTCATGTTTTTTGTCAAAAAAAATCATTGTATAAAAAATGCACGAGTTCATTTTATGTTCCGGTTACTGGGAGCATTAAAAAATAACCAAATAATTAAATAATAAAAAAAAATCAAATAATCTACGGTTTATTTTTAAAAATAAAATCTCCCACGCTTTTCTTCAAAGTTTCTCTACTGCAATTTTTGAAAAGATCTCTATGTTTTTCAACAATTTGCTTTATGTTTTGTTTTACAATTTCGTTTTTACTTAGATAGCAATTATATTGAGAGGCAAGTTGTACACCTCTTTCTGCGTGGCCGTTGACCACTTCAAGAGCATGTACAACTCTTTTAGCTTCTCTGAAATCCTCTCTAGCTTCCCAATGTTGAGGATCAACATTTAGAAAGCTCGTACATAACTTCAATTTATTGAAAAACTTCATAGTTTGACCACTTGCAAATTTATCTAAAGTCAAGTCGTCAAACGCATGTTTTTCCAATAAATTCAAGTCTGCTTTTTGAGAAAGCTTATCATCTTTTGAGCCTGAGTTAATCGCATCACGAATTAAAATTTTGCATTCTTTCGAAACTTCATTATCAAAAAGAGTTAATGCGATTAACTCTTCTCCTAAATACCATAAATGCTTTCTAAATTTCTTAAAAACAGCATCAGCAATTTTTTTATTAATGCTGCTGAAATTCACAAGATCTTTCAAAAACTGCAGGTCTATCCTTGGTGAGATTTCCGGAATATTGGCTTGAAACCAGGCCTTTTGATACACTAATGTAATAAAAAGGTACATATTCTGTAAACCTACCAACTCGTTAGCAGTTAAAGTAAACTGTTTTCTAAACAGAAAAATTTTTAGCGAATAAATCGCCTTCGCTATCCAGCGCACGTGGTGAATGGGGATGAGGGCCTTGAACTTCAACCCACCTTCCACTTTTCCTCCTAGAAATACGACTATAAGCTCTAAAAACTCCTTATAGTCGGCTCTAGCAAAGGAAGTCTGAAAAAATAAATGTTCTTATATCATACAGTAAATCAATTTTGAAATAGCTATATAATATTGTGTTACCTGAAGCTGTTGCCTCGCACAATCAAGAATCTGTTCCACGTCTTTTTTGACGTGCTGAGAAACTTCAACGTCTTCTATTCCCGACGCGAAGTTCGCTGTATCAATACGGTGCCACTCCTGCTGAAATCTCTTAAAAATCTGTACTTCTGGACCTGCAGAAGTACAGTTTAAAGATTGCTCGAAAGCTGATTTCAGTGTGAGCTCATAGACATGATGTCTGCAAGCACAATGTAAAAGCTTGCGTCCTAATTCTTCTTCAATTAAGACGCAAGCTCCACTGGTGGCACCAGTATTAGATGCCGTCGTATCAAATACTAGACCGCATACGTCGTCAGCAATTTCCCATTCGTTTAGAAGTTTCACGACTGCTTTGGCCTGCTCATCTCCCGTTCCTCTAGAGATCTTGGGAATACCTATCATCTACTTGGTTCCCATGCCAGTTACAAAAACTGGAAGCCGCTCAACTTTTCCATACTTATTATCTGGATCCTGGAACTGCTTTCCGTCCCAATGTACGAAAAGGCGTTCAGCATGTCCAGCAAGGAAACTATCTTTGATGTCTTTTGAGAGGCTTCCCCGATGACGTATCCGTGCTTGGCGAATCGATTCTGGACTTACAAATAACTCATCCACATCGATGCCAAGATTGTGAGCCATCGCTACATAGATTCGGGTAGCATCCCGATTACTTACTCTTGCGCGATCAAGCGCAAGAGTAAGATCACCCGTTATGATCTTTCTCTTTTTTGGCTCATCCGCACGTTGAATTATTGAGAACTCCTCATCATCCTCTTCAAAATCGCACTCGAAAGCTTCATTTAAAGAGTCGAGATCATCCTCGGGAAGAAAGCAGTCCAACAAATTAAATGTATTGTTAGCGTTTTTCGAATAGCTCCTGAAAATGAAAATAAAAATTATTGTAGAACCAATATATTATTCAATTTGTAGCGAGAAATAAATAATTTCTAGTTTCTCAATTTATAAAAAAATTGAGTAGATAGAAGGATGTCGATTCGATAACAGTAGTAGGGGCTGAGCGGCTACGACCCCAAGCGGGTTCTGTCCCACTATTTACCGAACACGGGTAAAACATTCCTGCATTACCGGCCAATTGGTAAAACAGGATTCCTGCAATACCCCCTGTTTTATCGGCACGCCCACTGGCCCCATTGCAGACCCCAGCGAGCTGCCCAGGCCCCATCGATCTGTTTTATCCCCAAATTGTTCACGCCCCAGGCGCGATCGATCAGTCCATCCAACTGTTTTATCGGCAAACTTTTTCCCCATAACCTGTTTTTTATTCCCCAAGCAGACTATCGAGGAAGGAGGATAATTGGGTGTAAATAAAAAACAATTTATTTTATTAAAAAACAAATTTGCAATTTATTTTATACTACAAACATAGTTTTTACAATTTTTTATAGCCTTCTCGGCCGGGACAAGAATGTTTATTTGTTGAGAAGATAGTAGTACACTTTTTCCAAACAGAATCTTTAGTTTTTTCATCGGTAGTGGATTTATGCAACTTATCATAACCATGCTTTTCGGGCACAGAGTTTGTATTGCTTGAATACTTATCCATGCTTATTTAGTTCAAGTAGCAGTTTGTTTATTGCCTCAATATTAATGGTAAGTGTCCTTAGCTTTTCATCAATCTCGTCTCTGTGTAACTCAACTATTTCATCTAAATTAGATATTTCAGTTTTTAAATCAGATTTTATAGTTTGAGTAACACTGTGCAGAGTGTTTAAATTTATAGCGTCGTTTAGTTCTTTAGGATCTGCTACATTGCACAATCTCTTGTCTTCTAAACTATACTGACTGTCAGGAGTGAGTTTACATCCAATGCCGGGAGGTCCTTTTAAGGTATTCAAATGTGGTCCAAACAAGTCAACGCTCATCTTTGAAATTAATTAAATCAGTGTTGGTGCCTTTACTCGGACGGCTTCTATAACTTGAGAATGAATCTTGAAAACCAGAGTTTTTTGAATCTTTTTGAGCATTTGTCGCTGTTTCTTGATACGAAACCGAAGTTTTTTCATTCAATTTTTCCGACTCGTCGAGAAATTGATGTACCTCTGCTCCTCCTTTTCCCGCTGAAGAGAAGCTTTTTTTCCACTTATCCATATCGCATGTTTCAGCGATTAGTAATCGACTGACAAGTTCATTTGAATTATCACATATTTATAGTCAACGTCTTGGGGTGGGGGAATCCTATTTTTTTTCTTTATTTCCACAACTATATCAGAATTTTCTACAGCCTTATAGTACTTCCATTGAGTTTATTTACCCTCAGCTTTCTTTGGCTCATTGCTCGAATTTCCACTGCTGCTATTTTGACCCATGGCTGACTAACTAACTAGTTTTTATCATACAAGCTTTATATACAGTTTCATACAAGTTTCTTTACATCGCCGCTTATAGGATTATACGTTACAATGAGATCATGCAAAATTAAACAATACGCTGTTGTATTCGCAGGTACATTATTTTTACACTCAAATTCAAGACGAACGTGTACAGCTGCCTGTTTAATAGACTCGTTTTGTTTGGAACAATCAATGACTATGAGAGGTGCAAACTCTTTAAAATCTGTTTTACTCAAAAGCGGGTCTATTATAGCGCTTTCAGTATAGTATGCATTTTGAAATTTTGCGTACATATCATAAAGTAGGGCATACTGATTATTTGTAATATCAAGATTGAGATTTCCGTATGGATAACTCTGAGAGTTGAGGAAGAGTTTTACATTACTAATATTACAATGATCAAATAAGCTGGCATTAATTGTTTTGCTTGCTTTTCTCGCCGTTTGGAAGCCGAGAATAATGAAGCACGGTTTTTCCAACTGATTTGATATTTTTACTGTCCAAACATGTTGCCTCGTTGTCGGAAGAACTGGATACTCGTACTGTTCCCATGAACGGAAACTCATAGGGATAGGTGTATCTCTCTGAATGTAGTTGAATAGTTGTATTTTTCCACTCTAGCCTCTATTAACCACTCTATTCGAGCGAGCTCAATTTTAAAGTTTCCGTAGGAAGCTGCTGCTCCTTGTGCTGCTGTAGATGTTTGCACAACAGCATTCAAATCACTTCTCGATCTTGTAAGAATAAGTTCATGTTTCACATTTACTACAATTTTCTGATAATTTTCAGCGAAACCAAAAATCATTGATAGAGGAATTGTGACATCAAAGTTTCCATTAGCATCGGTTATTTTTCCTAATTCTGAAATGTTGGTCCAGCCCGAATTTTCAAGATGTTTAAGCTGACTTGGTGAGAAAGAGGTGTAGCCTTTCATCAAGGTTGTTATAGCAACGTTCTTGCAACGATCAATTTCAATCGCATTCATCTCGTATCGGATTTCCTCGAAAAGATGACTGATGGCATTGTTTACAAATTGAGTATTTGTTAGAGCACTACCATCCGCTTTGGTAATTTTACCAGACATATGTAGAGAACTTTTGGATGGTAGCACACACAAATCTTGATGCTGAATTGCTATTCGAATTTCATCACTCTGATTGAATGCGTGTGAGGTGTACGGCTGATGAGCGTGCACCTCATAATATGAAACAGACTCATCAAAGATGACTGGAGCTTGTACATTAAGAACTTCCTCCATCTTTCCTCACACAACAAATAAATGTACAAGTTATTTTTTCAATATTTTTTTTCTTCCCTGCCTTTTTCCACCACGCACTACGAGACCAAGATTTCGAAGAAACTGTTGATTTTGTGGTGTTAGTCGTTTGATTGCTTGTTGCGGACTGACTGTCTGCTGACATACTGAGCCGCTAATATAGCTTTCCTTAGCATTGAAAACAATACCCATTTTATGTGCTTTTTAAATGCAAACGAATCGTAATAATTTCTCCTCGAAGGTTAATCAGATCACCATCTTGATCTACTACACGTAGTTGTAAGTGATCAATTATTTTTACTGATACTGGTAAGTATATTATTTGTTTAGGAACTTCAATTATCTTGTAGCCAGCTGGTACTGCTGGGAAAAATTCGTGTATTGTATGAACTTTTTTTTGATTTATGTATGCTCCTGTTGTAATGTTACATTCAACTCGTAGAGCGTTTACTTTGAGAATAGCTACAGGTAAGTCTGAGTAGTGACTTATATAGGGTTTCAAAGTTCTTGGAGTGAAACCCAGTAGACGAGCAATAGAGTCTGTTGGTCGAAAATCTATTTCATGAGTGCAGTCGATCAAGCAGCGTAAGGTATTATTATTCGGCTTTATACTAATTTTTACACCTCGAGTATCAAGAAATCCTTGCAGCGTCCGTTCAATATCTTTAATCTCATAACTGCCACTAGGAATTTCAATGATTTCTCGACTAACATAAAACTTGTTACAATTTACATCAATATTCGGTATAGAATTAAAAGTGAGTAATTCAACAAGTCCAAGACTGTATAGTTTATCCTTATCTAATTCTATAGGAGGAAAATAGTGAGTTTCGAGAACTGAGGAGGTGCCTGAAAGGCTGAGTGTTATCGACTCGACAACCATCTTCAGAATACTAATTCCAAAGCTCACTTTTCACTTTTTATAGAGCCGAAAATTTTCTTTACGATTGAGCTGATTACAGAGAAATTTGAGGCAAAGACGACCGCAGATGAACGTTGAAAAGTCTTGATATCTTTGATAATTGTACATGACTTGAGAAACTTTCCAATAGTTCATAAGATCAAGAGGTGGTTGTAAGTCTCCAAAGCTGTCAAAGTATACAACTTCTTTACCAATTTTTCGATAAGCTACCCAATGTGTGCCAGATCCACTCATATCATCTAGATTTATAATTGCAGAATCCTTTACACGGCAGCCGTTAGAAGGTAAATCATTTCGCATGAAAACTCCACGAAAATTTGCTATTTTCATCAATTTTGCATACTTGAGTATGTCGCAGTCGGTAAGTGCACGTTTTGGTAGTCTTACTTCAATGAAGTTTTTTTTTTCTTCTTCTTCCTCCCTCCTTCAGAGAGATACCAAAACCACCTTTTTGGTAAGGTCTCAAAAACAATCCTTTACCCAGCATCATTTTTTCAACTTTTCCATTATGCCTTTTTTGCTCTTCTAATTGTTTTTTAGCAGCATTTGCTCTATTTATTGCTTGAGCAATTCCAGCAGCTCCTCCCGCAAGTGAGCCTACTGCACTAAGACTTGCAAAAAGGGGAATAAGCGCTGGAAGAAAGCCACCTACTCTATGGGGAACAGCCAAAATGCGTGGAACACTAACTTTACTTTTACCACCGAATTTTTTCACTTGTTCTCGTGCACTCTTTAATGCTGATTTAACCATAGAGCGAGCATTATTGCTAGGAGTGACAGATTTTGATAGTGATTGAACTAGATTTTTTAAAGTAATCTTTTTTCTTCTCTTTGAAATCCTTTTTTTACATCTGCCTCCTCCTCCTCCTCCAACACCCATACCAAACTTTGATTTTAACTTCATAGCACTTGTTACAGCAAAGGCTGCCGCTTTTTCTTTCAAACTAGCGTCTTTAGATTTTAATCTATTCCAAGCCTTTTCTGCTAAAATTTTATCAGCAACGTTTCTCTCCTGGATATTATCTCGATTCTTCGAATAAGCAATATCGTGTTCTTTACAAGCGGCGTCAAGAGGATTAATCCCAGAATCACCACGAGCTAAACGTTTTGCCAACTTGGTACCTGGACCGCAGCACTCATAACCTGGGAGATGTTATAGGGAGAAGTTCAACGGGTAGTTTGTTTATTAATGTATTCACTAATCCTGAACCTCGTTTTCTTTGCATGATGCTGTCTGTAAACAAGCTCATGCGAGACTGACTGTAAAAAGGTATAAATATCACATATTTATACTGTTTCGAGTTAGTCTGTTTTGTGAGATGGATCTGAAAAAGCAGTCTGCAAAGCTGCCAGTAATCAATTTCGATCTTTTAACACAGCAGCATCAGAAAAATATTCGTCATGGAAAATTATTACCAAATAGTATAAGAGCAGTATTTTGCGGACCATCAAATTGTGGAAAAACGAACGCTCTTTTATCTCTAATCATTCATCCTAACGGTCTGAAAATTGAAAATATTTACGTTTACTCAAAGTCTCTAAATTAGCCAAAATATAAATTTTTGGAAAAACTTTTGGAGCCTCTCGATGGCATCGAATACTTTCCTTTCGGCGAGCATGATCTTGTTGTGTCACCCGATGAAGCTCGACCAAATTCAATTTTCATATTTGATGACATTGCCTGTGAAAAACAAGATAACGTTAAAGCTTTTTACTGCATGGGCCGACATAAAAATGTAGATTGTTTTTACTTGTGTCAATCGTATGCACAAGTACCCAAACATTTAGTGCGTGACAATGTCAACTTGTTGCTAATTTTTCGTCAAGACGATATGAACTTGAAACATGTTTATAATGATCATGTTAATACTGATATGTCGTATCAACGTTTCAAGGATATTTGCTCAATGTGTTGGAATGGCGGTAATCACAGCTTTCTCATTATTGACAAAGATCGTAATATAGACGATGGTCGCTACAGAAAAGGCTTTGATCAATTTGTAATAAATATACAGAATGGAAAAAATGTAGCATTTTATTGTGTGTAACGGGGATTGTCCGCGTTAAATGCAGAATATTCTACTATAATTCTCCGTGGGTTTTAGAAAAAGGAGAACAGTGAGAATGTAACACTAGTAAATGAAACACACGGAAAGTTCGGTAAAAGGCTATTGCGTATATTGTATCAATCAAGTAAAAGAATCTCAACAATAAAATATGAACAAATGTGCTACCTTTGCACACAAACTCACGGTCGATAGAAAGCTAATGATCCTGAACGCGCTGGTGAGAGTGAGAGAGAAAAGCTGGTACTTACAAATCAGCCAAGTACGCTCGCTCGAAGATCGGTTGAAATGCGGTCTCGCTACACTCCAGCTGTTGATGCTAGGTCGTCTCAATCGCAAACGTATAGTATACTATGCTCGCACACGCGTGAACGCAAGTAACTCAACAATAAATAATAATAACTAATTGTTACAATGAAAAGACGCTATCTTTCTCTCAGGACACGGCCTGCGCGCTCGATAGTCGAATCGAATCTAACGTCTAACCTAACGTGATGCTAGAAGCTTCTCTCTCACACGCGCTCTCTCACCAGGCGACGCGTTCAGCAATACCTCAACTTTCGTACAGCTCTGGTGCGCGGGAACATCTGAAAAGGCTTACATGCAAATATATAAAAACATATGTATTAGAATAGAATATGCATTCGGCGATACTCGTCACATGTGAAACTTGAAACCATCAAGATGACTGATTTTAACCAACAAACTGCTGTCTTACGGGAAGTTGAGAAAGCTCGCAATGCTGTGAAAAAAAAGTAAGATTCATTAAAATTGCATAAATTGGAAGTGGAAAAAAATTTAAGTGACTCGTTTCAGCCAATAGTGAAACCATTGGAAAGGCTTGTTGATGTCACTGAAAATAGACTGAAACAAGAAATAAATTTACCTCCAGTCAAGAATGAAGTGAGACCAAAGAAGAGAATTAAAAAACTTGAGCGTAGTACTTCAAACAGTGATGATGATGATGATAATTTTCCTGAATCAGATTTTGAGTCTGCTGTTGATTATTCAACAGATGAGCTAGAAAAAACTATTGTAAAAACAGATGATGAAAATGTGAAAATGTTGCTTAGTGGAGACACAAAATCTTTAGATATTGTATACGGAGTGCGTAGAATGCGAGACGATACATTAAAGATTGGAGATACACCAATAACTTTTGAAGCAAATAAAATTATAATTGGTAATAAAGAATTTGTGAAAGCTGCAGGACTAGTAGAGTTGTTATTTAAAAAGGAACCTAATGCCTCGCTAATCACTGAAAATGGTAAAAAAAATTATGCCACGATTTTAAAAGACACAAATGCTCACAAAAAGTACTATAAAGCAGATGAGAGCGTTCGCGAAACGTCGAGTAAGAAATATGTGAATTATGTGAGTAAAATTCTAAAGCTTCGACCAGGTAAAATTGGAATGGGCTTATACAAAATCGCTCAAAGATCCACTCATACGGATTACCGCTACTGGGATGATCCAAACGAGCTTGTAGATCGTCTAAGATTACTCATAGCTGAAACGTCTGCTGGTAACAATAATCATGTTAATGAAATACAAGCAATTGTGGAGGAGCTTCGTGAGGCAGGCATTATTAGTTCAGTATTAAAATGAGCATCGACGTGTTTGGACGTCAGTTGGTCCACACAGATTCATCGCGAGGGCCACCTGGAATAGGATTCAAGCTTACCAGTGATGGAAATTTTGATTTAGACAATCGAATATTGTGTAATGTAGGTAATGCTACTGCAGAAACTGATGTAATGAACTTACAGTCTGTGAAAAAGTTGCTAAAAAACGAAACAGAAAAATTTCAAGCAATTCTAGGTGTTTTGAACAAAAAAATTCAAAACATTGAATCTGAAATTCTGCAGATAACAAACATACTAAAAGAAGAGAAGGCAAAAAATGCAGGCAAAATTAGTGGACGAACTTCATAAGCCTGCAAGGCGTAATTATCCACGCCGCTCATTCCTCATCAAAGATATTGACGAAACTTGGCAGGCAGATCTTGTTGAAATGATTCCTTATGCCAAGCAGAATAAAGGTTTTAAATACTTACTCACAGTAATTGATACATTTTCAAAGTACGCTTGGACTGCACCAGTCAAGGATAAAAGTGGAAAATATGTAGCTGAAGCTATGAAATCTATACTTTTGCAAAAAAGAGTGCCCAAGAATTTACAGACGGATCGAGGAAAAGAATTTTACAATAATGATTTTCAAAAACTAATGAAAAGTTATAAAATCCATTTGTATTCTACATACAGTAATCTTAAAGCGTCAATTTGTGAACGTTTTGA